>JAOUQZ010000008.1:17037766-17051693 GCA_028564935.1 Neosilurus hyrtlii | reverse complement strand
GTTAGCTGCACTGGGGGGACAGCAGTGAGAACCCGTTGATAGTGGGGCTTGAACCCCCGACCTTGGGATCAGTAATCAAGCGCCTTACCACCAGGCCACCACTGCCCCCTAATATAAGATATACATGACATTTACAGCTTTTGGCAGATGCTCTTATGCAGAGCGACTTACAGTTATCATTTTTATAGAACTGAGCAATTGAGGGTTAAGGGCCTTGCTAAAGGGCCCAACAGTGGTGATAGTGGGGATTGGGGATATACAAATATATATAACATATTATTTATCTACCGTTACACCACATACATGCATGTACTTCTTTAACTAAAAAAAAGCATCAGCTCAAGTTTTTAAAGTCAATATAAACTGTTTAAAATGGATTTTAGGATCCTAAGGACTAGGACTTGAACCACAGGTCAAGGCTTATAGCACAATCTTGATGGGGTACAACTGATTTTAAATTACATAGGTTTATTTTACAATTTTTTTAATGTCAGATTATTAGGAATAAAACGGCAGTGCGGCTCAAGTCATGCTCTTTCCTCCATCTTTAGATTTGGTGAAACTCCAGTGCAAAATTTCCAATCAGCCAGAGCTCAACGCTGCCCCCCTGTGTTCAGTAAATGAAAAAGCAATTTGATATTGTTACATTGGTTAGATTGTTTGTTTTATTGTTTAAAGGATAAGTTAAGGCTTACAGACTACCATCCCAAATTATATTATCCACATAATTATATTTTTGTATTTATTAAATATATGCACTTACACACACGTGTTTTCTTGATTTTCCAGTTCTGTACTTTTTACAATCGAGGGGTCAAGGGGCACCTTGAAGTCGGTTATCATTGCTGGCTGATTAAACCTATCAGTCCAGACCCTGCAGGTACTCTGACCTGTTAGCCATCGACAACACCTCTTTCTTTTTCTCTCGCTCTCACTTACAGTGCCTCTGTCCGCCCTCCTTACTCTGATCCGGATCTAGTGGTTTAGCTTTGTGGTTTTCATAAAAAAAAAAACATTTCTTTCATGCGGGCTGCACAGTGGTGTAGTGGTTATCATGTCCACCTCACAGCTAGAAGGACCTGGGTTCGAGTCTTGGGCTTGAACATTTCTGTGAGAAGTTTGCGTGTTCTCCTTGTGCGTGTGTGGGTTTCCTCAGGGTACTCCGGTTTCCTTCCTCAGTTCAATGAGCATATTAGGCTAATTCTCTGTTCCAAATCGTCCATAGCTTGGGCGACATCTACCAAGCTGTTCAGGGTGTATCCCACCTTTGCCCCGGTGTCAGCTGAGATAGGTTCCAGCCTCCTTGCAACCATTATAAGTTTAATGGCAAATGATTGAGTGTTCAGTTCATGTCTGGCTCTATAGTATTCAGAGGAGAAACTTTAGCACAGGTTAAGCAGTCAAGCATCAACGACGTATCTTAAGCTAATCACAAAAATAACATTGGTTTTATTTCTAAAGAACTTTTTGTACTACAATGTAACTCCTATAGAACCCTTATAGAAACCAGGATGTAGCTGTAGATCTCTAAAAACATAAACTAGAGGCGACAGTGGTAAGGAAAAAACACCAGACAGAAAGGGTGTTGCCAGATAGTGGAATCACAACTCCTCTAACATTCTCCTATTCACTTATTTTTGTGTCTGACTGATCAGTTGTTGTTGTTACCTCCAGCAAGCAGCTTATATTCTGCCCCCAGTTTGTACGTTTGCTTGTTAGCAGAGTTACGAAAAAGCTTATGTTTGGACTTTCTACCAGAGGTTGAAACAAGGGATGCTGTGTACATCTGTCTGATATCAAAGCTTCTGATCTTGAATATGCACATTGAATTTCACTCAAATCAGATCAGTGTTTTGACAGAGATATATATATTTTATTGTCTCTCCCCATTATAAGCGAAATGGAATTTTCTTTGTTATTATTATTATTATTATTTTTTTTTTTTTTATTATTATTATTATTATTATTATACAACATTTTTATGATGTCATCAGTGCATGGATTCTTGTCAAAACCTAATGGGTACATCCTTGGGTGATCAACTATCCATCAAAAAATTTCAGACTGATATGTCAAAAACTGTGGACAAACTTAAGTCTCGTGGTCAGAGGTACAAAGCCTCTTGTCTTGTTCCTATGTACTTGCATAAATCCTGAAGAATTTGCTTCTTCAACTTTAACTTTACTTCTGTCTATTACACCGCATCTTCCAAAAATTCAGTTAAACATCTCCTTGAATAAAACATCACCATATTAATGATTACACGGACATTTCTTAATCCATTTATGTGAAGCATCCACCAAACAAGAGTCGCTGTACCTACGGAAATGATATAAAAATGAGCACCTTAATAGAAACTGTCCAAGCTGCTGTTATGGAAAATGCACAGACACCCTCTGACCAATCGGAATGGAGAACTGAGCAGCACTGTGGTATAATGAGTAATGACATTCTATACTGCATCAAGCTCAACGTAATGCAGACAGGCTGACGCCTTATACACTGGTGGCATAATGATTAATGAGGACCTCGTTGTCACTTAAATCAGTTGTCGTGGGCGATGCGAGACAGGGTGAGACAGGTCAATCATTGTTTTGGCTTGCTAAGCGCTAAAATCAGCCAACATTCCTTTGGATTTAGCACAAGGAACGTTTGCAGTTGCTGTCATCATCTGTCGTTAGTTGTGGTGTCACCCAGCAGGGTTGGAAACTACAGGGAGGGAGTTTGGTGTGTGTGTGTGTTCTTGTAAGGCAGTGTTTTTATTGAGCCATAATGAATTCCCTACGCATCATAAAGTCAGATCTATATCCCTACACAAGTCCCACGACCTGCTTGCCATCTCTGAACACTATTCAGAACACTATTCAGAACACTGAACTGTGAACACATCATTTCCTCAAGATGGCTTTACCAGCACCGTTGGTGACGCTTGAAAGGTCCACCAGCAGTCATGATGTTGAAGGAGTCACTCATCTCACTGTCACTTATTTACCAAACCGCTTAATCCTATTAGGAGCCTATCTCAGCCGACACTAGGCAAAGGTGGAGCACACCCTAGACACACAAACAACCATTCACACCCACACCTAGGGGCAATTTGGAACAGCTAATGTGCATATCTTTGGACTGTAGGAGTAAATGCAAGCATGTGCATGAACCTTCTTGCTGTGAGGTAGACATGCTAACCACTACACCACTGTGCCAGCCCACAAAAGCTAATTTGTATATATTTATATCTATGTAGTGTACAGACACCCTTTCAGACTGTCCCTGGCTTCTGCATCTCACACCCAGGAGGATTCCCACCAAATCCACTCAGGCAGCTGACAACCCCACTCCTGACACATCAAACCACAGTTTTGTCATGCCTTCTGGGTGACCAGACTCACTTAGGGACCAAGATGAAACAGTGAGTGCGAATGTGTAAATATCACAGCTGACTCCTCCAGTGTGTTCACATCCCAGCAATCTACCAGGATTGTGCTCCCTAACAGAGAAAAAACCTACAATCAATATATTGCAAATCTGAATGTGAGTCAGATCAGGAAGGGGACATCATCAGAAGAGAATCGACAAAACACAATTCTTGATAAGAGCGCTACAGGATAAAACACTCGTTTTGCTTCCAAGGGTTTTTACAATTTTAGTCCACTCATTCGTTCTTTTGCTGAACTGCTTATTCCTACTAGGGTCGTGAGAAGGATGGAGCCTAGCTCAGCCAACACTGGGCTATTTGGAACAACCAATCAGCCTACTTTGCATGTCTTTGGACTGCAAGAGGAAACCCTCCCAAGCATGTGGGGAAACTGCAAACTATACACAGAAACACCCTCACCGAGCCTGAGACTTGAACCCTGGACCTTCTTGCAGTGAGGCGAATGTGCTACACCACCATTTAAGTTCTGCGTATTTTCCGATTTTGGACATTTTTGTTGTTAGTCACTCATTTGCCAAACCACATACTACTACTAGGGACACGGGGAGGCTAGCAGCTTTTTCCAAAAATACTGCACCCTGAACAGCTCACCAGACCATCGCAAGGCCAACACTTACACAGCCATTCAAACTCACATCATCATCTTGGGCAATTTGGATCAGCCAATTAGCCTAATGTGCATGTCTTTGGACTGTGGGAGGAAACTGCAGTACCCAGATAAAACCAAGAAATGCACAAGGAGAACATCCGCACCCTCGAGGAGCGCAGGAGTAATCATTACGCCACCATGCCACCAGTAAATAAATGCATAATCCTTTATTTCATTACAGTTGGCTCTTTTTTTATGATTATTTAAGTTACGTTTCTTTAAGTTTTAGGAGGAAAAGTAAAAACATGATTTCTTTTCCATGCTGTTGTGAGTCCTGAGAAGTCCACATTCAATACTTTTAAACAAATGAGTGTTTTCAGTTTCAATTGTGTGTATATTTTTGGCTTTGAAACTTTCCACAGATGGTTTAATTTTGTGTTTCACAGATGCTTCATATTGTAAGCTGTTCTACTTCTCCTTACTGAACACTGAGACACAAGATCAATATTCAGAGTTATTATATGCTAATAAAGTAATAGCACACTCTGATTGGTTTGTTATCTCATGACAGTAGACTTTTTATTTTACTGTTATTCTTATTTTATTTGGCTTTGTCCATATTGTACAGACATAAACATGAAAAGACATATATAGACAGGGAGGCCAGTTTGTGTGGTCCCAAAATACATTATCCACCCCACAAACACAAAATAATGCTTTAATCAATTAAAAATGTGAAAATATAGCCAAAAAAATCTCATTGTAGTTTGCCTTTTTCTTTTGTTTCTGTGTAGTATATACTAAAACAATTCTTCACCTCAGGCTATTCAACAGTATCAGCCTCACCTTTGGAAAATAATTGCTATAAATTGTATCTGCAGGTTACCTGGCTGTTCCAATTTGTCCCTGGGTGTGGAGGGATGTTTGTGTGTTGACTAAGCTGTCCAGGGCGTATCAGCTGACACGGTGTTGGCTAACAGAGGTTCCCACAACCCTAATTGGATTAAGTGGTTCGGCAAATGAGTGAGTGAGTTTATCTACATCAGAAGTGAACAATACATGAGTAATTATATTTCAGAATTATATTATAAGTATTCTTTTTATACTCACAAAGTGAATAGTAGTACTTTTACAGAAGAGAGAGAGAGAGAGAGCAATGTGTCTGCAAGCCTGAAGGGATCAGCCATGTTCTGTTTAATCCTCCTGTCATCATGAGATGTTCTGTGGCATGGGCTGGTTGGCAACGCTGGTGTTCCGCTAGATCACCTCTGCCTCCGGCTCTGCTGGGGCACGGTTTGGAATTATAGTTTTGTAACAGTTCCAAAAAGCTGCTTGTCTGTGACCCGTGAGGATAGACACACATGAACAAGCACAGGTCTGCACGGATACACCCGATGCCTTTCCAAGATCTATGCGCGTCATCCCCCTTTTTTTTTCGTCTTCTGTGCCAAATGCTTTATTGGGTTCATTTCAGACTTTGCATCGCATCAGTGCACTCGGACCCTGGTGAGGATTAGCCCAAAGGTAGGTGCCATGTCTTATCAGTAAGGGTTTATTAACCACTAAACAGTGTCAGTCGTAGCCCACTGGTTAATGCGTGTACTAGTGCCTGGAAGCTTGTCCCTACAAATCCAATGCTAGAGAGCTCACTGTTGGACTTTTTAAACAAGAACCTTATCTCATCAGAGATCAGCTCTGTGCTCGGATTGGATTGTTTAGATGGATTGTTCTGAGATGCTTTTAAGTTGTTATAAAGAGTAGTGAGATATCTGCGTGCATTTATTATTCACTCTCAGAAAATAAAGGACCTTACTGGACATTTAAGGGAACACTGGGGTACCTTTGAAAGTATTTATTTATACCCTGAGCGAAGCACCATAGGCATGGAGCATGATTTGGATGGTCGTCCCATGTCCGTGCCACAGGAAACCCAAAGGCAGCTGTGTCATCGCTCATTTGATGCTGATTGGCTGTTATGTATCACTCACTTGCATGATGACGACAAGCAATATGAAAAAAGTAATATGCTGACCTATCAACAGAGATATACATCAGAAGTTCCGCCCATTAGGCAGTACCTAGATCTATATATTATGTATCATTTTATCCCTTGGAAAGGAACACATATTTACCATGAGGTCCAATAATTAACCCAAGGCAATACATTAGTGTACATTGTACCTTAGAGGACAGAAATAGACTCATATTGTACCCATTTCTGATAATGTGTATTGGTAGCTTACTATACATCGTGTATAAATGAACTATCAATCACCTAAATGATTTTTCAAGTTACTAGATTAATTAAATGAGTTATTCTTATGATTCAGCTAATGTGAACATCTCGTTTATTATTTGCTTATGAGTTGAAGATTAGTGCATGTATTAATTTTTCATTATGAAAGCATTACACTATTAATATATGTGTACTAATGGGCTTGATTGTAATGTGTTACACAGTTAATCTGCCTTATACGCCTGATGTCGTGCTGAGTCACTTTTTTAAATATTTAGTAAGGAATTAAGGAAATTAAGGATTTTTTTATGTTGATTTATGACTCACCTCCACATGAAACAGTTTGCTTATATATAAAGCCAGAGCAGCTCCAGAGACATTGTGGCCACTTGATACAAAAGCTTCAATTTGGGATATCAATCACTCTCAACTATTTCAATCCCATCCACGCAGGCGATGAATGTGGCTCAGATTCACGACAAACAAAAGCTGAAGAAATTTTGGGAGCAGAAGATAGAGCGACATCATCAGATGACTGGGAATGAAGAAGCCAGAATGAAGAGGAGCGCTTTATCAAAGTACGTACGCCTGCCACATCGAGCACCGCCTAAGCCTTAATGACTTTCCGTAGGGAGAAATTGTTCTTTATCAAAACGGATACTTTGTTTCTGCCACAGGAACTCTTTTTCAGGGCTTATTATTGTCTGGCAGGGGTGATTACCAAGAAAACCCCTGTCTATTAAATCAAAATTGGGGATTACTGTGAAAAATGACTCTGGGTCTGAGAGCTATAGTGAGCAGTGAAGGAATAAATGGTTAAGATCACTAGGAAAAAAGAACAGGCATGATTAGCTTCACTCTTGTTGATGAAAAGCAGCTTTTCTGTAGAGTCTTGGTTTAATTTTATATGTAGCTCGAATCAGCACCAGTTGGTAATTTTAAAGAAGAAACCTCTCTCAAATTGCCCTGGCGTGACCATCACAGTCTATAAATCTTTGTGGGCCTTAAGGCTGTAGCCTATCTCAACCAACTCTGGGCGAAGGGTGGGTACACCCTGAAGAGCTCACCAGACCTTTGCAGCCCAGCACATATACAACCATTCACACTCACACTTATATCTACAGGCACATTGGAACAGCCAGTTAGCCTAATGAGCTTGTCCTTGGACTTTGGGAGGAAACCGGAACATACAATCCCGGAACTCAAACCCAGGACCTATTTGCTGTGAAGCAAACATGCTAACCATTACACCCATGTTCCCAATCCCAGTCTAACTCCGATGATCCAAATAAATAGTATGCTGCTGTTTTCATAAAGGGGTGTAGTAGTATAGTGGTTAGCATGTGCACCTGACAGCAAGAAGGTCCTGGGTCCAAGTCCCAGGCTCAGTCTGGGGAGGCTGGTGCCTATCTCAGCCAATACTGGGCGAAGACAGGGTACACCCGGGACAGCTCACCAGACCATCAAAGGGCAACACATGCACAACCATTCACACTTACACCTAGGGGCAATTTGGAAGAGTAAATTAGCCCAGTCTGCATGAATTTGGGTTGTCGGTATAAACCCACACAAGCACAGGAAGAGGCAGACGTGCTATTTTTTATATAGATAGTTTAAATGATCATCTTGAAATGAATCCCTTTAGCGTGGTGTAAGACTCCTCCACTGATCGTTAGGATCCTGATCCCCCTATTGGGTATTTCATGATACAGTTACAGCTCTCTGTACATTATTTCTTGCATAACAGATTCTTTTTCTGTACTTGTTTAGGCTACTATCCTCAACCTCCTCCGTCTGTTCAGATTTTGTTCTCAGTGATGATTTAAACCAATTAAAACTCAGTTTTCTTTACCATACAATATTCATTACATTGTAACAGTGAGTAATATCCATTGTTTAATATGCAAGACATAAAGAATGCTTCCATTCAGGATGTACCCAGCCTTCGCCTAGTGTTGGCTGAGATAGGCTATATCCTCTCCATGACGCTAGTTTTAAGCCCCCCATAAACCCTAGGTTTAAGGCATTTGGCAAATAGATGGATAGCCTAATGTGCATGTCTTTGGCCTGTGGGAGAAAACTGGAGTACCTGTAGGAAACCCATGCAAGCATGCAAACTTTTTTAAATGAACAAAATTCCAAATCCTAACAGCTTTACCCCAATATATATATAAATTTCTGTTAATCTCTCCCAGATTAACACTTCCAGTGTTACAACCACACATAAATCCCCTTCCTTTGGATCTTTGGCTAATCAATGAGACCATGTTGTTTTAGGACAGATACAGATACAGGTGCTGCATTGTGTAGCTGTAATGAGTGTATAGATTGTTTATAATGACTCAGTACGACCAGTTTAAGGGCAAATCCAGGGGTCTGATTAGAAGAGGAGCCAGAGGAAGTAGGAATCTTTTAAAGTTACACTTGAAGCTGGGGACAGAATGCAATTTCCTGAGCCATGCTTAATCAGTGTCACAGTTTCGGGGGGAAAGTTGGCACCTTCAGTTTAAATTAAAAATACATGGTGGATGGATCCCACAGCAAGGCAACAATCCAAAACCTCAAAGAACAGGACCCACCTTCGAATCTGAAGAAGGTAGTAATGGGAAGGAAAGTCCCTGTTAATATATTAATAAATATCACTTGACTATTTTGCTACATATAACAATGAAGGAAGCTAACACCCTGAAATTAACAATGCAGTCACTCACTCATCTGTTAAACTGGTTTATCCAATTAAGGTCATGGGGAGGACATAGTCTATGTCAGCCAACACTGGGCAAAGGCAGGATACACTCTGGACAGCTTGCCTATCTATCGCAGGGCCAACACATACAAAACCATTCACACTCACTCACAACTAGGGGCCATTTGGAGCAGCCAATTAGCCTAATGTGCATGTCTTTGGACTGCCAGAGGAATCTGAAGTACCCAGAAGAAACCCACACAAACAGGGAGAACATTTAAACTCTACACAGAAACACCCGAGCCCAGAACTCAAACACAAGACCTTGCTGTGATGCAGACATGCTAACCACTACTCCACCATGCCACCCCATATCAGTGCTTTAAATTAATTTTTTCTTATAATGTTAATGTAGGAGCAGTGGTGGCCTGGTGGAAGGGCGCTGGATTTCTGAACCGAAGTTTGGGGGTTCAAGCCCCACTATCGCAGGGTTGTCACTGCTTACCCCCCAATGCCTCAATGTCTTTGGTGAGAGGCATGTAAAAGAACTACTTTTGTAAAGTGAAGACTGTATTGCCGTCAGCGTGTTTCTGCCCTGTGTTGGCTAGGCTAGCTGTCCAGGGTGTACTCTGCCTTCGCCCCAAGTTGGCTGAGATGGATGCCAGCCTCCCCGCAACCCTAATTAGGATTAAGCGGTTCAGAAAATGAATAAATGTTAATGTCTTTTTAATTTCCATACTTCCACATTTAGCTTACTTTGACAATTCTTGTTGCAAAGAATCCTAAAATTGTGACTATTCACAGGTTACGAAAGGAGTGGATTCAAAGGCTGTTGATTCGGAGCCACGGCCTGAACGGAAATATAAAAACAGAGGAAATAACCAAGGATTAATGCCTATTTTGGATAAAGGATTAAAAAAAAACTTGGGTTCTTCTGCCACCATAGATATATTCAGTTCACTCATGTTTGCTTTTATCCTACTGGATATTAATAAAGTATGGCCTAGGCCTAAATGTAAATTGTGTGCATGTGTACTTCTGTTCAGAATGATTAGAGCTGTGGCCTAATGGTTAGCGAAGCAGGATTGGGACCAAAACATTACTGGATTGATTCCTGAACTAGCAAAAAAAATGTCTGGGGGGGGCTGCACTATCCTTTCCTTCACCTGCATGGCACCTGCCCTTGAGCATGGCACCTAATCCATCAACTGCTCTCCGGGCACCACAATGTGTGGTAGCCCACTGCTCCGAGTGTGTGCTCACTTTGGACGGGTTAAATGCAGATGCTAAATTTCCCTTGCGGGATTACTACAGCATATCAAATTTAAAAATTTTTAGAAATGTAGAAAGTATATGATGGGTTTAATTTTGTAACAGTACTAACTTGGCATCACACGTCAGTGGTTCTGATGATGACTCAGTGTAGTTCCAAATGATGTTAGACCTCAGGGACACTGTCTTGACACTGTGACAATGTTCACTGTTAACCAGTTTTCAAAATGTTGAAAATTTCACAGTGATTCTCAAACCGTATATCACCATTTAGTTGCCTTGTTACCACCTCATTACCAACTGTTCACACTATGTTTTCACCTACTGCTTACCGTTGTTTTGCCAAACTCCCATCATTTGAAAGCGCACTGATTCTGAACTGCCATCAAAACCACCCTCGTGTGAGGCCTGCTTTATATCGAGTGATATATATACAGTATACCACAATCTTTATGTTCATATTCACTAGAGGGCATTCTGGGGTCCCAAGAAAGAGTTTGAATATAAAGTATATAGAGATTATGCATTTTAAACATCCCCATGTGTAGGTTTCATCTGGGTTCTCTGGCTTCCTCTCATTTGCCCAAAAGGGATATAGGTGGATTGTCTATGCTAAAATGCCCCTATGTGTGAAGGTGTATATGCGTAGTGCTTTACAATGGACGGCCATCTCAGTAAGGGTGTTTTTCAGGAGTAGCACCAGTGTTCCTGGAATAGGCTCAGGAAGCAACATTTACAATTTGAACTTTAATGTTATCCCATCTTTGTATTCTGTTCAACTGAATATATGTAGGATCAATCAATCAATCTGGCTGAGGTGATCAAGACAAGGGTATGTGACATGAAATAAATATCTTTTCATTTCACGCATCTCAAAGGACTTGCCATGTGGGCTCCACCTGACTCATGGCCAGCAATTTGTAGTGTCAGATATTCTTGCTGTGGTTTTCATACAGCACTTAATAGGTGACATGCTCAGACCAATTAATGTTCTATACCATTCAGAGAACTCAACAGATTGGCCTGAAGATCAGCCCGAACAAACCGGATGTGATGACCTTGAACATCCCAAACACCACCCCAATCTAAGTGAAGGGAGAAGATAGCTCGACCATTGAAGGGCCAACACATTAACTCTCACACCTCGAGGCAATTAAGGCCATTTAGGCTAATGTGCCTGTCTTTGTACTGTTGGAGGAAACCGGACTACTCAGAGGAAACCCACACAAGCGCAGGGAAAACATGCAGACTCCAATCAAATGCCCAGGACAGACAGATAAGTGTTACAAAGTTACAGTTTTAGCATTCTGTAGTGTTGTGTATCTCCTTCATATAGAGTAAACATGATTATAAATTAAGTCTTGGGGAATGGTGTTCCCTTACTCTACAAGATCTTTGCGGAGTTCATGGCTATTCCCAGAGATGGCAACACGGGTGAGCATACAGTCAGCATACAGTATAAATAGTCATGGACAAACGTCATGTCACATTTTTTGCATTATACTGACAGCAACTAATAAATTTAATGAACTATGGATTAAATTAATCTTTAAAGTATACTGATTGGACATTTATTGCTACTTTTTATAGCTAAAGAGGAACATATCCATTATAGGCTGGACAAAAGTCATGTTGCATCTTGTAACATCAAATTCTGGATCAAAGTATTTAGTAAAATTAATTTAAAGTGCTTGACTGATATTAAATAAATGTACATAAAATACAGGTATTATAGCAGCATTTAGGCAATTTATGACCAAAGCTTAAAAGACTTGGTGGGCATTAAGAATCTTGACTAAAATATTTTGCAGAAATCAAATAGAAAGAATTTGAAAGCAATAGTAAGAAATTTCAGACACCCTTGGTACACATAGGTGAGCTAGGTCATGCAAGAAATCAGAATCAGAATACTTTATGGATCCCGGAGGAAATTGTGTAGAAATGCACTCAGAGAGCAGACCTCCACCAAGGACATACAATCTCGTGTTTACATGAGTTTACATTTACAGCATTTGGCAGACGCTGTTATCCAGAGCGACTTACAATTATCATTCTTATACAACTGAGCAATTGAGGGTTATGGGCCTTGCTCATGGGCCCAACTGTGGTGGCAGTGGGGATTGAACCGATGACCTTCAGATCAGTAACCCACCACCTTAACCACTAAAAAACTACCCACAAAACAAAAGCAGGGAAAAAAGTTTCCAGAAATTTTCTTCACCATTACTGACCAAAGGTTTTTCCTTTATGCAAATTGAGGGTTAACTTGGAATCTACTAAAAACAGGAACTTCTTCTTCTATTTGGTAGAAAAGTGGAGGAAGAGCTACTTTCACTCAAGAAACAACAGATGCCCTGCAGTGCTAGTATATATTCACAGCCATGGATCTTTTTTATTTTCTTAAGTATCCTTGAAGTTGCCCCAAAAAATACATAAATACATATAAAACTACATTTTGGATTATACAGTATGCATTTTGGTGCCACCTAGTGGATAATACAGAAAACAAATGGGAGTCATGCCTTACATAAAGAATGCATCATTTGCGTAGTAGTTAGCACATCCACCTCACAGCAAGAAAGTCCTGGGTTCGAGTCCTGGGCATTTCTGTGTGGAGTTTGCATGTTCTCTCAGTGCTTGTGTGGGTTTCCTCCGGGTACACTGGTTTCCTCTGACAGTCCAAAGACATGCACATTAGGCTAAATAACTGTTCCAAATTGTGCCGTGTGAGTGTGAATGGTTGTGTTTGTTCAGAAAATGACTGAATGATTAATTCATTTTGAGATTTTCATAACAAAGTAAATTATTCATGGAAAATAATTATAATTATAATTAAATAGTAAAAGTGAAACCCATATACTGCCCAAGTGAGATTTATGTAACCTCTGGTATACAGCTCATTCAGCTACAACACACACTTTTGCAAATCATGATTTCTCAGAAATGGAAAAGCTGCTTACACAGACATTATATATTAAGCAGAAATATAAAAACAACTTCCCTCACAGTAACTGCCACCTTCACACCACTATTACCACATTTGGGGCAAAAAATAAAGTGTTCGATAAAAAGCTGTTGGATATTGAAGGGGCTTCTCTGTCTGTCTCTCTCCTTTTGTTTGTTTTTTTGGGGGGTTTATAGCAGGTTTGCAAGTGTAAAATTAAGTCCTCTGGTCGACAGTGGTGGAGGGACTCGTGTTTAATCCTAGTTTGCCAAGATTTTGTTTGAGCACAAATTTGTCTCTTTAACTGCTGTTCATTTCTGCATAGGTCAGCAGACTTTATTAGAAAAGTGTGACTTCCTCAAATTTCAACTTGTTGGAGAAACAGACATAAGCCTTAGTCAAAATGTCCGAGGTTCCTGCTAATGGCCCGGGTCCCTGGTCTGCCATGGTCTGCCATGTGTGTATATGTGTGTGTATATATATGTATATATGTATGTGTGTATATGTATGTGTGTGTGTGTGTGTGTGTGTGTGTGTGTGTGTGTATATTTTGTTGGTGTATTTTTTTGTTGTTGTTATGATTGTGTTCTTTTCTTCCTTTTTCTTTTATTTATATATTTAGTTTTGTTGTTATTATTTTATTTATCTGTTTATTTGGTTATTTGTATTTATTTATTTATTTATTTATTCTGTCTCTGTGGCTGTGTATTCATTGCTTTGATGGATGTTGTGATGTGTTTGTGATATGTCTTTTTGTTCTGGTC
>JAOUQZ010000008.1:17023249-17037666 GCA_028564935.1 Neosilurus hyrtlii | reverse complement strand
ATTGTGTAACAGGCTCTGGATTGGTGTCAGCACTATTTTTTATGTAAAAGCCGCAAGAACTTTAATATTGTATTTATATAGCAGTTTGTCTGGTGATAGTTTGGTTTAAAGGGTCATCGCTTTATATCTATAATGTTTCTGTCTCCTCTTTTTTTCTTTTTAGTTTTCCTTTTTGCTGTCTTCTTTCTTTTTCTGTCCCCTCCAGTCAAGTCCAGCAAGATTACATAAATGCCATAACACAAATCAACAGTAAATAAATAAATGAATCAGAGTGTCAGGAGGAGCCTTGTACCCATAGGCCTCCTCTTGGGAAAGCAAAATTGTGCAGCGCAATGCGGCAACCAGACTGCCATTCTGCTTGCTGTGATGCTGGACAAGACAAAAAAATAAATAAATAAAATGTCTGATGGCTGCTAAAAAAAATCTAAATAAAAAAGTGAAACATAATCAAAAGGTTTTTAGTAATATATAATGGAACGTTTTCCCAGCCATTCGAGAATTTCATGACTCTACATTATAATCTATCATTAAACAAAGTGTAATTGGTTTGTAGGAGTAGTAAACTGTATCACACACATTGTTGTAAATCAAGACCTGAGTCATGTCGTACTGGGACACTCTACAATCTCCCAGTCTGACACACTGGTCAAGAATGCATAATGTGTCACGGATATAATTTCCCCTCCTGGAATCTGTACCGATAAAATCAGGACATGTTTGAAGTTCTTAAAACAAATGTAATGAGTACAATCTTTTATATCAATAAGCAAAGGAGTACCCCTAATTAGAATTTTTTATTTTTTATGATTTCATTTCCTGTTTCACAAGTGAGGAAAAACTGTTGTGCATAAATAGCACCATACGCAACTGATAAATCTGACATTTTTATATATTACAATTATAAATGACATTATAATATAAAAAATTATAATCTATAAAAAAAATATAAAAAATTTTTTTACAGGGTTGTGAAATACTTCACATTTAATTTTATCCATACAACACACGCACATACATTTTAGTTATATATTTATTTATTTATACGCACACACACACACACACACACACACACACACACACACACACATATATATATAGAGAGAGAGAGATAGATAGATATACATACATATATATATATATAGCTACACAGATAAGAAAATAATGGAGTGAATAGCAATGTAGAAGAAAAAAAGAAAGTGCTGTTTGCATTTTATGTCTTGCACAAGTTCCAAGCACTACAAACCACATAGTTGACCACAGCACCTCCTCACCAGAGTGAAGTCCCTACGTCCCCCAGGAATCACACCCTGCACATGCACGATGCTCTACCAAACAAGTCGTTAAGCTCCCTTCCATATATAGTAAAGGCCACTAGGACACATCTTTAATTTTTTTACTTATAAGGAAACACTCATTAACTCACTTATACATTCACTGAGCTGCAATCCTGCTAGGGTCATGGGGATGCTGGAGCCTATCTCAGCCAACTCTGGGCGAAGGCGAGGTACACTCTGAGCAACTCGCTAATCCATCGCAGGGCACACACATACACAACCATTCACACTCACCTTGAGGGCCAATTTGGAATTGGCTTAATGTGCATGTCTTTGGGATGATGAAGGAAACTGGAGTAACCACTGGTCGAGTACCCATGAAAGCACATGGAGCACAGGACATTCTTGCTGTGAGGTGGACGTGCTAACCACTTTACCACCGTGCAACGCAGAAACACTCATTTAGTTAATAAACAATATTGTCGATGTGGATGTGTTAAGGTACCCAAGTCTTAGAAAATCCATTGAGGTATTATTTCATTAAATTTATCCACTGACTTTATAGAATGCTTAGAATTTTTTCTGCCTCTAAGTGTTTCATAGTTCTCCTTTTAATTTGTTGTTTGGTGCTGTATAATGTTATTGTAATGTTCCGCTCTGATTTCACAATGGTGATCTGTGAGATGGCTAACATGGTAGCATTAATGGCGGTACTGATATAAAAGTTTAGAGAAAAGCAAGGACTAAATCCCACTAGCGCAGGTATTTACACGAATAGGTGAGTCCTGATTAACTTTATATCATTCATGTTTATGTTAATTATATGCATTATCATTCAGGATGGATTTTCCCTTTAGGTTGATATAGTAATACAGATATTACAGGCAACACAAGCTTACAAAGTCCAAATGGTTAATTCATTCATTCATAATTTAGACTTGTACTCATGCAACAGTGAAGCTCCTGCTTCATCTACCCATTAAAGCTGGCCATCTGAGGAATTGGTGCAGTGTGACTGGTGTCCTTTGGAGCTCATAGTAAAGTGTGTGGTATCTTCACTAAAAGCCTTCTCAAAGACCCGTCTCAGAGAAAGTTTAAATTTCTCTTTAAAGTCCTGTCCCATAAACACGTACAGGATAGGGTTCATGCAGCTGTTCATGTACGCAACAGAGATGACCAAAGGGTCGATTTCTTTTGCCATTTTGGCAACCTGTTCTTCACCATAAATGTCTATCAGACCCAGCACATGGTAGGGAAACCAACAGAGAAAAAATGCCACCACAACAGCTACCATGATACGGAATGCTCTTCCTGCACGGAAGTGGCTGCTCCGAACCTTCAGGGCAATCCCAGTGTAGCAAAACACAATACACAGGAGTGGTATGAGGAAGCCTAAGACAAACCGGGTCATGGTTAGCGCCTTGTAAGAGTCATTATTGTTGGCACTGGGTTCTTTTTCAGTATTACTGTCGCTGAACCTGCACTGTGTTATGTTAAGTTCCACTGTGGTGACAGTTTTACGTAGGATCATAGCAGGCAGGTTGACAATTATGGACAGTGCCCATGCCAGAGCACAGCATACCCATGCTAACCGGACCGTACGATTATTTTGAGACCAAACAGGTTTAACAACCTGGATGAATCGATCCAGGCTAATGAGAGTCAGGGTGAAGATGCTGGTGAACATGTTGACAACGATGATCACTGGTAGGACTTTGCACATAGCAGCTCCATACGGCCAGTGATGCTCTAGAATGATTTCGGTCACAGTTAAGGGTATTGACAGGCAGCACAGGAGATCTGCGATGGCCAGGTTCAAAAACCAGATGGTGTTAATGGTTTTCTTCATCTTCACACCAGCAATCCATATTACAAGGGCATTTCCGGGAACTCCAAGGATGAAGGTCAGGGAGTAGAACGCGATTGCTGCTCTATCAGTGGATTCCCTTGTTTCAAGGGAAGGGTAATCATAATCATCAGCTGAATAATATTCATAATATGAGTAGTTTAAGCTGTCATTCATGCTGCTGATTTGGGAAATTCCGGATGAAAATATTAGCTTCACTGGTCCTACGTTTGGAAAATATGGAAGCAAAAGAAGCATAGATTTGCTTTAAAAGCCATTTAAATCATAATTAAAAAAATTCCAATGCATTCATTACATTTAAAGTATTCCGTGTCAAATTATCAGATCAAAGAACATTCCACCACCTAGATTCAGAGTTTCCTCAAATTGTATATACATCATGAAAAAAACCCTAACCTGAAAATTTCAGTGTGATCAGACAATTATTGACAATTTGAAGGCAATTAATATTTTTGAAAATCAGTCATTTTCTGGTGAATTTATCATCAAAGTGAAAATGGCATGTTCAGTGCTCTATAAATCCTAAACTATTTATCACAGGATCATAAAACAACATGCAGTGAGTCCATTTCTGCTGTCATATTCAGGGAGAGATGAACCATTACTGAGCTTAAGTTTTCTAAATTTTGAGGTTTTTCACTTTGAACTACTTTCATTGAACTACTTTCAAGAGCCACTGCTGATTTTTTTTCTTCTCATTAACAGGTCAGTCTAGTTTTTTTTTCTATAGACATTTTGTCAACAAATCTATTAGTGTGAACCAATCACCTGAAAAAGACTGTTTTTCAAAATTCAAATCAATTCATTGAATCATGATGTAGACTCATATTTTTGAGGAAAAGAGACTAGGTGGTGGACACCATTTGATGGACTGACATGGAATGACCCTATTCCATTTCAAAAGTTATTAATGTTTTCTCAATTATTACATTATACCTCAGTCATGCATTCAAATGTGTTTAAATGTAATAATTAAAAATGTAATAGTTTTTAACATACTATTTAACAATTGTTTTTGCTTCTATAGAAGGGAGGGTTAAAAAAAAAAAAAACATGCTATTAAATACATATTAGGAAATCTGAACTCCAGTCATCAAATCTACACATGAAAAGCTCATTTTCTTTCTTCCCTCCTTTTATTTCCATTCACAAATTCTTAATAAAACATGTTCTTATTACAGTGTCTCATTACAGATATTACATAATTAAAATACTGAATAATCATCTTATTTAAGCTCTTTCCAACACACTGCATGTAATTACTCCACAATGAAAAAACAAATCATATAAATATTCATCTAAAGAACTACCCTGAATTTATTCTTCAGTTAAAGAGCTCACTTACCCTGCGGATTACGTGTCAGATACGACTCAAATTCTGACTGTGAGTTGAAAAGGAAAGAGGAAGAACACAATTAGAAGTCCACAGGAAAAGCTTTCAAGAGCTGCTGACTCAATCGCTTACATGATTTTATCAGACTGCCCTAATTGGAGGAAGTTAAGTAAACCTTGAGGCAAGTTAATTCAGCAAATTTACCAATGGTTTCTCAAGAGATGTAAATGTTTTGTTTTTATACAAAATGTCAAATATTATATACCCATACACAAATGGCTGGAGTAAGCCAATCAATAAATCAATCAATCAACAAACAAACAAACAAATAAATAGAAACTACATACAGTATAAATATTGTGTAACAGCCTTTTCTGATCTCATCTCTTGATTGTAAAATCACCTTTTGACCTTTTTTTTTTTGGTAAATTTGCCTTTGTGCACTACCACAAAGGTGGGGCCGGTGGTGTAGTGCCTAAAGTGCTGGGCTCATGATTGAGAGGTTTGCATGTTCAAATCCCCATTAAACCCCCACTCTGCTAAGACCACTGGGGCACAAGTGTGCCCCTGTGCACCTGCCAGTATAAGTGGGTACCAGTAAAAATATTGAGAAGGTAACCTGCAATGGACTAAAGTCCCAGCAAGGAGTTGAACTGCTGGTCGTTTCATTCTACAGAAACTGATGACACACAATATATATTGTTTTTCTTTATTATTTACATATTTTTGTAAATTACATTATTTATATAAACATATGAAAGATAGCATAGTAATGCTAATCTGCTATAAATAAATAACAGAGCTCCAAGTTTTTAGAGTGAAGACATACTATATTTCATACCTTTTTCACTAATATGCATTTCAGAAAATCTCATCCAAAACTACTCACTCATTTGCCAAACCTCTTAATCCTTTCAAGGTTGCTGAAGACTATCTCAGCTGATAGAGGGCAAATGCAGGGTACACGCTGAACAGCTCACCAGACCATCGCAGGGCCAACACACAATTATTCACAAGAACACTTAGGGGCAATGTGAAACAGCCAATTGGCCTAATGTGAATGTCTTTGTACTATGGGAGGAAACCAAAGTACCCAGAGGAGACCCACGCAAGCATGGGAAGAATGTACAAATTCCACACAGAAACGCCCAAGCCAGGCACCCTCATGCTGTGGAGTGGGCAAACCAAAGTTTCACATTCATTTTCTGCTTTAAAGAACAATAAAAAAAATTATTTCCCCTGAAATCCAAAATATATAAATCTGATGTTATTAATTAGTGTAGCTGTATTTTTTCAGTTTAGGAAGTAAGCAACCTAATTAAGCAGTTAAGCTAAAGAAACATTTCAGGAGACAGAACTTCAGGAATTTATTTACATATTTGTGCAATTGTTGAGAAGTCTGAGAAACTACACCAATGGTACAATTACTTAAATTATAAAATATCATGCAAACCTTTGACTATAGTACATTTTTTATTAAGATGCATTTTAGGTAAACAAGAAAGGTATGTAAACCTTTGCAGATTCAATGATAAAATGGACAGGAAGCAACTCTCACCCAACTGGTGTTTATTACATTGATTTGCCATTTTCTAATTTGAAAAGTATTTCAAACATCAATCAGCCTACTTTATTGCATGAAGAAAAGAAAAACAACGAAGTGGCATTTTCATAACAGTATATCTGACCATGTGCTTTAACAATAACTCTGAATAATGGATAAAGTAAAAGAGGCTTTAAAATAAAAAAAACCCCACCAAAACCTACAATAATTTATTTCTAACAACTTAAGTCCTTCGGAAACCAAAGTGTGAATTTAAAACACTCACCTCAACTGGAAATGTTGCACACAACAGCAGAGCACTGAATCTATTTATTTTTTAATAATCTATGTCTGTTGTAAATAACCTCTGAAGTGTTTATCATAAGTTAACTCCTTAGTACAGACAAAAGTGTAAAAGGTTACACTACAGCTATCAGCACATCATGTGTCCACATCAATGTTCAACTTTACATATGAAAGAGCAGAACATTGGATGAGATCATGCAAAGAGCAGACGTCATAACATACAATATGTGGCGGTAAAAATGAGCTGGAGATTTTAATTAATACAGGTGTACAATTGTTTTAAAAATCAAATGCATTAGTACGGAGGAATAAACAAAAGGTCTGTCAACATCCCAAATATTCCACTGTAATTATCTACCTCAAGTCAGGCAAGACTGCATCTTGTCACAAGTTTAAATTAAATATATACATAATTCAATCTGTACAAATTGACATACAATATCCTGCAAAGTCATCCTCCGATAATCACGTGCACCTGTCACAATTCTACCAGCAAAAAGTACACAAATGTATATTTGCCTCAACTACAATACATTTAAAGATTTTTTTTTTCCCTCCCACAGAGATGAACAAAAAACGTTCCAAGAACTGTCCAGTCTTTTAACACAAGTTTCACACCGAGGTGACAATATAGGACCCACTTTCTGTTGTGTCTCCTTTGGAGTCTCTCTTTTTTACATTGCTGTTAACTGGAGTGGGGATTTGAGACGGCCTCGGCGTTGTGCTGTCAGCACTGCTCTTCCTAGGGCTTGGGGTGTAGTTAAAAGGACTAACCCTAGCAGCAACTGCACCAATAGGAGAGCTGTGTTTACTGGAATTGGTTGAGCTGAAAGGTGTACGCTCAGTAATCGCAATTTCATGAACTTCCGTAGCAATATTTGGCGTACTTAAAACAGGCTTGATGTCAGTCACCTTTTTGTCAAGACTCTCACTACTTCGGATCAAGTTTAAATTTGTTTCTGAACCAAGGCGTCGAGTAGCTGCGTTCTCATTGGCTGTTGGCTGCTTATGATTCATTTCACTCAAGTCCCAATCACTTGGATGCAGTCGTCCAGACAAACCATCAATAACCGGAGGTGTGTTTGCTGTTGGTGACTTACTAGACCTAGGGCTGTTGATAGGACAGTCTTCAATTCGCACCCAGACATCTTCTGCTTTAGACGGAGTTGTACTGGTCTGGTGTGCTATATGTAAGTCACTAGCTGGATCAGGTAAGTCTAGAGTCATCGAGGGACCCATTTCATTATCTTTTATCTTCCTCCACGTCCCTTTCCTTTCTAGTCCCCCATCCTTGCTCTGTCCAGATCGCTGAGATGCATTACGTTCTGACTGGCGTTCATCTTCGCTTTTGCCCTTTTCACTAGACTCAGATGATGCAGAGAGTATTGAGGAACTGCTGCCTGTTCTTTTCCAAGTACCTACTCTTGGGAGAGAGGACGAATGTTTGCTGTGCTCCCTTTTCCATGTCCCTCCTCTGTTAACTGGAAGTCTTGAGGGACTCTCTGAATGGGATCGGGATATGTCTTGCCGTCTAAGTGACTTCCCATCTCCATTTTCAGAAGAGTTTTGGCTTTGAGGGGACTTTTTCCAGCCACTTCCTTGGTAGGGCAGAGAGAGAGACATGTCTGGTAAGGATGGGCTTGAAATAGGTGTTTGAGACTGACTAGGAGAGGAAGGAGACAAAGACTCAAAAGAAGCAGACTCCTCCAATTTCCTTTTCAGGGTTGGACTTGGGGCTTCTTTGATAAATGTTGACTGGCGAACAAGTCCAGGTTTCTCTGATCTGTCAGACTCGCTCCCACTTGACTTTGTAGAAGACATTCGAGAGAGGTCAGATTTTTTGGAAGAGCCCGTAGCTCCACACTGATTTAGGCTCTTTGACGCAGATTCACTCCTTGGTATACCACTGGTGCTTCTTGGCAAGCCACTATGTTTTGGAGGTGTTTGCTGACCCAGCTGCCTTCCTGGAGACGGGTAAGACATTCGACCAGACCCAGGTTTGGGAGCTGCACTTGGAGAAACAGTTCGAGGTATCTGAGAGAATTTGTTTGGTGGAGTTAGACTATTCCTTCCTGGTGAAGCAGAGGTACGACCAGGAGACTGCATTGGTCTAGCTAGGGATTGTGGGGGTGGTCTAGATGGGGTGGAATCTCTTGATCCTGATCGAGAAGAGGTTTTACTTGATCCACCTTGGGGGGCAGCTGGTTCTCTGGCAGGACTAGGGTCTGATTTTGATGGTATTTTCATAGCCCTAGGAGAGTTTCCAGAATTTGGTGCCTGATGAGCTGGGGGTTTTGTGGCTTGTCCACGACTAGGTGGCTTTTTTGGAATAGGACTAGTACTGGGAGAACTGCTCCTCACACCAGGGACATGAACCATTGTTCTTCCTCTTGAAACTACAGGACCCTGAGCTTGTCTTTGTTGAGAAGATATTGTCTCAAGACTAGGCCGTGGTTTTCCAGTAATAAGACTCTTGTACACTTTCTTACCACCTTTTAGACTTTTAGCAGCTTCCTCCTCTTTCTTTTTTGTTTCTAAAGTGCTTTTCTCACCTGGTTTCAATATCCTTGGTCCTTTATTGGTCGGTGGCTTATTGTCATCTTGATTTGAAGGTAGGTGGAAAGGTGATCCAATTGAAATGCCAGATTTAAGAGAAAGAATAGAATCAGAATCAGATGATCCTTGTCTGGATAGACTTGCAGCAGCCTGGTGCAGGCTGCTAACAATTGAATTAGCCCCCTCTTGAATGGCTTTCCAGTCAAATGATTCAGAGTCTGGAGACAAGGCTTGTTCTGAAATAGGACTGTGAGTATCTGTGAGATCCAGTATGAGGTCTGGTTCCTCTGCTAAAATGCCATCAGTTAACAAATTTTTCTCCTCTTTAACACCATGGTCATCACTTTTACTTCTAGGTGGTTGCTTCTTTTTCTTTGGCATGGCAGAACTGATGCACTCTTGTAGGAGGTCATCCTCAGAATCAATGCTGAGTGAGCTAAGAGAACTATTTCGAGAGAAACATACAGGAGTATCCTCCACGTGAAAGGCTTTCGGTGCATATCCAGAAGCTTGAGGCCTGGGCACTTCTACTTGTGTGTCCTCTTTGTGTGAGCAATCTTTGTTATTGTTTTCTTGGTCAATGTCACTAAGAGAACTGAGGGAGGAATTTCTCGAAAAACACACTGGGGTGTCCTCTATTGAAAAGTTTTGCTTTTCATCGGGCACTGTTCCAGTATTTTCTTTGGAGGCAAGTGAAAACCCTGGTTTCTGAAGGGACTTTGCTGGGGCGCTCTGGAATGTGGTGACTCTGTTGGTGTTTGCAGAATGCTCTACATTACTCTTTGAAGGTGGAAGCTTTCTTTGTTCCTTTTCTTTTCGAAGCTCAGCTTTCTCTTTGGAAAGGTCAAGATCGTCGTCCTCAAAGTCAAGTGAGCTTAGGGAATCATTGCGAGAGAAGCAATAAGGAGTACCCTCAATTGGTGTGTAATGGTGCGGAGAATCAAAAGCAAAACCTGGACGGGCACGCTCCTCAGTATTCAGAGGCTTATCTCCCAACGCTCTGGGACCTGTTTTAGACTTTACTTCTGTGTTTTTATCAGGGTATGCCGCTTCTGATAAGCTGCTAGAGGCATCTGGTCTCTTTAGCATCCTTGCTCTATATTCACTGCTTTGTGGCATTGGTTTTACAGGTGATGTTGGCTTTTTCTTTTCAAACTCTTGCTGTACTAGGCTGCCAGTAGCAGTAGGTGGATGCTGAGGTTGATCTGACATTTTTTGCACTCTGAATGGCTTGTGTGTTTTACCCTTTGGCATTGCCGAGTTGATGCACTCTGCAAGAATGTCATCACCTTCATTCTCACCAGGAGTACACTGCGTGTCAAAAGCTGCACAAATATCAGTCGTTTCTGCACTTTTACCCTCTGGGACTGTGTCTCGTTTTTTATTTGATTCCTCTGCTTGGACAGGTGAAATTTCAATAGTAGCCAACTCGTTCGGAGGTGAATCAATAGTAAGGTCACTAAGAGAAGTTGCTGTAGAGAAGTTAGTGGGAGTGCCTTCTACACAGTATACCCGAGGCATGTCCTCTCCATGACTTAATGCCATATGTTTTTGCAGTTGTCCCCGGCTCTGTGAAGGGAGTAGTTTGTAAACAGGAAGCTGACTTGGTTTACGGACCACGGGTGGTGGTATTCTTGAAGTGCTTGGGGGCGTTTGCTTCTTGGGTTTTCTTGAGGACTTTGTAGGCATAGCTGAATTTATACATGCTTCTAGGATTTCTCGATCATCGTCATCGTCGTCAGAGTCATCCAAAATGTCTTTCTCAGATTCAGTAGTTCCTGGAGGCTTGTCTTGCCTCTTAGACTCATTAGTGTCTTCATTCTCTGGTTCAGTCTTGTTTCCGTGGTCATCTTCATGAAGAGGGGGCATAATCTTGAGCTCAACATCCTTTTGAATAAATGGCTCATCCAGACTTAATGCACTGAGGCTAGAGGCACATGAAAATCCCTCTGGAGTACTCTCTGTTGCAAAATGTAGAAGTGTGTCATTATCAGGGAGCACTTGCACTTTTTGTACAGCAGCACTAACAGCTGCATGTCTTGGTGCCAAGTCTCGTTTTTCGGTAAGTGGCGGAACACTAACTTTTTGCTTTATGGATGTTGTACGTGGCGGCGGAGGTGGTGGGGTCTTGCTACGACTGGGTGGCATTGTTTGGCCGGGGCTATCGGGCAGGTCACTAGGGCTGATTATGCCGCTGACCATTCCACTGTATGGTTCACTCTGTACTGAGCTTGCAATAGAGTGGCTCTCAAAGCTGTCAAGAGAGCTGACAGAAGTGCATCTGCTAAAAACAAGAGGGGTCTCTTGCACATAATGTTCAGGGGGACTTTTGGGGGTCTGAGCACCACTTTTTGAGGGTGATTTAGCACCTGATGAAAATTCAACTACTTTCTGATGTCTGGAACTCTCACCATGCCCAACATGAGGTCCTTGGTGTCGCGGTGGCTTCATTCTGACATAATGGTTGGATGACTGACCTTCTGTTGTGCGCTGATCAGGAACATTACTGGATGATTTCCCAGTGCCAGACAACGTGTAGTTATTAGGTGCATGGACATTTTGTTTGCAGCTCTCCATTTCATCTTCTGAAGATAAGGATGAGAGGGAGCTCCCTCTTGAGAAACATATGGGTGTATCCTCCACACAATATGTCTGTAATGTTTCTTGGTTAATTGTAGGAGCCTTACAAGGGGCCTTCTGAATTGACCTGCCAGGCCCTGGTCGGGTCTGAGCTGAGGGTTGCTGGAGCTGTTTTTGCCTGCTTTGAGTTTTTATTGATGAAACAGAAGATGAACTATCCTGGCTTAACTGGTCTTTGACAGAGCTCTGTGAAGATGATGCTTTTGAATGACTGAACACGTTTTTTTTAGAGGATGCATCAGAATACTTTAGACTATAATCAATAGGTTGTTCTACATGGTGATCATCATTGAATTTTATGCTGTAATTGGTGGGCTGCTCATCAAGCTGTTCCTCTTCGGAGTACAATTCACTGTAGTTCGTTGGTTTGTCATCACCAAAATCATCCACGGTACAAACTGTTTGGTTAATTTTTTTGTTGATTCCATGACCAGAAGCACCACTAGCTTGCTCATTAGGTCCCCTGGATCGGAATCCTCCAGGCATGTCCTGTTGAACAAACAGGGGCTGGTATTTTTTAAGCTTATCTTCACTTTCACCATTTCCCTCTGTGTATATCTGGTAACCTGGGCTCTGGGACCTGGGTGGATTGTGGTCAGAGTGTTTCATTTCATCCTCCAAAATCTTGGGCCTTGCCCACCTGTCACTCTGGCTTGGGCTCTGACGACCAGAGTTGAGCTGTTCATCTGAATACTTCAAACTATAGTTAATTGGGGTGTCAAGATCTCCATCATCATCCTCCATATGGTTTGCATTGTGTATCTTATGCGCAAGATCAGCTGGATATTTTCTGTAGACACACCATTTTCCTTCATCATCTTCAGAATAGGAGTCTACAGATGGCTTCATCTGACCCCTTTTCCCATACCCATCAGTGCTACTGACACTGTTAAGGCTGTCATTAGAGGCTCTATACTCCAGTTTGGGCATTGGGCAAGGTCTGCCTGACGTATCTTGTTTACTATAACTGTACATGTTTTGGTGGCTGTGAACCCCAGTCTGACGTCTGATGAGTTCATCCTGAACAATGTGAGGGTCTGGAGTAGATCCAGCATTTCGGTCATCTAGGCCCAAGTGCATGCTTTGTACTTCTTCCATTACCATTGCGATTTGCGCTGCGGTAGTAGGAATTTGCATTCCCATTCTTTTAGCCGAGTCAGGATCTGGGTGAACGCCTCTTCTCTCGCGATCCAGACTCTTGTCTCTCTCAGCCCTAACACTGTCCGCATTTCCTCTAGTCTCCCGAGAAGACGGGCTGGAGAGCACTGGTGTATTCATGTAAGGGGAACGAATACCACCATTACCACTAGCGTTAAAACCATCTGAGCGACAAACTCCATCGTAATCACTATAAACACTGTGCTTGTACCGAGGCTTGCTCTTGTGAGAAGCCTTCGGACTCAAATTATCTATATTGTCAAAAGTTTCAGACAGATGCTGTGCATCCAGTTCTTCAATTAGTGCTTTCTGTTTTCTTACATGTAGTGAAGGCAGGCTAGATCCGGGAGACATTATGTTTGCGTCCTTGTACTTGGCAGGCCGATTGGCCATGAGGTTTCTCAGAGCTGCAGCACTACCCATAGCAATCATTTTGTGCTTGGAGTGAATCAGATTTTTTAGCATACTAACTGCACCCATATCCCACAATGCCTCTTGGTCTTTTGCATTTCGAGCTGAGAGGTTCCACAGAGTTCCACACGCATTGCTCACTATGGTTAAGCTATGAGATTTGAGATGCTGAAGAAGAGTCTGCAGACAGCTACTCTCTCTCAAGATTTGCCTATAAAATATAAAACAGAAACATGAATCAGTAATTTGCAATAGTTGGTGAATAGTAAGAAGCAGCAATAGAATATAATTTTACCTATGCTCCTCATTTGTGGCTATAAGGCTCGAAACATTCCTCAAGATGCCTCCACCACTTTCTATAATGGCAAGGGTGTTGGTTTGGCTTCGGTAAGTTAGAGTGCTCACTAAAAAAGCCAACGCACCAGCAACAGAACAGATATCAGCCTTGTTTTCAGTGCAATGAGCAGATAAGTTCCAGAGGGCACTAAGCACACTTTTTAGTGTTGATTCCTACAATAACAAAAGGATTCATGTAAGATGTTATGATACAAAATAGATGACAACAAAATTTTATGTGTACACTGCACCTTACCTTCTGAACCTCAAGGGCACACTCCATTAGAGCCCGAACACTGCCGACCTCACGCAATGTCTTTTTACTATTTACATCAGCACGCCAAGACAGGTTTCTCAACACACTGGCAATTACCTGAAGGAATTAGCATACATTATAAACTGACTGACTTTTATTTTAAGCAAGTAAAGAGAACAATAACACAGGTTTATAACCACAGAAAAAAACCCAGCAATTAAAAAATAGAACTTCGCTGATCACAGACACTCCTGCTGGCAGAAGCATTTAACAAGGCCAACATATAAATGTGACCGTGAAACAAGGTCAAGGTGACCTAAACACAATCCCAAAGTATTCACAACTGTGTTAGTGGTCTGCGGTTGTGAGGCAGGTTGGATTTACTGCCGAAATATTTGAAATGCCTTATGGAAGAGAAATGAACATTCAATTCACGGGCAACAGCTCAGGTGGACATTCCTGCAGTCAGCATGCCAATTGCACGCTTCCTCAAAATTTGTGGCATCTGTGGCATTGTGCTGTGTGATAAAACTTCACATTTTAGAGTGGCCTTTTACTGTGGCCAGCTTAAGTCACACCTGTGCAATATACATGCAGTCTAATCAGCATCTCGATATGTCACACCTGTGAGGTGGATGGATTATCCCAGCGTACATAGAGTTCAGCTCATTAAAAATGGGAGCAAAAACAAAAGTGTTCTGTTTATTTTTGTTAAGTTTTATATATATATATATATA
>JAOUQZ010000008.1:16985993-17020675 GCA_028564935.1 Neosilurus hyrtlii | reverse complement strand
CTCTGATTCCGTGTCTACCTGAAGGGCGCACTCTGATTCCGTGTCTACCTGAAGGGCGCACTCTGATTCCGTGTCTACCTGAAGGGCGCACTCTGATTCCGTGTCTATCCACCTCGCAAACTCTGGATAATGTTTCAATCAAATTGATGGACAGAAAAGCACAGTTTGCTAGAGCTGCTGATCCTAATGTCAAAGAAATTTAACAGAGTGAGGTCCAAAAAATATGTAATATGAACTTGTGGAATATGTGAAAAAGCCCTTTATCCAAACTTTTAAAGCGTTTCCGAGTCGGAAATATCAACTGCTGTAAGTTGTAAACTAAGAAAATTGTCAAAACTTCAATTATAATTGTTTTAGTTTGCTTTAGTTTGAGCTCACAGATGCCCATGATTGGCTGGTGAATGCTGTGAGTGACAGGGAAGTGAGCATATGCCATCCCTCCCTCCCGTGAGAGCTCGGCCAATTAGCTCCTATGGACTCCCGGTCATGGATGGCTGTGGCATCAACCCGGATTCGAACTTGCTATCTCCGGGTTGATAGTCGCGCACCTTGTCAATGCCACTGGGGAGCCTAGTTTGCTTTTCTTTATTATTTTTATTTTAACACTCATTGATTCAAGCATTTTCCAGAGTCTAAGCATAAGAATTTGCATGAGCATTAGCATAATCTGACTGGTCTGCTATGTCGGAATCAAAATGAAGAACACTCAGTTTTTCACAGGCACTTGGAAGGCAGCACCATCATGGTTTCAATAAAACAAACCATAAAATCTCACTTTAGTTTGTTTTTCCTTGTAGTATATACTGAAATTCTGACATTGTGTAAACACACCTTAACAGTTGGTTTTCTTGTGTTTAGGTAGCATGCATGCTAACCTCGGAATAAGAATGCATATAGCTTCATTAGCTTCTCAAACCATAACATACTCCTGAACAATCTTGGTCATGGTTAAATATGTAAATATAAACATCTTGTTTTTCTTTCATTTCTTTGTAGTTCATAAAAAAATTAATTATTGTGAGAACACACCTTTACAGAGCCATGGTGTCTCATGTGTCCATGTACTTTTTTCCAATTCTGAATGAGTTAGCTTAACATAGTACTTATCAATTCAGTTCAAAGCTCAGAGCTTACCTGATCAATCTCAGTCATTGTCAAAAGAACAGAGAAAATATAAAGATAAAAAATGTATATCTCATTTTTGTTTGCTTTTCATAATGTTTCCACATAGTACGACCAAAACTCTAAAAAGGGTTTAAAGAGATGCCTTTGCACAATTCTTCAGCAACCCAATCAGACTCCACCATTCCATGTATGTGCCAAACATATATGTATATAATAATTATAGAATTATAAATAATCAAAATAAATTTACATTTATTTACTTAAATTTAGAGTATATAAAATTACTTTACATTCTATTAAAATAATTGTTTTGTTTATAAAAAATAGAAATAAGAAAAGCAGACTAAAATTGGGTTTATGGTTTGTTTTTAAACTTAACACACTCAACCATTCTCCCAAGTTTTATTTGCATGGAAACATCTGATTTGATTCAGTGTTCGTGAATTAATTAATTAATTTTTATAAAATGCCGTCGTTAAATTGCAACATTCCTGTTTCTCTCAAAATAACAACTGATACAAAACTTTAGAAAATCATATGCTGTTTTACTCACCATTAACTAGAAGGGAGAAAAGTGAAGGCCTAGATCCCACCAAAACCGAACCCCTATGTCATGTCTATTTATTGCCAGAGTAAAGCGTGAACAGTGAGTGTGCGCGTTCTTGCTGCCTCTGTGTAAACCTCGATCTGTCTGGCAAAAAACTGACAGACATCCTCACACAGTCAGCCAATTATTCAGCCGTAGAAGCACTAAGAGTGTCTTTTTCTGACCTACAGAATCCAGATATGGCACACAGAGAAGCATACACACACACACACACACAAACATAGCAACTGCACTTGCACACATACATACACACACATAAACCCCTAATCATCTTAAACACACATACACACACACACTAATCTGGTACTGAACCTTCTACTTGCACATCAAGCTTTATGGCTCATGACCTGTAAATCTAAAAGCCAGGTCACCCTCACATCTGTTCATGCTCTGTCATGCGTGGAGTTTATATTTGGCACATAAGCCCGTTTGGTTAAAAATGTGATCACAGAAAGATTCACATAATGTAGAATGTTTATAATAATGGGCACAGAGTCACTGGTCTCCAGGCATATACTATTGTAACACTGCAGCAAAATATATACATTACCTTATATTTATATTTTTCATTATGAATAAAACATTCGATAAATATGATTTTTGGATATCAATATAAACATTTAAACTACTCGTCAAATCGTTTTATTAGCATTGCAAAACTCTAAATGACCAAACTTGAGCTTAGCAAAAATGTTAAATTTAGCTTAAAGTAAAATGAAAGGCAAGCCTTCCAAACACTCCTATTACACATGACCATATGTATATTTTCATTACCAAGTTGCAATCTGCTAAAATCTGCTTAATGGTTTGCATTAGCCGGTTTGAAAAAGCAGCTTTTTCAAAATCTTTAGAAAAAAGCATGAATCTTTCAGTTGTTATTGGGCAAGTTGATGGCAATACTAAGAGTATACAGATATTAATCTAACAAATCAGATATAAAAACTAGTGAACTTCAGAATAAAATAAAAATAGGCACATCTACAATTCATACAGGATTCCATTTACATACATTAAAACTAGTATGCAAGCGTACATATAAAAGAAAGAATATGTATGAAATTAGTTCCATGTAGGCAGTGGAAACAAGAAGATTACATGACATTTAGCTACTTTTCGTATTACAATGCCACCCTCCCTCCACCCCCGCCAGTGTGGGAAGTTATTGCTCAAGTTTAATTCTCTACATTAAAAAATGCTTTTGGGTTGAACAGCCTTTTAAAATCTTAATCATAGGAAAACAACACATCAGATCACACCATTCCTGCACAATATATACTGAACATATAAGTAAATAATATTATTATTAATAATTAAATTATTTGCTATTTATATTATTTTATTTGTTACTGTGATAATGTAGATGAGGATGAATTGCCAGTTTCAATACAATAGTGAAATACTCATGGGATTCCTAGTTTTGGAACTGAAAGCCTTTGATCAGACTCAGGCTCAGTGGGTACATGGAGGGTGTTGCGAGTTTCCTAGACTAACCTCTGTTTCTGAAGGCTGGGACTGTAAGTGTTGCCGCAACCTCAGCATGTCCTTCTCGATCTGTTGGATACGAGCTAACCGCACCTGAGAACAAAAACCACACTGAAGATTTAACATAATTTGGAGCTAGCTATACACCACATGTTAACGCTACACTGTTAATATAAACACTACATCACAGATACTGGCACCCCTGGAATTACAATATATGTTTGTGTAATTATTGGGTGTTTTGTTAAATGACACTTCACCTGTGCCCTCTTCTCCATGTCCTGGCATGTGCCCAGCTGCTCCTCCATCGCTGCCCTAATCTGCCGAGCCTCATATTCCAGCTGCCTGCGAGTCATGTCTGTCTGTAATGAGAACTACAAAAAAAAAAACAAACGAAAAAAAAGGTTATTAATAAACAAACATAAGCTGCTGCAACATGATGGCAACATATATGGTACATTGATATCAATGGTCAATAAAACAAAACAATATGTGATGACTTTAATTTACAAATTTACATTCTCAGTCAGTGGCAGGCTGTCGATCCTTTTGGTGAGGTTTTGCAACTGGGCATAGTACCAGTCCTTTTCTTTCTCCTCCTTCTGAAGCTCAGCCATTAGCAAGGACCTAACAGACAAAAACAGTCCAATCAAACAATGCTGTCGAATACATAGGAAAAACTTTATACATTACATTATTTCACAAAATTATTTTAGTTCCAGATGGACAATCTGATGAAGGGAATTTTGATCATTTAAAGCCCAGAAAATCCAACTGAGCTGAAGGAAAACTTGGATAACACTCAGAAAGCTCGTACCATAGTACAAGAGTCAATTCTCCCATGATATGCTAATCTGCAACTGGAACCACATTACATATTGGCTATGTCAAGAATGATGGCTAAGGCAGAATATTGGATCGTTAGAACATTAGACCATTAGCAAAAGTGAAAATAAGTTTTGGGAACTCCTAGTGACTCGGATCTGCTCCAAATTGTAATGGGTCCTTTCCTGGCCCATGCTATACACTACATGAAAAAGATCTCAGTAGGTTTTCTGCAATCCTGCCTACAGTCAGACAACCGGGTCCAACAGAGTCCTTCCCTGGCCCATGCTACACACTTGCACCTAGTTTCATGGAAAGTGGGTCAGTAGGTTTTGTGCAATCCTGGCTACAATCAGACAACTTGGTCCAACAGGGTTCTTCCCTGGCCCATGCTTAACACTTTTATCAAGTTTCATGGAAAGTAGGTCAGTAGGGTTTGTGCAATCATGCATACAGTCAAACAAAGAAACTACACTAAAAGTATGACGTCCATGGTAGAGGAGCAAATGATACTTTCAGAAGAAGAAAGCTCACCTTTCCTTTTCCAGCTCTTCCAGGTATCCAGCACTGTCTCTGCCCCCATTGGTTACTCCTCTCCTGGGAAAGGATCCCATGGGGCTGCTGTCAGTTGAGCAACTTGAACCTGAACCTGGCAGGGAAGCTTTTGGCCTCAGTTTAACCCCAGAGAAACTGTTAGGCTCCAAATTTATCTCTGGAGAAGGGAAAAGTACACTTTTTGTAAGAAGTACAACTCATGTTAATTTAAACAGAACCTCTACTATCATTATAAACAATATCGGCAAAAGTTTGCTAACACCTGATCATCCCAAACATATGTGCTTTCTGAAAATCCAATTATACCTTTAACCTTCATTCTTCAGGGATGCTTCCCACTAGATTTTTGAATGGGGTTGTGGTGACTTGGTCACAGTTCTCAACCACAAAGGAATTAGTGAGACCGGGTACCTATGTGGTCCTCCCAAAGATCCTCAAAGGGGTTGAGGTCAAGGCTCTGTGCAAGCTACTCAAGTAATTCTACTCTCGCCTTGGCAAAGTATTTCTTCATGGAACTCGCATTGTATATAGGCGCAATGTTATGCTGGGACAAGTTTGGCTTCTTAGTTCTTAGAGAATGTGAAACACCACACAAAGCCATTACATACAATTATTTTCTTCCATATTTGTGGAAACAGTTTGCTGGAGGTTCCATATCGGTCTGATGATCAGGTGTACACATATCCACCAAAAATACTGTAAAATGAATTTGACTCATGGATACCTTTAAGCCTCCCCAAAAAGTCAATCTGGCCTTGGGAATCGTTTGGGTCTTCTTCAATGTTACCTTGGAGCTGCTTCAGCACCTCCTGCATCACACAAACAATTTTTTTTAACTACCTTTTCTAACAAAACCTCCCTGCATGCACCACATGATCTTCAGATCCTGGAGATCAAGTGAAAAAAGTACCTGACTAAAAGGAGGAAAATGTTTTCAGCTCTTTTTGCCTGTAGGTTAAAGTGGTTATGATAAAGGGATGAGATTGTGAACATCAAAGAGCTTTGAAGTCTCATCAAACAGATACTCTTGTCAGAAGCTCAGCGCTGCTTTGAAGTCTTACAGATGCGATCTTGATAATTCTTTGCAAGACTGCGTTAGATGCATCTCGAAATGGCGAACAGAGAGGAACTGATCGCTGTGTTAAAAGCCATTTTATACAGCGTGCCTTTAAACAGAACCTCTTGTATGCAAGCCTAAGGAATTTGGCTTCCAAGCATTTCAGAACAAAAACCCAAGTGGATTCAGGTACATTTCAAAAGCACACATGCAAAAATATTTGCCCCCACTTTACATCCTGTTTCTTACATTATTAGGTATAAGTTATATATAGGGTGTATACATATATACAAGCTATTGGTAGGCACGGTGGGATAGTGGTTGGCACATTCACCTCAGAGCATGAAGGTCCTGGGTTCGAGTCCTGGGCTTGGAGGGGGAGTTTCTGTGGAGTTTGCATGTTTTCCCTTGGCTTGTGTGGGTTTCTTCCAAGTTCTCCGGTTTCCTCCCACAGTCCAAAGACATGCACATTAAGATAAGTGGCTGTGCCAGATTGCCCCTAGGTGTGAATGTGAATAGTTGTGTGTGTTGGTCTTGTGATGGACTGGTGAGCTGCAGATAAGCTCAAGAATCCCCACAGTTCGGTGAATGAATGTGTAGTTACACAAACCATACTATAAAAATAGTGTAATTGAAGATGTCTGTACTGGTACAGATGGATTACAGTACAAATATCAGTTGCATGTATTGACATTCTGATGACAAAAAATAAGTAGCATAGATATAGAAATACCTCAGTGACGGACAGCAATTGATTGACAAGTACATCAATGCTGGTTTTCGCCATGTGCATCATTAAATGGCATCACAAACTAAATTGTTCGACTCAGTCTTGGTAAAAGTCACTGAAACGAATAGACATCCACCTCCCTCGTCCCCAACAAGTAATTGTATCACATGGTATGAGATACAGTTTTTGTACAAGTGCCAGTATGAGTAAATGGGAGCAGATACCTGATGCTTGTAGTGCTGACGCATCCATAGTTGTATGGATGCATCCATTGTTTTTCCTTGAGTGCCCCTTGTATCACTGGCCTTTAATTTTGAAATAGTCTTGAAATATCAAGAAATACCTTGTTTTTGCTAATGATAAACATGGTTTAAGTGTGAGTGCTAAACAGAGAAATAATTATGTTATTAAATTTACTGTAAAGAGTTAATGTGAACTTTATAGTTATATTGAAATTTATAGACAGAAGTTTTTTTTTGGTCAAAATAGACACAAAAAGAAGTAAATGTGACATAGTGCCATTTATTGTCTAAGGCATCTGTAACATTGCAGATAGTAACTTGTTAAGATTGCGTATTAAACAGATAGACGTATTAAAAAGTTTATATAGAGGTGCTACAGTAATAACACCAAATGCTTTGAAAGACTAGCTGATATTTCTTGTAGGATGTGGTTCTGTATCAGCATTCCCAATTTTTTATAAATTCTATTTACACCACGAGTCAACATTTTCCAGAACCTTCACTGAGTGGAAACTGTTAAACCATTAATAAAACATAGGAGACAGCAATACACAAGCTCAAAAAGCTCAGCAGCCCATGATGAGGGTCACAAAATACACCCTTCACTTAAACACCAACCTGATCACCGAAGACAAAACAGCTGTCAACTTACTCCATCTCCATCTATACATTACTCCACTTCATGCTTTTAAAACTCCAGAACTGAAACAAAACCATTCCTCCATCCACTTTACCAAGTCTTTTAGTAAAGCCATAGAGCAGGCGTCAGGAAAAAATATCCTCCAGCATTGGGACTGCCTCTCAGGAAGCAGCTTTCCTCCAATCTCATCCAGCTTCGTGGAAAACAGCCACTTCCCATTCAGATACACGGCCTTAGGCCTCTGACCCCTAGCTGACACACATCACCGGCTCTTTTCACAGACAGCCAAAAAGAAAAAGGAAAAAAAAAAACGACTGCTAGTCAACAACGCTGATGTCCCCCAAAACAAAATGACACGTCTCTGAGTCGGCTTGGAAAACAACAGCTTCATTATTGGTGAGGAGGCAATCATATGATTGAGGACCTCAAACACAGAGTATTATATAGAACAAATGACTAACAGTTCTCTTGGTTTTACTATGTCTCAACTCCTTGTTACAATTTTAAACCACGGAATAACACAGAGAACACTTAATTACAGCTTCCAAGCAGCCAAATCCACAACGGGCAATGTTCAGCCTGACAAGTCACGTAATTCAGCTTTGGCTTGCACTGTTCAATGTCAGGCACGGTGTCAACTTGCAGGGATCCAGAAGGGACAGCAGATGCCCTTGAAATTCTGTCACACAGGAGCAGCGATGCATACAACCCAACCCCACACTCTTTTAAAAATGTCATTCTATCTTCCTGGTAATGGGAATCAATGTGGTACTCATCTATAGGGACTGAGACAGGAATACCAGGGACACTTAAGTCTACCATGTGGTGAAAAACAGGTTGGCTGGGGGGGTCATCTGGGAAAGACCCAGCTTCTGTTCTTTACTGGCAATAAACATCCTTGAGACGTGGAAAGTAAAACTGGACAGATAGGACGCCATTGGGACAAACCAAGCAAAGGCCCATCAAGGAAACAAGGGGTTAAAAGTACAAGGCTTTAGACTGAATGACTGGCAGAGCAATATCTTATGTTTTGAGACAGGGTGGATGAGGTAAAATGGTGCTGAGGGGCAAGTACACAGTTGTTGGACGGTCTATGTTTCCATCACACAGTAGAATCTAGGTAATAAAAGTAGTGATGCACTAAACATAGCAAAGATTGAGGCCTATCTACCCAACCGACTGGACATAAGGTATGTATTGCCCAACATCATTCCAATGACGTTCAATATTCACCATTGCCTCAGACACTCTTTACAATGCAGGCCAAGCATCTGATCCCTTTGGTCCATTTCTCTAGCATAAGACTCAGGATCTTGAACACTGAAACGCTGCTATTTGTCTCATCGGCGAGATGAGAACTATCAGACTCCACCAGTACTACATCCAGCCGCTTGACAATACAATGGGTTCTTTGTCTTTACCACAATTAGGCAACACAGCATTATTAGGCATTATGGGGAATCAATAATTTCCCACTTAAACATCCAATACATCATGACTCTGTAGAGATTAGCATTGTCCAGACCTTTTGTCTGTTCAATGACTAAATAGCCTTCAAATTCATGCCTTACTAAGTATCTCTGCACAGCTCCTGTTTCAGGCACTGAGCTCAGATGATTACAACACTTTGAGTCACCAGTGAAGGCAGAAAGAAAGAATTCACTGCCAAGTAAGAGACAAAACGGGATTTCTCCAAGCCTGATTCAGAGTTTAACACAGTAAAACCACATTTTGAAATTTGATCAACTTAAATTACACCGTATTTGTATCAAATACCACAAACAATGAATCTGGCTGGCTGGAGGAGGACAGTTCAGAAGCCAGGACTGATTACTGCTTAATTTTTTTAAGCCAGTTTAAACCCACATTAGGCCTGGATTATGCTAAAGACTTAAACATGTTTACAAAAGCAATGCTTAGGCAAGTAGCATAGTTTACTCTTACCTACAAACCTTATGTACATCTGGATGATTTACAAAATTTAAGTCAATTGTAATTTATTAGGTCTCTGCTCATGCACAAGCATGCTAATTTTTTTCAGCACAACTGACCTTTAAAGAAGCCATATAGGTACAGATTATCATCTCATAAATGAGTACTCATAATTGGCAGCAAGCACACCCCTCGCCTTACAGATGGGCTTGAGTGAATTTTAAAACAATGGACTGTGCTCTGGATATACAGTCTTCCCGGCTGGGGAGGAAGTCAAGATATTAATGAATGTGAGGTGTTTACTGTCTGCCTGCAGATGTTTGTTTCCGGAAGCCTGGGAAAGAGGAAATGGCCATTGGACAGAAATACGCTGCATTCATCAACGAGACAAAGCCAGGAAGGGAGCGTCGCAAAAACGAGGCACAGAGGTGGCGGAGGAAGATGGCCGACTCAAACCTGCGTCACAGGGCAGTCGATTAAAACAGACAAGAGAGAGAAAAATAAAGAGGACGACGTATGTTTATTGGTGTCTATTTCTCTGACTAAGGGAAGCAATTCTAGATAAAATTAAACAAAAAGACTTTAAAATACACAACAAAAAGCTAATTAGATTTTGCAGAGCAAAGTTATAATTTTTACAGAGAAGTAAACCATTTGTATTGCTCGGTGGACGCGGAAAAATATTACATTTCTATTATTAATTTAAATTGGTGCAATCTAGAAAGCCTAGAGCCGCATCCACACGGGAAGCACAAAACACACAAATTGATTTGCTGCTAAACTTTACATGAAATCGCCTATTTTACACGTTGATGGAAGTGAACAGGAAGAGGTTTTGGGCAACTCGGCGGCATTTGCCAATCAACAGTATCTTTACTAAGTGAATGTTCAGCTTTGTTGAACTCTGTACCCACCCACTTTGCATCTGAGAAAATTTTGCTGCTGTTCACCGAGTTTGCGTGGTTGCTCCTTGCGGCTTAAGGTATTCAATTCGATTGAATTTCGATTCAGTTTTTTTTTTTTTTTTTAATATAGCGCGCTTTACACTTGACATTGTTGCAAAGCAGCTTTACATAGTAAAAGGAATTTAAAAAATTTTTCTACAACCCCTACACATCCCTAATGATGAAGCCCGTGGCGACAGTGGCAAGGAAAAACTCCCTCAGTTGACATAAGGAAGAAACCTTGAGAGGAACCAGGCTCAGGAGGGAAACCCATCCTCATTTGGGTGAAACCATAAAAATACAAACCATATAAGAGAAACTTCATTACAGTTCAACATGCAGTCCGTTTGGGTATTCCACAACTGTAAGTCCTAAATAATTGTTTAAAAAAAATTTCTCTCACCAGCAGTGAAAAGCAGAAGACATGCACTGCCCACATTCTTTATGTCAGCCCGCACTCCACGGGGCCACAGCACTGTCTCATTAGTATCCAAAAGGCTGTGATTACTCCTGGAGCTGGCACACTTGTTGGCATATGGGACAGCTGAAATGTTCCTATGTTCAGATTTATTTTCTTAAACACAAGTTCCCTCAAATGTAGGAGGACCTCTGTCGAAGACCTCTATATAACCCGAACTTAAACACAGTGAATTTAACATCCAAAGACGCCTCAGAGTTTGAAGCAAATTCTTCTGCTGTTTCTAGGTCCATTAGCAAGCAAGGGATGATGGGAGAATGCATAAAGGGACAGAATCTGCTTCTGGCAACAGCCGAATGACTGGCTGACCATCTCTGCTGCCTAATGAAAGCTCCTTTTCTTTTGCATGAAGCAGAAATTGCAGCAAAAATACATACAGGGAAAGGATTTGGTTTCTAATCTAAATGTCTGGGCTACAATCTTGTTTCTTTTATTTGACAGATTTAAATACATATTAACTCTAGCATGCTCATAGCTCTCACTCAACCAACCAAAAAGGCTTCATTTCCCTTTAAGGATCCAACAACGAATGAATGAGAGAGTGCAAAAACGTTCTTCCGTTTCCCCCGGCAACACCGAATGTGCAGAAAATGGCATCAGACATCAGTATTCAAGTGAGATGTTCAAAATATATTGGTGTCATACAACAATACAAAGCAAATGTGCTACAAAAAGAAATGTCAATCCAGGACAAATATCCTGCAAATAGCTGCATTCGAGGTCCTTTTTTAAAGCAACCTAATACATGTTCAGAAAGGATTGCTCTCTCGGAGACAACCTCCTCCCCTGGGCGGAAAGCTGCCAGGTCACATCCAAATGACTTGCAGCCCACCGAGCTTCTGATGCAGAGAATCCAGCCAAGAACTGAAGCCTACTCATGATTTCAGGGGGTAAAAAATAAATAAATAAAGACATTCAGGTTAAAATGATGGATCGAAGATGACATTTCAGCCATGATGGATGGGGTGAGTGAAGGTATAATAGCAGTATAGTGAAAAACGTCTTGGCACAGGATGGTAAGGGTGAGTGACGGGACGCTTTCAGGAGCTGGTGTCAATTTTTCCTTTCAAACATCTCAAAGAGGTCTTTCATATGAAACGCGGGAACAAGGAAATGCACTACAAATATATATGGACACAGCTGTAACGTTGCCGTTTGTAATTGCATACACATCAACCTATAGGACACGAGGTTCATTCCATTTTAAGGATATCCAAGGCTAACTGTTTTCAGAGATGCAAATGTTCTGGAATGTTCAGAAAGAGCTCAAGAAGCTACAACCTGAAGCGACAATCATCCAGTTAAATTCATTAGGAAATAAGATCATCAAAATACCAAGTAATAACTACATTATTACAAGAGTAACTTGTGCTTGGAGAGTAAAAATAATAAATTCTGTGCATACCGCTAGTTGAGCTTACAATGGTGAAATCAAGTGGTGTAGACAAGACTGCTTGCATTACATCATAAGTGCTGACCGAAGTTTCCTGGGGAATAAGCCACACCTACCTAAAGTTTATTTGGATATTTGAAGCACTAAACGAATACAGTGAATGGAACCGAATTACAGCCCCAATAAAAATACTCTATGGTGTCATTTTTGTAAAGCAACATGAAGTTTAGGACATTTTACAAAGACATGCTACTACATCATATGAGCTACTGCATGAGTCCTGTTGTTTTTGGATTTTTTTTTTTAACCAGCACGAAGGCAGTGATGTTTTACCGTCAGTCTGTGTGTTTATTTGTAAGAACTACCCAAAAAAAATGTTTTTAAAAATTCTTTAGCATTATAAGATGGGATGGTTTCTTGACACCTAGGGTCGTATGAGGGATTTCTGGGCTTGGTGGAGGTTTGCACTCTCGAAGTATTCTTTTAGCTATAAAAGGACACTTTCCAGTACACTCTTCCTGCCTTTTTTTTAATCTCTCCACACTCCCTTTATCTATTTTCAGCCAATTTCCAAAAGTCAGTAACATAGAAAGGGTAATAATTTAAAGGGACTGGGAATGTCTAGTGTCGTCTAGAATCTCTCCTGCAATATAATATGCATTCATGTTTAGAAATATTACAGAAGTAGCTTAATAAACATATTAATCAAACTTTACTAAGGATCACTGATACTTTCATATATAATTTTGCAAAAAGTGTTAAGAATTTTATTAGACAAATGTATGTTTAATGACCTCTTACATATGAAAATCATTACAGTACATAATGATCTTACATAATATTTAGGACTTTTGAAAAGTTTTCAAATGATACTGAAAAATTCACAAATTTATGCATTTTTTTCCCACAAACAAAAAAAACAACCAGAAAAACATTAACAGTTGGTACAGTTCAGCTCTTTAATAACGGGTGTGTCCTCCTCTGGCATCTTTCACGGCCAAACAACGTCGCCGCGTGCTCTGAGCAAGTCTGTCAAGCTGGTTTTGTGGGATGTTGGTGCAGACTCATAGGCTGGACTGGGTGTCCATAAGAATGAAATCCAGACCTACTGTACCAGCAAGAGTTCGCATAAACCCTGCAAGAATTTCATCCCTGTAACGTATAGCATTCAGTGCTCCATTTTCAATGATATGCATACAATCACAGAGCCACCTCCATAGCAATCATGTTCCATCACATTAGCATCTCCGAACCTTCCTCCTAAGCGACGCCACACACGAGTACGCCTATCATGAAAGTCGAGACAAAATCTGAACTCATCCGTGAAGAGAACTGTTAACCAGTCTTCCTCTTCTGAGAAGAGGGACTTGAATTGATGGTCTTATGGCCCTCAATCCGGCTGTATGAAGGCAGTTTCTTACAGTCTGTGTGGATACCGTGAACATGTTTTGGAAGTACCCGGCCAGGGTTGTTGCATTTGCTCTAGGATTTGAGGGCTGATATAACAATAAACCTGTCCTGAGCCCGAGTTGTCCTATTGTACCAGTTTGTCTAAAATGATTCCATGTTCTAGATACCACACTTTGGCTCACAACAGGCTCAGCAGCCAGTATTTATTGAGATGCCCCAGTCTGTAGCAGCCCTACCCCACAAGACAGTTCTTGGGTACTTATTCCTTGCCTAGGTGGCATTTTGTTTTCAACAAAGTTTCTTAACAAGTGAAAAACTCAGCTATGAGTGTGTAAGAACAAAAAGTTCAGTTTTCAGGCGCATCATCAAACCGACAGAAGTTTGGAAACCGACAGTGAGCATTATTTCATTGTTCATCTGGATATGATTAATGTAAGTCACATGTGTCAGTAAATATATATTATATTACTATGACTGCCAACCCATTTAGCAAAATTATCTACGTGAAAACATTATTGATCCGTAGCAAATTTTGAGTAGTATATTAGGCCAAATTTTCAAAAGAAACATAGAAAAAACCCTGGCAATACACAACAAAGCACAACATTGAAAGGTCATTTTCACAGCACAATATCATGATTAAATAGTAATTCTGAAATATCAAGGAATATCACGATATCATTTTCAGGTTATATTGCCAAACCCTAATTTCCTAGTACTAGCTTCACATCTGTAGTACTGACCTTATATAAACAACTTTACATATTTTTTCAGGATTGTGCAAGACAGCTGTATCTATAAACATTTATCCATCAATCCTCCGTATTAATCTCTGAACCAACGGTCGATTGTATATTTTCCGTTATTCCGCCTTTTCCATTCATGTTTTCTTATGTGCAAATTCAACGTTCACTGAGGACAGGTGGATCGTTTACTCGAGCGCATCATATTCCAGTTCAAAGGCAGGAGATTACAATAACCATGAATAAAACAGCAACATCCTTGACTGAGGATTTAAATAAAACCCAATGGATGACGTTTTAACGACAGTGGTAATCGCTATAATCCGCTCTTTCAAGGTTTTGCTTTCTAAGCAGTAGCTTGCGAATAAATCTAACCAAACAGTTTGAACTTTGCACGCACCTTCATATTCGAGGCCTCGGTCTCCAGCTTGGTGAGGTGATTCGAGTTGTCCTCGAGCTCTTGTCTCAGGTTGGAGTTCTCCATTTTCAGGGCCTCCACTTGCTTCAGCAGCTGATCATATGATGCTGCAGCCATCTTGGACTACCTTTTGACCTACGAAGGAAAGAAATTCAGGCCGTTAAACGGGTTACTGACTGAATAATTCGTTTTTGTTTGCAGTGCTATTAAGATGGAGAAAAAAACCCTTGAGATGTTGATGTCTCCTTTCGCTCAACGCACTTTGATGGAAATAAAACATCTAATGGTTTATGGGTGGAAATATGTATGACAAAATGAAAAAACAAACAAAAATGTCAGAACAATCATTGCTACAGCGAGTATAACTAAGAGGCGCATACCGTATTTGAGCCCCCATAGGTTGGGATAAACACATATATAGGTTGGGATAAAGCCTAAATATATTAGACAATTTGCTGCCCAATTACCAAACAGACCTAATTAACACAAGGTGCATGAGGTAGCTAGCATTTATTGAACACTAGTTAGCTAGTTAAACACATTAAATCAAACTAACAACATGCATCAAGACCACAACCATAATAAATCGACACAGATAATAAGCCAATTTAAATTCCTAGGAGAGGACGGACGAGTCCCTAATGATACCCCACTGCCTCGGTGCACTAGTTACAGATGATTTCAAATAAACTTTCAATTTATTCCTTCATTTTCAGGTAGTACTTAATACTGATGAGGATCGTGAAGCCTACCGTGTACTAGTAGTTCATTGGTTTACATCACTGGGGCAATTTTGTGCAACCAAACCAACTACCAGCATGTTTCTTGAAAGGAAACCGGAGAACATGGAGGAAATCTAAACAGACAAATAGAGATCATGGGAAACCTCAAGCTCAGAGTTAAATTTTAAACTCATGAACATGCAACTGAACTGAGAGCAGACGGTAGTGGTTATGAATGGATGTTACTCCTCACATAAAAGGATGATCTGGGTAGGAAATTGTTGACGAACAGCCTAAGAGTTACTGGAATTAGTATTGTGTTGGCCTCCACATCGGTTTGTTTACACTGTAGTGTGGTACACGTAGTCCCAGTCTGGCTTGGTTTTGCCACATTTCATCTTCCAGTGACATGCTGCCCCTGTTACAGCATGAAAATCACTCTAAACACTTCACCTCATTGCCGCAGGACCGCTAAAGCATTTCAAGGGTCTTCAAATCTGATCACAAATGCTATTACAAAAAGTAGTTTTTGATCACAGCTCGTATATGGGGGAAAAAATATGTATATATGCACATCTGCAGGAAGGAAGATTTGCAGTAATAGGGCTGGTGACTATTAATTTAGAAAAGTTAAAAGCCACTGCGCATAGAACCTGTCAATAAGTGGGGAGTGGGGGAAATCCCACAAAGGGGCGTCTCATTATAAAAAACAAATCAGTGTGTAACGTGACCCTGACACAGCAATTATGCTATAGCTACATTTACTACGGGGAACCTCCACAGGCCATGTTCCTGTTATCACTTACCTTCAAGTATTAGAATAATAAATTAGAATAATCTTTTTTAGTCTTTCTTGACGTTAATAAGACAAAGAAAAACTGTTTTCATGTCGCCTTGGCAGGAGATTGACTGTTACTCCAGAGACTGTAAATGTTAAAAACGACATCTTACAGAAGACGTGAGAATATTCAACAATAATCTCTTGATTCAATACCTTCAATAAGATCCTGTGGAACATCCACCATACAGTTCCTGTCAGTGAGCTGTTACTATAGAAACAGTGTCAGAATTTATTACAAATCTGCAACTTGAAGTTCAGCTAACACTCCTGTCAGAGAAACGATCAACTTTTACTCATCTCGCTCATTTGCCAAGCTGCTTCATCCCACTAGGGTCACGGGGACGTTGGAGCCCACCTCAGGGCCAACACACAACCAATCAAAACACACGCGGGGCAATTTGGAACAGCCAATTACCTTAACGTGCATGTCTTTGGACTGTCGGGAGAAACCGGAATACCTGGAGGAAACCCAAGCAAGCAGGGGGAGAACATGCAAGCTTCACACAGAAACGCCCTCTCAGAGCCCAGGACTTGAACCTTGGACCTTCTTACTGTGAGGCGGGCGTGCTAATCACTGCGCCGCAGTGCCGCCCATCAAAACTTTCAGGCCAACCAATAAATGGTTTAAAAACATGTATGTTTAGAGGAAACTTGAGCAAGAATTTTTACTTCAGTCTCTTTAGATGTCTAATTTGGCATCCATGTTGCTCACCTCTTTAAAAGACAAGAAAAGATGCGAGCGCTAGAATTTCAGGCTGATGGATGCTGGACTAAAATGGCTTCTCTGAAACCTAACTGCACTGCAAAGACGCAATTTTATCACATGAATATCATTAGCAATTAGCATGCAGGTTTCCATCCATGAGAGGAACCCACTCAGCAATTTGTCTTAGATGGCCATGTATGGAACAGCGCGAACAGAATTGAGCTTGAAGCAGGGAGAGGCGTCCGCCTGCCACAGATATTCTGCTGACATACATTTGCTGACATAGATTTGGTGGAGGAAAAAAAAATCATCATGGTACAGAAACAAACACTCAAAATGAGCTTGCGTCAGACGAATTCCGTTTATGTGGTACTTTTGGTCATCGTGGGGTCACGTTAGCATTTTATAGCCTTGTATAGATACTAGAAAAATGTTGAGGGTACCAGAGAAAATCCTGGAGACTAAAATGGTCGACGTTGCGACGGAAGCTTTAGAGGTGTGTATTAAAAAGACACTGGATGATGCAAAAATCTCTACGTCGATAACGATGAACAGGGTTTAACGGATACTTTAATTATTAAAAGCAATGTAATGCTGGACTTTCATGCAGGTGCCATCTCAGATATCATTTAGTTTGATTTTTACATTAGAGCGTTGTGAAAGAGGCGTGCTCCCCCCTCTCACGGCATGCAGGTTTCGAAAAAACCCTGCAGTCAAGCTGCAAGAGCGCGACTGCCCTTCCCTTCGGTCTACAAAGACACAGTGGGGCAGCTGCGTACGCCCATTCGGGGCACACCTTCATCCAACCAACCAACCTGAAAAAAGAGCAAAGCTACTACTGCTCTTAGCACGAATTCTGCAAAAACCACCAAGACATCTGCTTTGTTCGAGCATCCCATCACCGGTAAATCCACCAGCACATCCTTCCGCCATCATATTAGCTCTTGAGGCACATTTTTACACCTCTGACATTTGCGACTCTCGCCTTTTCTCCACTACAAGCCATTTTTGCCTCGATAAACCAAGAACTGGAGGATCCCTGCACATCCCCCAACACCCACCCAGTCTGCCTCTCAACAAGCATCAAAACAAAAGGCTTAGAGGAACCGCCTCACTACTGAACCCCACACACACACACACACACCCAAAAGCTGGTTATTCACCAAAGCAGCTGTTCCAAATCCTTATAATAAGGTGACAGTAAAATTCAGCTGCATATCCTGTAAAGACAGAAAAGCAGAAACCTACCCCATTGCGATAGCAGTGACAACCTCCATCCCATTTCCCCTTCGAGCTGGCTTTTTTTTTTTTTTTTTGCACGACAGCATCCAGCCAGCACGGTCACATGGGCACTCAGGGAGCCAATCAGAAGGCTCACGTGCTCAGAGCCGGCCCTGCAGAGGCCAGTTGGTGGCTGGCTCGGTTCCCAATTGCAGCTGTGCCGCTCGGCTCAATTAAACCTCTTATAGTGAGGGAAGAGGAGTGAAGAAGGGGGAAGGTTGTAATCGGGAGGCCTACAGGTTATGGATTGACGCTAATGGATCAAAGTCTAATTGCATATTTATTACAAACAAAGCAAACACTGTCTGAAAAACAGCTTCTTGTATTGTTCTGACCAGGCTTCCATCCTGGGATTTCCCTTTCATTTCTCTCTCTCTCTCTCTCTCACACACACACACACACACACACACACACACACACACACACACACACACACTCTCTAGCACTAACTGAAGAAGACTTTGCTGACACTACTTTCTGATACACATTGTGTGTGCTGGCTCTGCGATGGACTAGTGAGCTGTGCAGGGTGAAACCCTCTTTCATCCCGTGTCAGCTGAGAGAGGCTCCAGCCTCCCCGTGACCCTAATAGGATAAAACGATTTGGAAAATGAGTGAGTGAGTAGCACTGATTTACCGGGTTGCCAGTGTAGCTTCATAGGAATAAAGATCACAATAGAAGCGATATGTTGGCAGCAGTCACTGATTAAGAGCCCAATATCTTCAACATCCTTGACTCCGCCCCTTCCACAGGACACCAAGTGCTCTCGAAATGACTGATCAACCTACCTGGAAATAGATTACATCCCAACTAACAAAGTCACTCAAGTGAGCAAATTAACATAGTTGTCACGCTGACTGCTCCAGAGTCCAGCTTTGCTGGATGTTGGTCACCAAAATTTTATTTAAATTCGACAGTATCGGCCGGTATACAACGACTCACGTCTACAATGACTAAACAAGGATAACATTAGAAAATAAACAACGAGCGAGACGGAAGATGGATCCTTCAGTCATGCTCCGAGTTGTGGTGGTGTGTAGTTTGTCAGAGTGCAAACAGGGGACACTGGAGCTCCAACGTTCATAACCAGTGGACTCAAGCAGAGTCAAGCAGAGGCGCAACAAATAAATGAAAAGCTTCGGCTACTTATTTTAAAAAAAGTAAGTTAGTTTCAGTCAGACAAATAATTTATATTTATAATATACTGCGTGTACAACATGCATTTTTTAAAGTGAAATTATTTTTATGCAGGTCCCTTATAAATAAACAACTGATGTATCTCAAAGTGGGCGGCACGGTGACGCAGTGGTTAGCATGACCGTAAGAAAGCCCTGGTTTTGAGTCCCGGGCGTTTCTGTGTGGAGTTTGCATGATCTCCCTGTGCTTGTGTGGGTTTCCTCTGGGTACTCTGGTTTCCTCCTACAGACTAAAGACATGCACATTAGGCTAACTGGCTGCTCCAAATCACCCCTAAGTGCGAGTGGCTGTGAATGTGATGGCCCTGCAATGGTCTGGCGAGCTGTGCAGGATGTACCCCACCTTCGCCCAGAGTCGGCTGAAATGGGTGCCAGCCTCCCCGCAACCCTCATTTTGATTAAGCGGCTTAAAAAAATTGACGAGTGAAAGAGTATCACAAAGCATTTTATATCCTATCAAGACTGTGCGTGAGTAGTGAGTAGGCGAGATCTTAAAAACATAAAATATATTTCCAGAATAAAATCAATGTCGGTTTGGTGTATACAGGTATAGTTAAAGTTATTATTTTGTGATCACACCTTTTTATGTACAGTACATAAGCCTGCTTGACTTTATTTTTTTAATTCACAATATTTTAACATATTTCTATTTAAATAAATCTTTTAAGGGGTGGCTATCAGCTAATAACATTATTTTTATTAAATACACTGTCATTACAAATCACAGATTTTATCTTTATTGAAGTTAAAAGTGTTTCTTATTGTTCGGACCCTAATTTAAAAGCATCCCTCAAGACTCCAGAAGCTCTTAAAGACGCTAACGTTAGCATCTTTGCGTACCGGATTGTTCATCTCAAACCCAACTTGAACCTCGCCAGCACAACTCTACACTATTAGTACCAGGCGGCGCTTGTGTTACTGTAGCAGAACGTAAGCTTTAAGAATAGCCTGGTCTGAATAAGCCCTTGTCAACATTAAGCTAAAGCACATTCAATGGCCTTCGTTTTCTCCTAACTGAGTAATGAAAGGAACGGCTGGGAGGAGGAGGATGTACGCTGCTGGGCTTTTGCTTCATTTCATGTAAATGAGGTTCAAGGCTCTGAAAAGCTTAAAATGGACACTGGCAGGGACTCTTGTTCAAGTCTTCGCTCTCGGAGATGCTTGGTAGAGAGATGAAGCATGGGAAAATGAGCGATTTAAAGAATTGGTGTGTTTATACTCTAGAGTTGAACCTAAAGGGTGAACGAGTAAAACTACCCGATACAGTAGTAATAATGTAGAGCGTGTCGTGTGTGTATCAGTAAAAGAGAATCATGGATTGTGTGCAGTTTTATCATCTTAAAGCTGATTACACAAAGAACAAAGCAAGAAGAGAGTTATGTAAATGTTTGGTCATTTTCCAGATTATTTGGTCCTATAATGCACAAATCTAACCTTAGTTTCAGTTAAGTGTTCGTTTTTTCACAAACAGAAGTTTCATTTTTAATACATAATACAAAACATGCCATTTAAGGGACCCTTAATGTTCGAACAAGAAACACATTTTTAGTTCGATAATCCTTTTCTGACACCCAGAGTGTTTGTATTTAAGCTCTGAAGTGCATATCTGAGCTCTACATCTAATAATTCTCTTTTTGCACTACTGTGTATATGCACAGGAGAGTCGCTTCAGCAAAAACAAGTGTCTTCATTCAAACAGTTCGTTTTGTTGTGTGTGGCTATTATATTCACCCAAAACAAGTTAAACATATAATCAAAAGCACTGCAGAATATGCAAAGGCATAGGAACACTATTATGGAATGAAGATTGGTCATCAAGAAAATCATGGGCACCGCATGTTGTCTGTGGCACGTGCAGATGAAACTTGGAGGGACGGCTGCATGGCGATCGTCGATCCATGCGCTTTGCGATTCCAAGGATGCAGAGAGCCAAAGAATCATACAGACGACTACTATTTCTGTTTGGTAGACATCTCGACATGCAAAACTCAAAAAAAATCATCACGACATTGTATACCCAAGCATCCCATCCTCCACCGCTCCTATTCCACACAGTGATGATCTTCCTGTCCCAGAACGTCCAAATGAAGAGAGCGCCGAAAGTACTAATGGGAGACAGCAGAGAGGAAAGTAGGGAGCGATTTTACCAAGTTGTAGCAGCCAAGGAGCGACGGCATCAAGGTAGATGGAACTGCAATATGATGGGTGACTACATCTGGGGACTGATACATGAAAACCCTAGTGGACGTCGCAGGAAAGCTAGACAAAGGTGTTCACTTCTGACTTTTAAAATCTCATTTGTTTGTTTCCAAAAATGTGAATAATCAATACTTTGACGTTATGAGCCAAACATTGACACTTTAGAGAAATGAAAGACATATTTGTGATCAGTGCACTGCAAATAACCGTAAGCAAATAAAAGATTATAGATAAACAAACCTTTTTTAAAATGCTGTTACATTTTGTTACATGTTGCGGCAGTGGCTTAGTGGTTAAGGTGATGGGTTACTGATCCAAAGGTCGGTGGTTCGATCCCCACTATCACCACTGTTGGGCCCTTGAGCAAGGCCCTTAACCCTCAATTGCTTTGTTGAATAAAAATGATTGTAAGTCGCTCTGGATAATGTTGCCAGGGTCCCCAAAATTCTATTTGGAGAAATGACTTGAGACAGAATGAAGCTGTGAACAGGGGATCAGGTTACAGCTACAGCCTGAAGGTTTTAAATAATTGTCGCATAACGTCTTAATTATCTTAGAAAAGCGAGACACTCGGAGCCATAACTTCTGACGCTGTAGTAAAACTAGTGTTGGGAATCTCCTGGGAAAACTGAAAATCAGTTGCGTTTTGTTCTCAAACCATTCGCGAAGAAAACACGAATGGTGACAAAATTTTTAAAAAATTTGGCAGCAACTTTGTACATTCTCACGACATGTGCGGACAGTTTGAGAAAAGTGTGAGCCTACCCCGTGTCAGAGCCTGACTTGGCTTCAAACATGTTTCAAATATTTTTGTGATGATTTCACGAACCAGGAGACAAAAAAAGTGCTGGTTCGAATGTCGCAAGATAAATTTGAGAAGCGCAGAAGGTTCTGGAATACTCAAACGGACAAGCACGCCGTGGCCGAGGTGATACCGCAAATCCATGACTTTGATTGTGGGGTTTGATGTGAACGACGCGGATCTTCATGAGCTTGACACACTGCTGGCCCATAACTGGCTGATTATTGGATAATTGCATGCACATGGTACAGCAGCAACGAAGAGCGCAATGGCTGCAAGTGACTAAACACACAACAGCTGCGCCTGGTATCACATTACTATTATCATCATATATAAACATTAACATTATTATTATTCTTATTACTGATGTTCAGTAGTGTTAGAAATTCTTAATCAAAGGAATAAATGATGCTTATGTGCAGCGCTAAAAAATGTTCGTCAGTCAAATTCCCATCTAAAAGAGACGAAGGATTATAACGACGATCTTCAGACACATTTATATCCTGACCACTTTTTTTCTGACTCAGATTTGACCAAATGTGGTTTATTTTTCAACATGGTCTCCCCAGCAGTCTAGACACTTCTTCCATCGGCGTTGCAGCGCTTGGATCCCCTGGGTATACAAGCTATCGTGTTTCATTGCTCTGGCATTACTCCTGTTAAAGCTGCTTCCACACAGGAAGCGATGAGGGATGAGCGACCTTGCAAAGTCAATGTATGCCAGCGAAATGAGTGAGGAGAGGTGAATTCTTTCAAGTGATGCAAAGTGGGCGGGATGCTGTGTTTAACTGAGCTGAACTTTCACGTCACTCGATTCGAGCGATTACCAGTTAGTTGATTGGAAGATGCCGCCAAATATCGAGTTCCCTCGCAAAACGATTTTATGCGTAGTTCAGCAGCAAAGCGACTTGCGGCTCGCTCGCCACTTCCTGTGTGGACCCTGTGTCAGTCAGGCTAGGAATTTTTCAGCCCACCCTCGTACATTGATAATACGGAATAGTACATCCCGGTATGGTGAAAACAGGATATACTGTTCGTCTGTGCATGTCTATATGAACAGTATGTGTGTGCATACACGAGTGTCTGCCTGCCTTTATACCCAAGAACAGGACCGCTTATCACGGTAGCGTAGTGGTTAGCATATCCGCCTCCAGGTACTCCGGTTTCCACCAACAGCCCAAAAACATGTACATTAGGCTAACTGGCTGTTCCAAGACACACGTAGGTGTCAGTGTAAATGATTCTGTGCCTGTTGGTCCTGTGATGGTCTGGCAAACTGTCCAGGGTGTACCCCACCTTCACCTTCACCCAGAGATGGGCTCCAGCCTCCCCGTGACTCTAGTAGGATTAAGTTGTTCAGCAAATTAGTGAGATGAGTTCATTCCAATGAACTGATATTAAATGTTTAGTATAATTTTATTTCTGAGGATTTTTCCACCTGAAACCTTAATAAACAACACCAGTACCTTCGCAGTACCAGCTACAGCACAATAGTTTGGCATGGATGGATTTAAAAGTGCAGCTCAGAATAGGCCGTGAAATCTGATCTGTAATTTCCTCTGGTGCAAATCCATTAAGAGCTTTCCACACACTGGTGCAGACGGAAAGCTGATATCTAGCGAAGCGGTTATGGTTCAACTCACACACTTGTATCAGGACCTAGATTTTAGATATATGCACGGAATACAACGCTGCATAATGTGGAAGAAGGAAAGAAAAAAGGAAAGAAAGAAGGAAAGAGCAGGGCTTCTACCCGGGAGCAGTTTGGAAGGAGTCTCCAGTGTCAGAGTGGGAAGAAACACTTCAGGATGTGCCGGCTGGATTATTTTTAATGCATGGAAGAGAAAGTCTTCCTGTATGAACCATATTATTGTTACATCATTTATTAGCACTAAACAGTGGAGGTGTTCATGCAGGATGAAATCTACAGTGAGATTTATGTTGGTTAGAAAATACCCAGGGAAGTTTCCCAAACACAGACAGTTAACACACTCGGTATGTAGCTGCCTTTTTAGGGATCTGGCTGTTGTTTAGATATTTAGCTTCCCACTATTACCTAGTTCACTCAAACATACAGGGCCAGGCTTGAGCTGTATCCCAAATACAGCCGTGTTGAAGCTACAGTGCACTAATCACGCCTCGAGCGCCATTATCACACATGTGATGAAGTGCACATAACAAGGAAGCCTGGGTCGATTTGGCATTCAGCCCAACTCAGACAAATAACTTTCAGGGAAAGAGGTCCACACTTTCCCTAAAGAGAACAAAGGCTAAAAAACAGGCTACAAAGCTAACATTAGACCCTCGCTGAAAAGAAAACACCTCGTTCAGCTTTAACAAACATGGGTTTGTGGTTGTTTGTTAGCTTAGCCTTCCTTCGAGCTATTAAAGGTAACATTAAATCTTCTTACCTGCACAAACATCCGTCCAGTTCACCAAGTTTACCGCCTCGCACAGAAATGATCCATTAAAACCATGATTCCTGCTCACTAACAGCCCATACACCGCCGACTTTTAACAACTAACTCACTTCCCGTGTTTCGGACAAAACTTTTTTTCCTTTTGTGTCTGATTCTCCTCCTTAAACAGCGTTTAGTCCGACTGTTTCGCCATATTGTGAAGCAGGAGGCTACTCTTGCGCATGCGCACTGGACCGCCTCACTGAACTCACATCTGCCATCTTGCGGTGAGCAAATGGAAGTGACCGAATTCCATCGGATTCCTGATTCTTCCCGGTGTATCTTAGTTTATCCCCTTCTCCTTCAGTCGCCTCCTGTTTTACTCCCTCTAATCACAGTGTTTATTCCTTCTCAGGCCTTGTTCTATTTTACTGCACTCATCTGCAGAAACGCTTAATCCTATTAGGGTCACAGGGAGGCTGGAGCCTATCGCAGCCGACACTGGGGTAAGGCGGGGTACACACTGAACAGCTCGCCAGATCATTGCAGGGCAAAGACGCACAACTATTCACACTCACACCTAGGGGCAATTTGGAACAGTCAATTAGACTAATGTGCATTATTAGTCTAATGTGATTGTGGGAGGAAACCAGAGTACCCAGAGGAAACCCCCACAAGAAGGGGAGAGCCTGAAAACTTCCCAGAGAAACGCCCAATGTGGGGCCTACTAACCACTACGTCACCGTGCCACCCCTATTTTACTCTATCTTATTCCCTTCTTTTTCAGTGTCACTCTTATTTAACCTGACCCCAGGGTTTATTTCATTTTATTCCAATCTCATTCCAGTTAGGATATGGAAAGAAACGAAGTTTAGTGTGGGGCAGCATGGTGGCGTTAGTGTGGGTGTATCGTGCCTTCACCCAGAGTCGGCTGAGATAGGCTCCAACCTTCTCGCAACCCTAATATGATTAACCCTTCTCCATTTCTACAGAGGATCAGTTTGGGTAAGTTGAGCCAATAGAGTGAAGTGTCTTGCCCAAGGTCCCAACAATGGCAGCTTGGCAATTCTGGGACCTGAACCCCCAACCGCTCCAATCAGTAAACGAGAGCTTTAACCCACCGAGACACCCCATCCCCTGTTATTAGATTATCCATACATCCATTATCTATACCACTTATGTATCAGGGTGGCAGGAGAAGCTGCCGCCAATCATAGTGAGAAGCAGGGTTACACCAGTCAGTTTCAGGGCTGACACAGACACAAAGAACCGTTCACACTTACATTCATACTTATGGGCAATTTACAGTAGATTTCATCCATTCGCTCATTAATTTGCTGAACCGCTTAATCCTACTGGAGTTACTTGTAGGCTGGAGTCTATCTCAGCCGACTCTGGGCAAAGGTGGGGTACACCCTGTTTAGCTCGCCATTTTCTTGCAGGACCAACCCACACACAACCATTCCCACTTACACCTAGGGGCAATTTGGAACAGCCAATTATCCTAATGTGCATGTTTTTGGAGTGTTGGAGAAAACCAGAGTACCTGGAGGAAACCCACGCAAGCACAGAAAAAACATGCATCCGCTCACAGAAAGGCCCTCGCATCACCAAACCCGGGACTCGAACCCAGGGCATTTCTGTGAGGTGGACGTGCCAAGCACTACGTCACCGCGCCGCCCCAATTTCGAGTAGAAGATGGTTGATTAATGTGCACGTCCTTGGATAGGCAGAAGAAACCAGAGTACCCTGAGGAAACCCATGAAGGGACAGAGAGGAAGTGCGAAATGAACAGAGATTCGAACCCGGACCTATTGCTGGATGATTAGTGGATCCTCTAATATAAAACTTTATCCCCCCTTTTTTTTCAATGATGTATGTTTTCCGACAGATGGCAGAAAAGGTGTGTTTTGTTGTTGTCCGAATAGAAAAGCCAAACCAATGAGGGCGGAGTCCCAGAACTATTGTACGTATTAGGAGAAAAGCCTGAATCTCAAACAAGTCTACGTTTTCTATACAAGTACACTACATAGGGCGTAGAAGCCGTTATATCATTACTACGTAGCGCGCGCGTGTAGTGACCTGGTGGCGGATTGGAGCACAGCCGCGGCCGGAGAGCTCCTTGGCAACGGGGCGCTGGAGGAGTGAATTCTCGGCGCGTTCAGTTTCAAGTCGGTGCGGAACATTTATTCCAGGGATATATTTACACAACATATAACGACTTTTGGTTAAAAAAAACAACAATTATCAGTGATTTCTCTAAAAGAAAGCTTACTTTTAGGACTCGAGCAGAAATACACCTGAGGTCTGTGACTCTCACACACAGAGCTCTCGTGAGGGTCAAGTGTTCGCGCGAGCGCTCGGACTGCAAGATGCTGAGGAGATGCTAAGTGTTAGCTGGAGTGTTTTTCTCACGGTTTTCTTCTATAAAAGGCAGCTTTAACTACAACACTACCGTTTAAATTGTCTGTATTCTGTTCTTTAAGGTGTGTCTAACAAGAGAAAAGTAATTCAGGTCGTTTTTTTCTGGACACGGAATTCTCCTCAGAACCATGACGAGTACCGTAAACACAAATTAAACATTTAAGAAAAAAGAAAATTAAGTTTTCACTTTTCAAATATGAGCTGTTTCTGCTCCACTCAAGAGGAATTTTACTGCGAGGTGTTGCTTCTGGATGAGACGAAGCTCATTTTAACCACCCAGCATCAGGGCATTAAGGTAAGTGATGGTTCCGCCACACTGTTACATTCACTCTCCTGTAGGGATGAACTGAGAACCGGTTCGGTGTCGTATTGTTTATCTCGCACCAAACCACTAAAATAGCTTCAGCATCACTATATTTCACACCTTAACACAAATAAAATACCTGTTCAATTAGAATTTCTTTTTTTTCTTGGGTTAGCACCCATCACTCTTGTTTCTCTTAAAAATACACAGATTCATCCTCCTTATCTTGGTCAGGTGGTCACTGGTGCATGGTGGGAACACACCCTGAATGAATGGACTGCCTCCACTGTGCAAAACACACACACACACACACACACACACACACACACACACTTTTGAGGCAATGTTTTTATGTTTATGTTCATTTCATGTAGATGCCCAAAATTCTACATTAAAAAAATCCTAATAAAAATGCATCTTTATCAAATTTTTGGAATATAAAAGTAGCATCCCGCGCATCTGGTAACCAAGACAATCCCATAATATTCTTGGTGATTTATTAGTTTTTGGCTGATTTATGGACTGTTTTAAAAAAAAAAAATCCTCTCATGCCCTTTTCTAACTTCCAAATCTTCCACTCGCTCTTCCACTTCTCTCCTTGTCTTTTTCTCATCCTCTCAGTCTCTGCTTTCATTTTCCTGATTGTTGGTACTGTATTGTTTACTTGCTTGTTTCCTGTGCAATTTCCTATTCGTGTTGTTTGGCTGCTGTAGTAATGCAATTACACATTCGCGAATGCCAGTCTGTCTTTTGTCTCTCCGTCCATTTATGAATTCCTCTGTCTAACAATACCATCTGTTATTGATTCAGCTATCTGTTCGTCCATGTATCTGTCTGTCCATTCCCTGTTCATGCAGCAGTTATTTATTAAACCTGAAATATATTCTATATGGATTGAAATGAAAACAGTGAAAAGGCTCTTTACTGCATATAAGAACAACTGAGCAATATTACTTTCTCCCTTTAGCAAACCAGGGATTGAAAACCACATAACGCTTCTTTTGTTTGTGTACCAGCGATTTAGTTCACAATTGTTACATGTGTTATGATTGTCATCATGAAGGACAGATATTTATATAGTTTTATAGTATGATAGGTCAGGAATTAAACATTTTCAGGTCATTCATTTATCAGAAAATAATCAACCCTCAGCTGGTGTGAGGTGTCCCATCAGTTTCTGTTACCACCCTGAAGTTGATTCTTGCCCCATAACAATTAAGTGATTTATTATGCCCCTGCCAACTAAGCTGGCTGGGGCACATAGTGTTTCCCTGTTCTGCCCTTCTGTCATTCCACCATAATGTTTGCCTGAAGCTCTCCTAAACACTCATGAATACTAAACTTGGTGTTTGAGTACATCCCAGGATGGTGGAGTGTCATGTACCTCCTTCAGGTCCCTGTCACCCTGACCTTGACCTTTGACCTCCAACATAGAAAATGCTTGTTGAATGATAGTAGCCCTTAATATACCTTCAGCTAATGATGGGGTCATCTGTATACCATAGGCATATTCTAGTTTCTCTAATACTACATCATATTTTTATCTGCATCTAGGTACGTTTAATGTTACAGGTGTCCCTTGACCTGCTTCTGCTTTTTTTTTTTTAAATCAACGCCCATCATGTTACCAAGAAACCACAAAGGCATTTGCCCTGAAGACAGTCAGAAAACAGAAACTGTAGTCATGGCGTTACATCTGATTGTGCTAACACAGGAGCCTCATTCCATAGTTACATGGGCCTCCGTAGATCCATGTGTTAATGGCAGTTGTGGATACACCACCTAATAACATGAGTAAAATGAATAGAGAGGATGGCGGCATGGTGGCGTAGTGGTTAGCACGTCCGTCTCACAGCAAGAAGGCCTGGGTTCCATTCCCGGGCTCGGGGCATTTCTATGTGGACTTTGCATGTTCTCCCTGTGCTTGTGTGGGTTTCCTCTGGGTACTACGGTTCCATCCCACAGTCCAAAAACATGCACAGTAGGCAAATTGGCTGTACCAAATCACCCCAAGTTGTGAGCATGAATGGTTGTGTGAGTGTTGGCCCTGCGATGGCCTGGCGAACTGTCCAGGGTGTACCCCGTCCTTGGCCAGTGTCGGCTGAGATGGGCGCCAGCCTCCCCGCAACTCTAATTAGAATAAATTAATTCATTTCTGTAATTACACACCTCAATAAAGGAGCAGGAGCATCTTAAGCTATAAGCTACAGATCATTGAGTTCAGCATTACCTGTACTTCCCTATGGAGCGAGCTGGATGTGTGTCTTAATTAGATTTTTTTAAACACCTCATCTCCTCTGATGTTAATTTTGATTTTGCTTTGGGCAGCAGATTTAAGAATGTGAGGATGCTAATTCACACACACACACACACACACACACACACACACACACACACACACACACACACACCTTGATATTTATTTATAAGTGCACTGAAGCAATAAACATCATTCATTTCAAAGGTATTCCTTCAAAATGTGGAGGTTTTGATGATGGTGCTGAAGAGCGCACCCTAACACACCACTCTAAATCTCACTTTAGCTGAGATCTGGTGAGTGTTAAAGCCATAGCTTGCCATGATATTTAATTATTACATCATTACATCTTCTTCCAAACACTCAGTAAATCCCCTTTCACAGAGTCATCCTGGTAAAGAGCTGAGATCACTCCTGTCAGGATTGAAATGCTGGTTAAAGTGATCAGGGCAAGCAGAAGTACTTTGTGTTTATAGAATCTTTAAGAAGTACTTTGTGTTTATAGAATCTTTTTCTCTCTAAGGGAACCACACAGGAGCAAAAATAAATGTCCACACAGTTTTTATGCCAAAGTTTTAGCCATTCCTTATATTTATATTTGAATAATTAAATATCTATAAAGCAGAGTAAACAGTAATAAATAAAATAAAGATGATCAGCGGTGACCGTGGGGGCTGACCCGCTGAACTTTGGATCGGTAACCCATCGCCTTAACCACTAAGCCACCACTGCCCATCTCAGCCGACTCTGGGTGAGAGCAGAGTACACCCGGGACAGCTCACCAGGCCATTGCAGGGCTATAGCAAAATGTACACAAAAAAATAGTTTTGCACAGTAGTGTACGAGGTCACCCATCTTTATTTGGTAATGAGCTTACCCCATTACTTTACAACTTAAGCCGATCAAACAACCTCCTGATCACCATAAAGCAATCCTTATTTCATCTGCAGTACTGACAGTAATAAATCTAATAAAGAAACAAAATAAGCTAGATAGCTGATTGCTATGGTTACACATTGTATATAGCTGTTTTTTTTGTTTTTAAAACTAGACACTACATGTCATGCTCCAGACAGGATTTATCTTTTTAAAAAAGCAAGGTGAGAAAGCACTTGGCTGGACTAAAGATAAGATAACACTTTACTGATATCCAGCCAGGGAAATTTGGGAACCCTAAAAAAAGGCCTCAAGAAAATCTTAAGGACAAATGATGACACAGTGGGAGTACTATAGGGAAACTCTTCCATTTCCTTTTGTTACTAATCAGAAAGTTGACACCGATCTAGAGTTTGCCCACACTGGTGCAAAAAAAAAAAAAACATACAGTGAGCTGTAGTTCTGTGGGTAGAAATGCCTGGTTAAAGGAAAGGTCAGAGGACAGTGACTGGACTGCTTTTTGCTGAAAGCACTCATATAAACACTGTGCCAACCGTGGCTAGCAGAAAAGCATTTCAGAACATATCGAACCTTGTGGTGAACAAGCTCAGTAGAAGGAGGACCACATCCAGTCCTACTCCTGTCAGCCAAGAAGAGAAGCCTGAGACTACAGTGGGGACAGACACTTGTTACTGTTGTGTTAAGCTCAGGAGATCAACAATTCCTGAAATACTTAAAGCAACTTGACATTTCTATCAGTTAGGATGTTTGATACGAACTTTAATTCTTGGCCTACACATGAAATTTGTTTCCTTTCAGCTACATGATGCACTGACTTGGTACTTGTATGCATGAGCAGGTGTACAGGAGTTCCTATTAAAGTGGACAGTGGGGTATTTTCAGTAATTTATCCGTAACCCCTGAACAAACCGTGTTACTCACTGTAGTCTCTGAACCTATAAAAGGTCGTCTAAAGTCTTGACAGTGTCCCGTCTCTGTTGAGGTACACACTCGCTCATTCACACGCACACTCACACATGTGCACCCTGCACAAAGAGTCCATTGAGTTTGGTCACAGGGTGTTTGGGATTTGATGCGAGAAACAGGGCAGCTCACTGGTTTCACTGCGACAAAAGAAAAACTAGCAAGGCAAAGTTTGTTTTCTCAGGCTGGCGCTCACTGTGTCCTCTTGACATTTGGTAATATTTTAACGAAAACAAGTCATTTTGGTTTTATGATTCAAGATGACTCCCGGATGTGACTTAAATCATCTATGTTTCATTCCACACAATGGGTTTTAAAGCAGAAGGGGAAAAACACTGCCGCAAGCATCAAAGGTCTTGTTTCTGGAACACAAGTCAGTTTGGTTTCCTGTCAGTATAAATCACACTGTGTGTTTTATCGGCTTTTTATCGCTCAGATTAAATCATGATCTCATTCTTTGAGCATCAAGACATATGGATGATGATTTATGTGCAACAGTACTAAAGCATGGCTGATTCCTTTGTTGCTACCTGGAGTAGGTTGGTGGAGCGCAGAATTATTTTTGGTAGTGTGCCCGGTGGCTGACGCACACTGCCCCGGCACAACGGACGAGGAATCCGTCTGTTGTGTCCACGTGATGAGACGAAGCAGACTTGCTTTGACTGGACGGAAAGTGGACTAATCTAATTGTTTGGATCACAGACCTTAACGCCGTGTTTAATGAGATTTCTAATGGGACTCCTGTCTCTCTGCTACTACAGCAGCTCCATTTCACACGCCACCATATGGTCACTTATTCTGGAAAGTCATCCTGCAAATCATCAGATGCTATTAAGCGTTGGGAAAACATTTTGCGAGCCCCAAGTTATCAGTCGCCAATCCAATCAGTCAACACTCAGAACATTCTGATTATCTACCACTGAGAACACAAAACAATCCTGATTATATCAAACTCAGATGAATCCAGGATTTCACACTGATTTGTTGTAGCGGTCATGGATCTGTGTTCATGTTTGTCCACTGCAGTGCCATGTGCTGATGTTTAATGGTTCATGACTATAATACAGATATTATGAATATAATATTGTGAAATACAAGGGTTAGTAACACAGGTGGCTAACTGATTTAATGGCCTACAACACCATGGGGGCAGAACATTGATGTAATGGTTAGCACATCTGCCAAACAATAAGAGGGTCACAGAAGGTGGGTTTGAGTCCTGGGCTCTGCTGGGGCATTTGTGTGTTCTTCCCATAGTTGCATGAGTTTCCTTTTGCAGATGCACTTCTGTGAAAAAGGGATGCACATGACTGTTGGATATCCTGTGTCATTCCGCTTTCAGAGAGAGAGAGAGAGAGAGAGAGAAAGAGAGGCTCTGACTCTTACTGTTTGTAGTCATGCCTATGTTTTATATATTCAGGCCACTTTTGCCTTCTGCTGGATTTCATAACTTCATAACATTCAATTAGCCATTATATTCAAACCACTTGCCTTATATGGAGTAGAACCCCACTGTGAGACCAAAACAGCTCTGAGGTCAAGTCAAAACCTTTAACTCTTAGTCTCATTCGTCAAGCTGTTCCTCAGCCATGTCTGTAGTATTATCCTGCTGAAAGAAGCTGATGTCATTAGGGGATACTGTTCTCATGAAAGGATGTACTTGGTCTGTGGCAATGGTAAGGTTGGAGGTGTGGGTCTCAGTAACAGCTGCACATCGTGCAGAGCATTACTCTGCCTCTGCCGAACTTCTCGCATAGTGCATCCTGGTGTCAACTCTTTCCCAGAAAAACCACACACCTGGCCAGTGTGTTAAAAAAACTTAAATCATCAGACCAGGGATCCATGGTCCGGTCCTGATGCTGTGGTGGAAAGATGCAGCTGTGCATCCCTGTACATAGCAAGCTGTGATGCACTCTTTTCGGACATCTGCCTATCATAGCCGGCATTCACTTTTTCAGTCATTTGTGCAGTAGCACAGTGGTTAGTACATCCACCTCACAGCAAGAAAGTTGTAAAGCAAAAGCTGTTTTTGTGTGAGTTTGCATGTTCTCCCTGAGCTTGCATGGGTTTCCTCTGGGTACTCTGGTTTCCTTAGTTGCTCCTGAGTGTGAATGTGAGTCTAAATGATTGTGTGTGTTGGACCTGCAGTAGTGTGGTGACCTGTTCAGGGTGTACCCCACCTTTGCCCAGTGTCGGCTGAGATAGGATTCAGCCTCCCCGTGACCTTAATAGGAATAAGTGGTCCGGCAAATCAGTGAGTGAGATAGTGAGTAATTGGGCTACAGTCAGACCAGACAAGCTAGCTTTCACTCTCCACGTGCATCATTGAGCTCTGGGTTTACCATTTTTCCTTTCTTTGGCCGGTTTTTGTAGGTACTTACCACGGAGTATCAAGAAAACTCCACAAGGACTGCCATATTGGAGATGATCCAATTGTTTAACCATCACAATTTGGTCACTAAGGTTCTTACACTTTTACTGCTTCCAACACATCAACCGACGGTTCACTTTCTGCCTAATAAATTCCACTCCCTGGCAGGTGCCACAGTAACAAGATAATCAGTGTTATTCACTTCAGCTGTCGGTGGAATGATATGGTTGGTCACTTGAATGTTGAAGAACGCTAATACTACAGTAGATGTGGTGCATATGCAGGAGTATGTGTTTCTGGTAAGTGTGTGTGTGTGTGTGTGTGTGTGTGTGTGTGTGTGTGTGTGTGTGAGATTTAGTGCCTGGTTTTATGGCTCAGTCGGAGACAGGCACAGGCTTTCTCCAGGCCTGCACTCAAAATAAAAGATCTTATCTGATTCTATCAGGAAATAGACATCATCTCATCTCACCTGCCCAGTTTTTCAGCAGCATCCATATTAAATGTGCGAAGGAGACAATATTGAAAGTGATTGTTACATCACTGAGTGTACTGCTTCTTAATGCTGGCCAAGTCCATTCTTCTGCATCTCAAATTATTTGGTTCTTACCAAGAAAAAGTCTTAGATTTAGAGGTGTTTTAAGTGTTCAACTTTACACTATAATCATTCATTCATTCATTCATTCATCTTCTGAACCGCTTATTCCTAATTAGGGTCGCGGGGAGGCTGGCGCCCATCTC
>JAOUQZ010000008.1:16961917-16983801 GCA_028564935.1 Neosilurus hyrtlii | reverse complement strand
CACACACACACACACACACACACACACACACACACACACACACACACACACACACACACACACACACACTGTATGCACAGCTTGTTAAAAGCTCCCTAATTACTGCTAGCCACATAAACAAACATCCTGACTAGCCTTTTCAGCTCTGCTTGTCATGTTCCTTGTTTATCATGCCGCTATAGCAGAATTTTTTAAGTGTTATATGAAGTTTGGATGTTCCTACAGTAATGTGCTTTGCTTTTTTTTGATCTAACGTAGAAACCAGTACAGATCCAACAAAGCGGATCCTTCCGCCTCACTGTTTCCGAGTTCTGTTTCTGTGTAAAGTTTGCATTTTCTCCCTGTGATTGTGTGGGTTTTCTCCAGGTACCATTCCTCCCACAGTCCAAAGACATGTACATGAGGCTCCAAATTGCCCCTAGGTGTGACTCTGGTTGTGTGTGTTGACCTGTGATGGAATGGCGAGCTGTTTAAGGTGTACCCCACCAGGATGCCAGCGACCCTATTGTAGTTGGATTAAGCATATCAGGAAAAGAGTGCAGGAGTGATAAGAGTGAATTTTAATTGTTTGTAATTGTTTCTCTAGTAGCATTGCTCACCATGGTGCTTTTGCACACTAGGGATGTGAGTTTTTAACCTGCTAAAGTTTTACTGTGGATAAACAAATGCTTCTGTACTGTATGGCACTCAGGTCAAAACATACCAATTCCATTATGCAATTTTTGACTCACATGCTACTAGATAAAGTACGTAATTGAGCAACATGCCACTTCATGCCTGAGACAAGCAGGAGTAAAAATGTTTTTTGCAGAATATACAATGCAAGGAGGCAAAAACTGCAGGAACTTCAGTAGCTAATTCAGTTGAACATTTATAGATCAAACATGTCAAATAGCAGAATGATTTCACTCCCATAAGCACAAAACCGCAAGGTAAATATCAAGGTCAGCCATTAGAGGTAAAAATGTTGAAATAAACATAATTGCATAAAAATGAGTTACTGTTGGTTTTGCTATTGGGTTAAGATTCAGTTATTTGTGCTCATGGGCTCCAAGGCAAAATGTGGTATCAATTGTGTCATAAAAAAGGAGTATGGCGTAGTATCGGTACTTGGAATCAGTACATACATGAGGATCGGGAACTGGAAATTGTAGGAAACGAATGGTATTGATGGATCTCGCATCTAGAGTCTAATGGCATAAATATGCTTAAAAGAAAACAAAAGGAAAACCTTCCAAATTCTGGTCACAGTAAAATGTGTATATTTTCATCATCAGGTAGTTTTTACTTTCATTGTCAAAACTTAAAATGCAATAAATAGTTATAATGCAGTTTCATACAGGCATTAGCCTGTATGAAAAGGCCACCATTTTATAGCCCATTTCACTCTTGCAAGGCAAGATAACGACAATAATAACAGTATACAGGTATTAAACCAACAGGTCAGAGAGATATGAACAAAACAAGGCTTGGCACATCTGCATATAATATACATTGGACTGGCGTCAACTCGTTTACCTGAACATCTGGTATATACCTCATACACAAAACATTTCATTCCCTGTATTAAAAAAACATACCTGAATAAAAACTATTCCACTTGTAATTCATCTGAGAAGAAGAGAAATGAACAATGGCAGAGTTAGGGCTTGTAACTTGATGTAACCCTGTGGAGAATATTCTACCACATAATGCCATCTGCTCCTGTTCAGCATGAACACACATGGTGTTGACAGAAGGAAGATCGTGGTAATTAACTAATCCTCTTTGTGCCTCTGGGATGTAAAGCCACAGTTAGGATTTCTGTTTTGTTAGCTTTCACTTTTATCCTTTTTTCAAGCATCAAAACTCTCAAAATCTCTTCTTTCTCTTTCTCAAAGCTTTTGTTTATTTGTCTTATTGATCCTGGTAAATTGATGTAAAGGCCTTCCATCAGTAAAGGTCTGTCTCGGTCTGTTGGTCTGTCACTTACATGTAGAGTTTGAAAAAACAATTATGAGATTTTAATGTCTTTTGCCTTAATTATGTTTGTGTAATGAGGTATTTAAATGTCTGTAACAATTTTCTTGAAAAATGATTGATAAATTGATCTTTATTATTATTTATTACTATCTATTTATTTATTTGTTTGTTTGTTTATGTATTTATTTGTTTTAATTTTAATTTTTATTATTATTATTATTATTTAGTTATATGCTGCCAGTCCTGTGAAATATGTTGCAGAATTTTTAAAGCAGTGTTTAAGGGTGAAAATAAACTGAAGTCTGCACTGTTTTTATTAAAATCACATCAATCCTAAAAACAAAGTCAATTTTAACTGTCAAATTCTTAATTCGCACTACTGCTGTGATTGATTGAATATTTTGCTTTATTTCATTGTTTGCAGCAGCACTTTATTAGTAGCTGTATTAGTTAGCACGTCTGCCTCACAACAAGAAGGTCCAAGGTTCATGTTCCGGCCTTGGTAAGGGCGTTTCTGTGTGTAGTTTGCATGTTCTCCTTCTGCTTACATGGGTTTCCTTCAGGTACTCTGGTTTCCTCCCACAGCCCAAAGGCATGCACTTTAGGCTAATCGGCAGTTTTAAATTGACTCTAGGTGTGTATGGTTGTGTGTATGTTTGTGTGTTGGCCCTGAAATTGACTGGCGAGCTGTTCAGGGTGTTCCCCGCCTCCCCCCAGAGTCGGCTGAGAAAGGCTCCAACTTTACCACAACCCTAGTTGGATTAAAAAGTTCCAATGAATGAATAGTTGTTTGTTTTAGATATTTGGCCAACAAGTTGCTGATTTTGTTGAGAGCATAAACACGGTGTCATGGACAGAAAGAACAGGGAATGGAAGTTTCTGTCAGTGTATTGATGCCACTATCATTTAAGCTCAAATAGATAAGTTGTTATACTCTATATGAAAGGGTTTCTTTATGGTCTCATTGCAGACAGCACTTCATATTGTCTTCTGTTTTACGATGCTCTAATGACAGTGACAATAAATTACAAAGACTGTAAAGATGATTTGTCCTGTTAATTCTGTCTGTCAAATAATGCTCATGAACAATGAACCACATCATTAACCAACTTACTAAAGTTATTGGCTGTGGTTGAGTTGATATGCAGGAGTTTAGATACCTGTATTTCTCTGTTTTAATGCAAATTCATTTAATTAACCAGCTAACTCACATTACATTCCGTTTATAATAAAGTACATATTTAAAACTGTTCCTGACTGGAAGAGCTACAGTATCAGTATACAGTCTTATACACAATCTCTTAAGTCAAAAGACACGAGGAGGACAATAGCATAGCAAAATACTCGGAAAAACCTCCACTTCTTTCTCTGCACTGTGTTGTTTTTGCAGCCCCACCCTCTTTTGACCATCTGCATTGTCTTATCAGGGAGAGAGATATGGCAGGAATGTGGGGAGCAGGTTGCCAGTGTTAGTCTGATCCTACTGACTTGGAAATGTCTCATATTCAGCTCAGAGCCCCTCTGGCTTTCGGGGTTTGAGTTACACGACACATAGCAACTAGGGTTACAGCGCTACACATCAGTGCCATTTCACAGCCGAACGGCTAGCCAGCATACTTGAGATTTTAGCACTGTTAAATAAGAAAACAGACCTAATAAAATATTATATAAAAACATTTCCCTTTGTAAGTAAGTTCTAATTGGTGTCAGTCTCAGAGATATCTTTTTGTGATCCAGTAGCCTCTCTATGCTTACGTCCGTAACCATTCCTACATTACTGTCTCCAAGTCAGTTCAAAAGGTTTTACTTGAAACCATCTGGGATTAGTAAACCAGATAATCTTACACATTTTCGGACAAGCAACAGGAATGTCAGGTGAACATGTTCCTTCTACGTTCTTTTGAAGTCCCATATACATTAGACAATAGATTGAAAATTTTATATTTGAAAATAGTCAAACCTGCAAGACTGGATTGACACTGATGCACACCGAGCCATCACCTGATCACCTGGAGCTCACTGCTCTGGGTTTTTACTGAGAAACCTGAACCAGAGTGACACATTGTATGGCACAGAGAGAGAAAGAGAGAAAGATACCAGTTACTGTTCAAGTTTCAGGTGGTGTCACTGAAGTCAACATGTGTCGTAAGTGGCAGCCATATAACAAAATAATACCAGTATCACATCAGAAAAGATTTCTTTCCATATGACATCATTGTAATATATGATATATATTTTTTATAACAGAAAGGTTTTACTCAATAAAAAAAAAATTATGTTTTCTTCATCAATACTTCTGCTGTGATCAAATCCAATAAGCTTAGAGGCTGTATGTACGTCAGTTCACACAGACATGTCTGAAGGTTTTAAAAACAACATGACCCAATTATAATGACAGAAAGTGCAATACAACTTAATGTGTTTTATATTTCGGTGACCTTGTTGCAGCAGTGAAAAGTCATCTTCACAGTCTCTGAGTGCACATATTTTGCTAACACATTGTTCGGTATGCTCATAACAGTAAAAGAAAAGTTTATTAGTGCTGGGTGCAAGCAGGGACTCTGGCATGACTGACTATGGCAACATAACTAAAAAGAGAGAAACCAAAAGGAAGGCAGACATGAGAGCACCCTGTAACATGGGCAATCAGCCACTCTACTGTCAATGTCACACCTTGCCATATACTGTAAATCATTGGGGGCAGCTGTGGTCTAATGCCAGGTTTGGGAACGAAAGGTTTCTGGTTTGTCCTTGCGCAAGGTACCTAACCCCCCAACTGCTCTCATGGCAACGCAGTGTGGTTGCAGACAACTCCGAGTGTGTGTTTGCTCACTGTTTACACTTTAGATGGGTTAAGTGCAAAGCCTTGAGTGATTAATCTAGTATATCAGAATCAAAATAAAAGTGGACATGCGACTTTGCGAAAGAAAATTATCGAGTGATGAAACTCATCTCCATTGCTCCTGCTGCTCTAGACTCTCAGGATACCCTGGAAGATGTGTGTCTGTTTGGGACTGTTTTGAACTGACCTTTTCTAATAAGGAACGTATTCGCTCATACAGAAACGAACAAAAACGCACATGAACGGAGACAAACGGTTTAAAATTGCTGCTCCCTGTTATACATCCGTTTACATTATCCAGTAAGGTATGATCGCTCACTAAGGGATTTATAGACTGTTAAGCCTTTGTTTTTGTTAGGATTAGAAAACAAAAAAGTGCAAATACTTTCGGTGTCATTCTCACAATGCAGATAAAACAGCAGTGTAATATTTTCTCTCTGGTTTTATTTAGAAAAGTGATTTAAATGAGTACGTTAGCATACCGTATTGAGGCTTGAGACACAGAGAGTGAGCACTTTTAAACTGATGTCTGGTCACAGGTGCAGAGGCTCATGGTAAAGGGACCCGTTTCATCAGTCACATTCATTTTTCATGGTGACATCTGCATGACAGCAAATTCATTCATTCATTCTGTTCATTAATCACAGTCAGACAAGGGAACTTATCACTGCAGAAAAATGTCATTTTCCTCCATACATCAATCCACTTTATTCCACCTATCCAGGGTTGGCTCACTGGGGCAACAGGTTTAGGAGCAAAACCCATTCAGCCCTCTCCCCAGCGACACTCTTGCTGCTCCTCTGGAGCTCCTCCTCAGATCACCTCTACACTGTGTGCACAATTATTAGGCAAGTGATTATTTTGACCATATCATCATTTTATCCATAATTTCCAACTCCAAGCTGTATAACCTTGAATGCTTATTGGATTTAAGGCATATCAGGTAATGTGTATTTGTGTAACGAGGGAGGGTGTGGCCTAAGGAGATCAACACCCTATATAGAGGTGTGAATTATTATTAGGCAGATTCTTCTCTTCAGGGAAAATGGGCCAAAAAAGAGATTTAACTGACTCTGAAAAGTCAAAAATTTTAAAAAGTCTTTCAGAAGGATGCAACACTCTTGAAATATTTAAAACATTGGGGCGTGATCACAACCATCAAACGATTTGTTGCCAAAAGTCAACAAGGGCACAAGAAACGTGTCGAGAAGGAAAGACGCAAATTAACCACCAAAGATTTAAGAAGAATCGAACATGAAGCTACCAGGAACCCATAATCCTCCAGTGCTCCATATTCCACAACTGCAACTTACCTGAAGTACAAGGTGTTCAGTTCTCAGAGACACGGCCAAGGAAAGAAAGGCTGAAACCCGACCACCTCTGAACAAGACACATAAGTTGAAATGTCAAGAATGGGCCAAGAAATATCTGCAGACAGATTTTTCAAAGGTTTTGTGGACTGATGAAATGAGAGTGACTCTTGACAGACCAGATGGATTTGGCCCGTGGTTGGATCAGTAACGGTCACAGAGCTCCACTTCGACTCAGATGCCAGTAAGGTGCAGGTGGGGTACTGGTGTGGGCAGGTATTATTAAAGATAAGCTAGTTGGACCTTTTCGGGTTGAAATTGGACTCAAAATCAACTCTCAGACCTACTGCCACTTTTTTGAAGACACTTTCTTCAAGCAGTGGTTCAGGAAAAAGTCTGCATCTTTCAAGAAGATGCTTTCACATGCATCAAAGTACTCAACTTCGTGACTGGACAGTAAAGGCCTTAAAGATGAAAAATTAATGACACGTCTCCCTTCTTCACCCGACTTAAACCCTATTGAGAACTTTTGGGCTCTTCTTAAGCAGGAAATGTACAGTGAAGGTAAACAGTGCACCTCTCTGAACAGTGTCTGGGAGACTGTGGTTACAGCTTCACAAAAAGTTGATTCTGACCAGATCAAGAAACTGACTGACTCCGTAAATGGAAGGTTTGTGACTGTTATCGAAAAGAAGGGGGGCTATATTGGTCACTTAGGGTTTTTTTTTTTGGAAATTTCAGAAATGTTTATTTGTAAATTTTGAGTTTGTTTATTATTCTCACTTTAATAGGTGAAAATAAACAAATGAGATGGAAAATCTTTGTTTTTCATTTAGTCGCATAATAATTCTGCACACTAATAGTTGCCTAATAATGGTGTACATATAGATCTTCTCTTAAGAAGCCAAAACTTCACTTTTACTACTTAAATGTTCACGTTTGAGGTTTTGTTAGCATGTTGGATTGACCAAGAGCACTGTATAGTTGTACAATAACAATGAATCCTCAGAAATACAACTTGCCTAATAATTGTGCACACTGTGTAAGGAGGCATTCTAACCAGATGGCTAACCACCTTAACCGACTCCTTTCAATGTGGAGGAGCAGCAGGTCTGCCCCGAGTTACACCTGGATGTCTGAGCTCCTCACCCTGTCTCTAAGGCTGAGCCCAAACACCTGCTGAAGATAACTCATTTTGGCCGCTTGTGTCCGTGATCTGGTTATTTCCCCAAATCTGTGAATTTAGAAAAAACCCGTCGACCTCAATCAGCATTTATCTTTCATCCAATTAAAACTGTGAATACAGTACAGACACATTGCCTCAGAAAAAATTATTATTAAGAGATTGTGTTTAGTGAGCAATCAGGAAGATATTAGAGTGAGATATTTCATCATGTAATTTAATAAAATATTACATTTTAGAAAATATTTAATTGCTTGCATTTTAATGGGATTTTTAGGAAATCTGGTAGAAGGAATAAAGCAGCCACCTGTGATTATTAGTTCTTTGCTGTGGTAATTTTTCCTCCAATACAAGTAGCAGAGGAAACAAAGGAACCCAGTAAAAAGACACACAGTTCTTGTTTTAAATCCCATTTCATCATCATGGCAACTCTTAGAAGCTCACTTTACTCCCCTTTGCGGTTCACATTCTTTTATGCATCGTAACAATAGCTTAATACTTAAGCACAGCCCATTTATCTTATGTGTGGTTTGTGGTCATGCTCAGTGTCAAAGCGAAACACAGAGCCTCTCCCAGTATCAGAAGATCTGTCAGTGATAAGACAATATCATGTGATGATAGATGCAGCTTGTCGCAGTGAACCTTAAATGAAAGGAGCAAATTGTTTACAGATGGAATTCTTGAACCGTGTACTACAGTGATGTTATGCTTTCTATACTATATAAAGCAGAAAACTATAGGAGAAAATTTCACCACAGGGCGGAGTACACCCTGAACAGCTCGCCAGACCATCGCTGGGCAAATACACACCACCATTCACACTCACATCCACATCTAAGGGCAATTTGAAACAGCCTAATTAGCGTAATGTGCATTTTTTTGGACTGTGGGAGGAAACTGGACTTCCCTGAGGATACCCACACAAGCATGGTGAGAACATGCAAACTCCACAGAGAAACGCCTGGGACTCGAACCCAGGTGCTAACTTCAACCCAGACAAGCTAAGTGCTACACCACCATGCTGCCCCTTATATTTTATTCTAAATATTATTAGTATTCATTTTAAAATATTTTCTCCATTCCGATTGGAAACCCACGAGTTAATTCTTGGTAATCTTGTACAAGCTGACTTATCCATCAGAATGAACCAAAAGAATTGCAGTACTTCAGGGCATGCTGTCATCAGAAAATATTCAGTTCCAGATTGATTACAGTGACTTGTTTCATGTCTGGATTATTTTCCTATAGCCGCACGGTCTGTTTTATCCTTTAAATAATACAGATAATCGCTATACATTCCTACATGTTGTGCCTAGACTCCTTACTCCTTGTCATATCTGTTAGACAAGGTCATGGAATACAGGTAAAAAAAGATAAAAAGAAGGGGATGCTAACTTTTGCACCCAGATGTGAATTGATAACCCATGATATACGATTTGCTTTTTGCTTTAGAACATGATTGATTTTATCACCTTTCTTCCCAGAAATCCACCAGGGGCTCTGTTCTGCTGGATTACGTGTTCAGCCACGTCAACCTTTTAGAAAGCGACTACTTCGGCCTACGCTACTGCGACCTCGGCCATCAGACAGTGAGTACAGGTTGATGTTCCACAACAACTTATCCACTTTCCCGAGTTTAATATTTAAAAAAATAATTGTGCATCTTATCTTTTTTGACCTTTCATACACATTGAGGGATGGGCGCATGTCAAAAACAAAATGGTTCACATAGGGTGTTTTAAGAGGTGAAGAGAGATGGCGTTCACCCGCGGGGGTCTAAATGCCAGGCAAGGCGATGAAAGGGCCATAAAAGAAAAACATGACAATAATTTTTCCATAACCTCATTCCAACACAGACGTGATTTGTGCCTTCCTGCAGAGCCGCAGAAACCTTTCGGGGCTTGTCTTCCCAACCTACCGTTTTACTGTCTATCGAGATTTATTGTGTGTGTAGCTGACAGTGCAAAAATAGTAATTAACGAAACGAGACATGATAATTGGGGGAGGCGTGTTGTCATAACTTTCACTTTGGCTCATGCAGTTTACGCGAATTCATGACTCAGCTTATAGACAGTGTATTCAATAAGGAAAAGGAGGAACCCTGCAGGAGTTCGGGTGCACCTCAGTTTTCAAGTCAGGGGCGGGATGATTTCCGCTGGACGTTGCATCACTGCCTCTTTCAGAGAACTAAAAAAAAAAGAAAGTAAATTCTGTACCTAACATCTAACAACATGATCATTCAGTGATTATTTCATCATCCAATAACTGAACAGAGACAGGAAGGAGGCTTTCAAGCACCAGACTGTTGTTTTCTCTTGCTCGAACCTTATTGCTGCCATTTTGTGTTCCATTTGCATAAATAAGTCCATGCTGGGTCACACCAGCTGGAGCAGCGTGATTATTAGATAACATCAGCCAATTCAATTAACTTCTAATTTTAATTTCATCATGCCCAGCAGTAATTGACCTCCCTCTGTAAGCAGGACATTCGAGGAAAGGATAGGGGGAGGGCGAATTTAAATAGAACCCCTTTGTGGTGTAATAAAGGGTTTCAATATTTTAGGCACGTTCGTCTGCCTGCACAGCTTATGGTCTTTCCCCTAGATAAGGGGTGTAACACTGAATTACATAGAAACACTTTAATTATTCATATCTATTCATACATATTTGATTTAAACCAAGAGTGGGCGTGGCTTTAAAAAATTGGAGGTACAAATCTCAGCGATATCACCCTAGTTATAATAGGTCTCAGCTAAATCTATTTATTATTGCAGTTATGATTTTTATTTATTGGCACCCGCCCACAGTATTTTATAATAATTGTTCTGTTTCCCCCGAACATAAACAAACAAGAGCTCTCAGAAAGTGCAAACCTTCACCAAGCCAAAAATAAATAAATAACAAAGTACACAGCGCCACCTGCTGTGCCTCACTGGTATAAAACAGCACTTCCAATAGCAGTGTCCTCTCTCACAATGTTGATCTTTTAAAAAAAATCAGGGATAATGAATTTGCTTTTACTTATTTGTGTGTTTTGCTTAAAATAAAATTAATAATAAATAATAATATCTTAATAAATAATAAACTACTTCTGTACTTCAACATATGACGTGGACTTTACCTGGAATGGATGTTAATGACATGTTAATTAACGTAATCGTGCTTTCAGCTTCATCTCAGACTGCTTGCTTAAGGTGCCCCTGCATGAAAGTTTAAGCACCATGTGACCTTACCTGACTTCTTTCTTGTCCGTGACCCATCATGTGTCTCAACCAGATGTCATTGGAACTGTTCCAATATGCTTTAAAAAAATGTAGCACAACCCTGGATTCACATTTGTATTCTTTGAGAAAACATCTGTTTAATTAGAATCATTTATTCATACTCGTTTCCATCCCAGCGTTCCATCCTGGCAAATACTGCATACTTTGTCCATGAGTTTCATGCGCATAGTCTGTATTCATGCATAAAAACATGAAAAGTACAAGCAGTGTTATTATTAAAATATACTAAACAGATGGGTTTTTTTTCCTTGAGATGTTCCTTCTCTTTAAAGCACTAACGCTATAAAACTCCACTTGACTTGATGTTAAGACAGTGTTTTGTTTTTTTTTTAAACACAATTTCCTTACCTGTAAACGTGACAAATCTGTTTAATATGTAATACATTGGATCCCTGACACGTCTAATAGACCAGCCTCGGCGCAACATATCCCATTAAGCATTTAAAACACTTTCAAGACACATCAACAGTGTTCCCCTCACCTCTAAGCAGCATGCTGTGACCTGTTCCTCCTTTATGTTTTATTGATGCAGGCAGTAATTACTTTTATCAAGAATTTTTAACAAGCCTCCTTTTTACAGTTCTGTTTTAATAGGCTTCACATTATGCTGCTGCTTGCATGACTGAACATCTCTACGAGCTCACGGTTTGCTTAGCACTTGAGAGTTTAATAAACTGTCTCTGCTTTTTTCATAAACAAAAAAGTGTATGTTTTAAGTGTGAGATTGCAGCAGCATGTATGCACCGTCTTCAAGATTCAAGGTGTATTTTCAGTTTGGTTAACAGTTTCCCACATTACCAACAATCCTGATGGTGGTGGTGCAGTCGGATTTAGCTCTGTTTACCTAAAGATAAAGATACGGCGTCACTTTAAAACTAACCATGCAGAACAAGTGGCACTCCAGGACCAGGATTAAGATACTGAGTGCTTAAGGGATATTGGTCAGGTATCTCAGGAGTTAGAAACATTATTCCAAGTGGAGAATGCTTGAATCAAAATGATAATAATTACAGTCACAGGAACTCAAGCACGGAGCATCATCATTATCACATATTAAAATTTAAAAATATGTATCTTGTTTTAGTTTGTTTTACTTGTATTTCCATGTAGTATATACTACAAGTTTGAATTATTTTTAAGTCCATAAAGTATATATTATGCTGGAATGAGTATGCTCAAAACACTCTGTGCACTATGCACTATTAGCTTAGCTTAAAGCATACAGCTCACCTGACCAGTCTGTGTCATGGTTAAAATATGTAAACATAAACTATAGACCTTTCGTTTAATTTGCTTTTTATTCTGGCCATAGAATTACCAAAACTCTGAAAAGAGACACTATAGCAATGCCATGGCCTGGCTAGCTGTTCAGGGTGCACCCCATCTTCAGTCAGTGTCGGCTGAGATAGGCTCCAGCCTCCCCGCCAACCTAGTAGTGTTAAGTGCTTGGGTAAATGAGTGGGACATTATAACACAGCTCTTACACTCTGCACCTGCTCCTGCCTGAGTTGATAGCCCATCCATGTCTGTCTTTAAAAAATGCAAATAAACCATTAAATCTTTAATAAAAATATCACATGATATTTAGAGGGTTTTTCACACAATTATGCACGTCAGGCTGGGTGGATGATGACGTTCCTTCTCAGGGATTATTCTGAAACATTGCCTTCAATGCATAATTGTTAAATGTATTAAATTATATAAAAATAATTTCATTTGTTTGTTTGTTTAATTTTTTGCAGTATTGGCTTGATCCAACAAAATCCCTGGCAGAACAAAAAGACCTCTTATCAAGTAAGTATAACCTTATTAAAGTAGATTAGCTGGAATATGCAATGGTGTAAATTAACATCCCGATGTTAGAAATGTCTCTTAGGAGTCCACTAGTAAAAATATACTCTAACTTATAACTTCCTTTCATTTTATATTCATTTGCATAAGTGGACATATAAAGAGTAGATGCTAGAATGTTGCACCTCATGTTGGTTTCTCTTTGCAGCCGGCCCACCGTACACACTGTATTTCGGCGTTAAATTTTATGCTGAAGATCCGTGTAAACTAAAGGAGGAAATTACAAGGTGTGTGTTCTGTGTAACATCTGATACCACCGTAGCTAAAGGGGACAAATAACAGCACAGTACATTGTTCAGTTTTTTGTGTAGGGTGTGTGTGTGTGTGTGTGTGTGTGTGTGTGTGTGTGTGTGTGTGTGTGTGTGTGTGTGTGTGTGTGTTTGATATGGTCTTATTATCTTGTGTCAGGTACCAGTTCTTCCTTCAGATAAAGCAGGATGTGCTGCAAGGACGACTTCCATGTCCCTTCAATGTCAGTGCACAGATGGCAGCTCTGGTGATCCAGTGTACGTATGAATATTAAAGTTTTCACCCCCTCTGTTTTTCATTAGAACAGATTTTTGGAGCTAAATATTGAAACCCGTCTGCTCTTTCATTAAATATGTAATACATAACCATATATCCATTCTCATGAAAACATTCATCTGAGTGATTGGGTTTGTCTTTTCCAGCTGAGCTCGGAGATTACGACCCATACAAACATATGCCAGGCTACGTGACAGAGTATCGTTTTGTTCCAGATCAGAAAGAAGACTTGGAGGACACTATTGAGCAGATTCACAAAACACTAATGTAAGCAAGAAAATCACTCACTTTCACCTTCATTTCAATACCTGTAGTGCAAGTAATGCATTCATACTGGGACAATACTCTAATAATATGCTAATCAGTTTCTACAGGTCTAAACTGCCTCATTTTGCATCTGATATTTTTTTTTGTGATGTATGTTGCAATGTTTTTATTCGTTTATCGCAATGAAATTGCTGGATGACATAAAATGTGCAAAATTAGTTACACACATGCTTGCATTGGAAGTGACGTATGGTGACCTACGGTTCACACTTGCACAGAGGCCTGCTTTGATTATTGAAACTTGCAGTAGAACACTATGATTGGGAAAAAGTTGCAGTGATTGGTTAAAATTGGTTGCAAGCTGCACAGAATGCATGAGGATTGGTTGAATTTGAATGAATCAATGCGACCATGACATCAAAAAAAGAAGCAAGAAGGTCCTGGGTTCGAGTCCCAGGCTCAGGTGTTTTTGTGTGGAAGTTCCCATGTCTCCCAGTTCTTGCATAGGTTTTCTCTGGGTACTCTGGTTTCCTCATACAGTCCAAAGACATGCAGAATAATCAAATTAGCCATTCCAAATTGCCCCTAGGCATGGATGTAAGTGTGAATGTTTGCCCTGCGATGTTCTGGAGAGGTTTTCAGGGTGTACCCCGCCTTCGGACAGTGTCAGCCTAGATACATGCCGGCCTTCCCACGACCCAAGTAGAATTAAGTGGTTAGGCAAATGGTGACATCACAAATTCCTGGCTAAAACTGATTTGAAGACACGTTTGTAGGAGAAGGGGTGGAGCCACCGGATGACGCATTGTCTTGGATTTTATTTAAAGGCAAACGGACAAAGGCAGGAATAGCAAATACTCTAAAACTAACATTTCAGTTTGGTGTTTTGTCTTCTTACTTTATTTTCATTCATATTTAAAATGTTACTTGATGCCACAGCCATCCATGACCAGGAGTCCATGGAAGCTAATTGGCCGAGCTCTCACTGGAGGGAGGGGGGTTAGTAATATAAAGTTGACAAGCAACTAATGTTGGAAACAACATACTTTTCATAATTTTTAAATAATGTCTTTGTTGTAAATTCTGCACACTCTCATCCACTCCCTTTTAATCCTGAATTGAATAGAGTACATATTATTTTTATATTCATAAATTCTCCCATTTACTTTTATTGTCATAGTAAATACTGAGGGTAATATAGTGCTTTAAACACCTAAATAATTCCCTCTACTACAGCATGTTTACAATGTTCACCTAGTCGTGGAATTCAGTAATTATAACTCATGCCATCTGCCATATACCCCCGTCATCATAAAAAATTCCCCTCAAAATCAAATACCCTTCCATTCCCTGTTTTCCACATAACCTTTGTATGAAAGAACGTGTGTTTACAGTGTTCACAGGCCAGCAGGTCCTTCTTCATCACCATTGGAATGTTGTTTGAAGTAGAATTAGGATTCCTCCCCTCCCTCCGGCCGCAGGCCACGCCTTTTCAATGAGAGCACAGATTCAGGCAACGTTTCTTTCTGGACTTTTACTGACTAATGCTGGAGGATGAATCTTGGATGAATGGAGGATAAATAGAAGGTCAAAGTACAAAAGCATGAGCGTGGTTGTGTGGGATGATCATAGTAGCAATAAGCATTCGCCATAAAACAATAACCATGACTGGTTTCTTTCCCAAGTAACAGGCTTTCAGTTTTCAGTATGGCCCAGTGTCGAACTGTGAAAGTGCTGCTATCCTGCTAATTGGCTACCACTGGCTAATTCTGCTAGCAAACCCAGTTGTAAATTTATGTAGAAGAGGGTGGGTAGAGTGTTACATCACAGTATGAGCGGCAGTCTAAAAAATTCACTTAACTGGTTTTATGTCACTTCATGAAGGAAGTACATGTTAGCCTTCACCCTTGCTTGTTGTTAGCTGTCATGTGATAACTGAGAGCTGACTGGTGGGTGGGAATTGTCCAAGACCAACTCGTTCAGATAAAAAGTAAAAGAGAAAAAATACCATATTTTTAAAAAATTTTAAAGGTGATGATTCTAATCCTTCTAATGGATGTGTACCCAACATCAGTACAGGGACTTGCTGTCTCACCTCTAAAACACCCAATACATGAGAAATTTATGGGGGGCCGTTGTTCAATACCTTAAATCTCACTTTGGAGAACCTGGTAGTCAGTACTGCACATATCCGTCTGGTATTCTGGTCTCATTTTCGCACAGCTCAAGTGTTAAGAATAGAGATAAAGCTGATTTGCTTGATATATCAGAGAAAAAGCACCACTACTATGAGAAAGAGAGACTGGGAGGAGAAGATTGTCAACTTGCATTAACAATGAAAATCAGTTTAGCTGCTTTCTGTTTAGCAGTAATTATAAAAAGTGCACAAAAGACAACTGAGGTAACTACACTAAGCAGTTTGGTAGAGTGAACTCCCAGAACTACCACATCAGGCTCATCCACGTTATCTGAGAAGAGATGAAGAAATGAGGCAGCTGTTTATATTTTAGGTAGTATATGTGTTTGCATGCTGGGATGGCCTGGCGAGCTGTCCAGGGTGTACTCTGCCCTCGCCCAGAGTCGGCTGAGATGGGCGCCAGCCTCTCCGCGACCCTAATTAGGAAAAAGCGGTTCAGAAAATGACATGACATGACATGTGTTTGCATGTGAGGGTGTAGGATGTATGTTTGTGCGAAAGATATTGCATATTTGTGTGTTAGAGGGGTATAATCTCTTTTTGTGCGAAAGGTTATGCATATTTTACTTTTTTTTGTGCGTTAGGGGCAAGGCATGTGTCTTTTCTTTAAGTAAACCCCACAGAGAAACCTCTCTACTTCAATTCTTCTCTCATTGCACACACTGTATACAAAATACAGAATATAAAGAACCGAACCCTTGACTAGACAGAGATGCACCTTTGCTGCACTGATTCACGTTAGCATGTGCATGACCATCCATGGCAGGTTCCTTATACTGTATTTCATAAAACACGTGTACCGTGTTGATGTAAATCGTATCGTAAATACAAAATAAAAATTATCACGCGCTCTGTGATTAATGCATACAAGTAGAGACTTGTTCATGGACTGAGTCACGTTCCTTTTACCCAGCGTTCTGATGTGAGTCACCACGTGCGTGTGTGTGTAAATGTGTCTGATTCATGACTGTCACATTGGTTGTGTTGCTGCTACTTAGGTTTCCTTTCCAGCTCCTTAAATTGCCTTCAGTTTTTCTGAATCATTACCAGTATGCTGCTATTTCTTGGGGACACTGTGAGGAGTTAATCTGCTGGAGATGATGGGAAATCGGTCAGAAAGGATTGATTTCTCTTGGTTCAGCATCTCAGTGATAAATGAAGTGACACTCTGTGAGTTCCATTACAGGGAAGTAAAATGAAAGAGAGCAGGAAGGAAGAAGTGCGAAGAAGAAAAGCAATAAAATAGGTAAAGGAGTAAGAGGCGATGGGTTCTGCCCCAGTTTTGACACCCACCCTCTGTAGCTGTAGTAATTGAGACACAGTTTATGCCATATTCATTTTTTTGCTGGTTTCCAGCAGATGATATCTCTCAAGCCTTTTTTCTCAGTCAGATGAAAGCTTAATGAAAGGGACGAGCTAAGCGGAATCCCTGCAGCGGCAATAAATAACAGGGCACTTACAACCAGGGATCTGCAATCATCTGCTACTCCACCCAGCCTCACAAAGCCCCCAGCAGCCGGCTCACGGAGGGGAAATTCACACTGCAATCAACCATACATCACGGTGAAGCAATGGAGGGAATTTTCTCCTGCACAGCATATGAATAAGGCAAAACGGTCGGAGCTGAGTCTATATAGTACATCACACTATAGGATTCACGTGGTCCCAATCTAATGGAGTTTTATTTGACACATGCTCTTGTTATCCACAGCCATGTTCAGGGATTCTGTACATCTGTAAATATGGACGCCTGTATGAAAGCATGATCTGAAAGCAGAATTTGCTCTTCTGTGGGTACAGGCCTGAGGGACTGCCAGTGATGTTCTCCTATATTCATTTATGCATGCTTTGTTAAATTGCTTAATCGTACTCGGGTCTCAGGGAGGTGGAGCCTATCTCAGCCATCCATTGCAGGGCCAACACACACACAACTATTCATACTCACACTCAAACCTAGGGTCAATTTGGAATAGCCAGTTGATCTGATGTGCATGTCTTTGAACTGTGGACTGTGTAGGACTCCACAAAGAAATGACCGTCAAACCCAAGACTCGAACCCAGGACCTTCTTGCTGTAAGGCCTAACCACTATGCCACTGTGCTGCCATATTGACGACTACCCTCAGTTAAAAAACAGTCACTGTTACAGATTTAATTACTTTTAAATTTAAAAATTTTTTAAATAAAATTAAGGATTTTTTTGAGACCAATGTGAAGTCTCCTCTTGTTTACATGGAACGAAATGGGGAGGGGGGGGAGGGGGGTGAGGAACCCTATAGAAAGACCAACCCTGATCCAATATATTTGTATATTGTGTATATTAATTGACTCAAAGTTAATACTGTTGATCTAATTTCTCTGCTCGCTGTGTGCCCCACCATGTTGATTTGATGTCAACCCTTAAACAGGCAAGGGTTGCCTACTGTCAGGTTCAGAGGATATTTGTGATGGTCCAGCACCTACTGTTTGTAGCTGTGGAATTACTGTACAAGTTGCCCCTTTGCTGTTATAATAACCTCCAGTCTTCTGGGAAGGCTTTCCAATATACTTTGGAGCATGGCTCTGGGGATCTGTGCTCATTCAACCACTAAAGCATTACTGAGGTCAGCTGAGAAGGTCAGGGCTGCAGTCGGCTTTTCAGCTGATCACAAAGGTGTTGAGTAAGGTTGAGGTCAGGACTCTGCGCGAGGTGAGTTCTAGTCCAACCTCACTTTGAGCACATGTTGGAAAAGGTTTGGGCTCTAGTAAAGAACAGTTGTAATGCTACAGTGTTGAAAGACACCCTAGACCATTGTGTGCTTTCTGCGTTATCTGCGGGTGGAATTCCCCTTAAGAGCATGTCCAGTCTAGTTTTTTGCAGTTTTATGTAAAATTGGCTACATATGATTGAATCTGAGTATTAGCCGTCTAGTCCATGTAACTTCAAGCTGTGGGCTTGAATTTGATTCCTGGCAAAATTATTCAGCAAAGCAAATTTTAACAAATATTTGAGCGTCAGTTATTCAGTAACACACTCTACTACCTCCTAGTGAAAAATTATTTTTAAAGGAATGTTAAAAATTCTCAAAGCTATATTTAGACTGATAATCAAGTTGTTAATCATCTGCAAGATGAGACAAGTTTGAACAGTTATCGTGTTTACCTTTGGTCACTGGTGACGTTGTTTAACTTATTTTTTTCTGAGTAAATGAAATGATGCAAGCAATTGTTTTATTTTAGTGTAATGAACACAAATGTGCATGTTTTCATAGGAAAAGAATGAATGAAAAGATGTTAATTATGCTAGTTATACTCTGTACTAATTATACTTTGATGTGTTTTATCCCACTGACACTATAGCAGTTTGTATAATTCACCGCATATGATTTTACTCTAGAAAGCCCACAGAGTGTGCAAACCTGCACCAAACCTAAACAATCACCCATATAAACTAAAATATCAAAAATCCTTCTATTTCACAATGTTAAAGAATTTAAAATGGTGGAAATCTCTGGTAGAAATTTCCTGAAAATACGCACATATGTTTTTGCATAATCAACAACAAATAAGCAAACAAACAAACAAACACAGAAACCTAACTTCCTTGGAAGAGGTAGTGAGACCAATATGTGGTTTATCTGACAACCAAAAATTGTGTTGATTAAAAAATGTTTTGTTTAAGTCAGCACCTTTTAACCAGTAAGATTCCAGAATTCAAATCTGCTGCATGGTTTCTTACTTGGACTGTAAGAAACCAGTTCACTCGGTATAACTATTCTGTTGCTGTTCAGGCATGTTTGTACTACATGTTTAAAAATGAAAAGCATAATAACTCTCTACTTAGTAATCTACTGTAGCTACTTAGTACTAAGGGGATTTCTCTCCGCAGGGGTCAGGCACCTTCCGAAGCTGAGATGAATTATTTAAGTATGGCTAAAACACTGGAGATGTACGGGGTTGACCTTCATCCTGTGTTTGTAAGCAGGAATATTTATATTAGTACACTTGATGTGATTGGTGTCTTTTATTGAAAAATAACTTCACTGGTTTCATTTCAGGGGGAAAAGCAGTCGGAATATTTCCTGGGGTTGACACCAGTTGGAGTTGTAGTGTACAAAAATAAAACCCAAGTTGGGAAGTATTTCTGGTACGTAAACTTATAAGTAAAATCTTTATTTATTAGAACTTCAGTATGACAGATTTGTTTCACTAATATATTTTTTAAAGCAATGTCGAACACACACTTTGTGTAGAAGTTTGTGGTTAGTGAGTCAGTAAGTCTCTTTGTTGGACTCATTTTAATGTCTCTGTGAGGGAATGTTTTTTTTTTTCTATACAGGAAGACAAAGTGAGATTGTTAAATTAGACCATTTATACACTCTGTTTGATGTTTCAGGCCAAGAATTACAAAAGTATTTTTCAGAGAAACACAGTTTGAGCTGCGCGTTCTGGGGAAAGATGTAAGTTCTATTATTTTTCACAATGGACCAACTAATGACACTCGTTTTGTGTGTGTGTGCATGTTGGTTTGTTAAAATGTGTGTGCCTATGCATTACCATGTAAACTAGAGAATTCCTTATACAAAATATATTGATGTGCGGCATGGTGGCGTAGTCCTGGATTCAAGTCCCATGAATGTTCATATGAAAATTCTCCAGTTCCCATGGCAACACATTCATAGATATAAATTTACCAGGTAATTTGCTTATATATCCTGTATGATATACCCTAAAATCCAGCTTTGTTATCCTGTTCTCATTCATGATGCTTGTTTAATTTGCTCCTTCTGTGCAAGTACAAAGATTTCCATTCGTTCCCTTAGAAAGAAAAACAAAGAAACTGGGATGTGATAATCTATTAGGCAGAGATACTTAAGCAAAGTGCGAATGCAAGACCCATAAAACGATTATTGACCCATGACTACAACTACCCCAAGCCTCAAATGACATATTACAAAATTCCTGCACACTCTCCCTCTCTCTCTCTCTCTCTCTCTCTCTCTCTCTCTGTCTCTCTCTTCGACAGGCCAATTTACTCTTCAAATAAAAGATGTGCCTCCCTAAGGAGAACGCCCAATCTAGTGAGAATATGCTAATAAAGATTTAACGGGTCTTTTCAATTACTTTTAATGAGTAAAAAATTGCTACTATGCACAATCAGCTCTAGAATTATTGGCACCCATTGAGAGGGTTAAAAAAAAGGTTAAAAAGTATCTTTGTGGTCTAAGATCATAAGGAAAATATGAGTGAAATTTAACCTTTAATAAAATTATAGCACAATTATTGACACCCCTCCTTCCCCTTGTTGCATGAGGTCCAGATATATCAGGGAATTGGGCTGGCCATGTCAAAAGCTTGATTCTGCTGTGTATTAATTATTTATGTGTGGATATTTATGTATATTTGGACGATCAATTCACAACCCAGTTGCAACTTCTTGGCAAAGGCATCAGCCCCATATTATCACAAATGACCCACCATACATTTATTCTCTTTTATTCTCTTTAACACATAATCAAGTCCACCTTGAATTTTTGTTGTTCAAACGTTTTATTTCTGTCTACAGACTTCCATGTTTTCGTTTGTGGTTAGATTCTCTCCAAATAGTTTGTTGGGCTTTTAATTGTAGATTAGGAGACGCAGTGATCCCAAAATGCTGCACAACTCCAATTGTGATCATTAGAGAATCTCATTATGTTAATTTTCTGCTGCAGGCGTTTAAAACTTCCTAATTATTACCCTAACAGTGGATATGGGTATTTTAAGACATGTGGCATGTTTATTTAGCCAGTGTCTGATTTTTATTTAATTTGTGTTTTATCTAATTTTCAAAAATGTTACATATTGGTGAAGAGAATTTGGCCTTTGTGTCAACTCATATTGGTACCTCAGTGAAACAGGGAGTCATGGATGGCTGCCTAAGAGTTTCTAAACACGCAGCTGACCTTTACAAAGTAATTTGTAAACAGGATTTTTTTTTTTTACATTTACAGTTTTATTTTTGTGTTTTATCTAAAAATATGCTTCTTTTAATTAAAGGTTATATTTCTCTCATTTTGGGGGCAGTGGTGGCCCGGTGGTAGTGCTGGATTAGTGATCCCAAGGTCGGGGGTTCAAGCCCCACGATCACCAGTTTAGCTAATTGGACCCCCAGTGCAGCTACTTGGGTTATCAAAGGTTGGCCATGTCTCTCACTGTCTGTGGTGAGAGGCAGGTAAAAGAACCACTGCTGATTTTGTCAAGAGTAGGCTGCAGTACCGTCAGCGTGTTTCTGCCCTGCGATGGCCTGGTGAGCTGTCCAGGGTGTACTCTACCAACGCCCAGAGTCAGCTTCCCGTTACCGATTAGGAATAAGAAGTTCAGAAAATTCCCAGCTTGGGCGTTTCTGTGTGGAGTTTGCATGTTCTCCCTGCGTGGGTTTCCTCCGGGTACTCCGGTTTCCTCCCACAGTCCAAAAACATGCACAGTAGGCTAATTGGCTGTTC
>JAOUQZ010000008.1:16927725-16947607 GCA_028564935.1 Neosilurus hyrtlii | reverse complement strand
CACACACACGCGCATGCACACACACATATATAGTGGTGTGAAAAAGTGCTTGGCCCTTCCTAATTTCTTATTTTTTTTGCATGTTTTTCACACTATGTTTTGGATCGTCAAATGGATCGTTAAATGAAGGTTTTTATTATTAAGGGAGAAAAAAAAATCCAAACCTTCATGGCCCTGTGTGAAAAAGTGCTTGCCCCCTTGTTAAAGCATAACTGTGGTTTATCACACCTGAATTCAATTTCTCTAGCCACATCCAGGCCTGATTACTGCCACACCTGTTCTCAATCAAGAAACCACTTAAATAGGACCTGCCTGATAAAGTGAAGTCGACCAAAAGATCCTCAAAAGCTAGACATTATGCCGAGATCCAAAGAAATTCAGGAACAAATGAGAAGGCAAGTAATTGAGATCTATCAGTCTGGAAAAGGTTATAAAGCCATTTCTAAAGCTTTGGGATTCCAGCAAACCACAGTGAGAGCTATTATCCACAAAGGGTAAAAACAAGGAACAGTAGTGAACCATCACAGAAGTGGCCGGCCGACCAGAATTACCCCAAGAGCACAGCGACGACTCATCCGAGAGGTCACAAAAGACCCCACAACAAAACATCCAAAGAACTGCAGGCCTCACTTGCCTCAGATAAGGTCAGCCATGCAGGGTTCCAAGACAAAAACCCCTGCTGAGCAAAAAGAACATTAAGAACATTAATCTTAATTTTGCCAGAAAACATCTTGATGATCCCCAAGACTTTTGGGAAAATACTCTGTGGACTGACAAGACAAAAGTTGAACTTTTTGGAAGGTGTGTGTCCCATCACATCTAGTCAAAGTCCTGACCTGATTCCTATTGAGATGCTGTGGCATGACCTTAAAAAGGCGGTTCATGCTCGAAAACCCTCCAATGTGGTTGAATTACAACAATCCTGCAAAGATGATTGGGCCAAAATTCCTCCACAGAGCTGTAAAAGACTCACTGCAAGTTATTGCAAACGCTTGATTGCAGTTGTTGCTGCTAAGGGTGGCCCAGCCAGTTAGGTTTTATTATTATTTTTTAGGTTTAGGAAACAATCACTTTTTCATACAGGGCTATGTAGGTTTGGATTTTTTTTCTCCCTTAACAATAAAAACCTTCATTTAAAAACTGCATTTTGTGTTGTCTTTGCCTAATATTTAACTTTGTTTGATCTGAAACATTTAAGTGTGAAAAACATACAAAAAAATACGAAATCATGAAGGGGGCAAACACGTTTTCTCACCCCTGTATACACATATATATGTAAATCTAAAATTAGAAGTTACTTATATCTATAAACAGATGCAGAATGAATCCTGTCAGTGAGTAATATGTACAGTATTATCAATATGATAAACAGTAGAATGGAAATGTGTGCCGTAGGTCCCGGCAGGAGAACGAGATGGTCGATTCTGGACCGCAGTGGGAGGCTGTGCTTCGTAGGCAGAAGGAGAAAAACCCGAATGATCCCAATCATCGCCGCTCACGCCATCGCTCTAGATCGTTAGTATATCCGAGTTCACTTCTCCTTTCCATGGTGTAGTGCTGTCAAACAAAGCACAGGTTTCTACTAGCACATGTTTTATTAGGGTTCTGTCTTGTATCGACATTTTCTTTTTAAATCATGGCAAAACTCTTAACACAGAAAAGAGTAGGCTGAGAAAAAGAGGGGTCAGTGCTTCTATGCACAGGACGAAGTGTAAAAGACCCTCCTGATCATCTTGAAATTAAGACTTAAAAAAAACTTGTGGTTCATAAATGAGATCTGCGACTATCAGTCTGGACATCACAAGTTTGAATCCAGGTTGATACAATCAACCATCTGCGACCGTGAGTCCAGTGGAGCTCCATTGTCCAAACTCTCACGGGAGGGAGGGGTAGCATACATGCACTTCTGTGTCATCAGCAGCCAATCTTATGTGTCTGTGAGCTCATGCATTTAAGGGTTGGATAGGCTGCCCCTAAATATGCATGCACATATGGCAGCATCACGTCACAGACGGGGCACATGCTCGCTTACACCCCTCCCTGATTAGTGGTGGGTAGCATGGCTATACTTGAAGTGTGGGAATTGGCTTTGACTAAAGGTTGAAAGGAAAATTGGGGAGGGGGAAGACACATACACACACACACACACACCAGAAAATAATAGTGATGATGCATTGCATATATATTCTTCTTTTGTAGGAGAAGTCCAGATGTTCAAGCTAAGGAGCAGCTGTGGAAGCATATACAGTAAGTAATGATGAGTGGCTCCGTTAAAGTCTATGTGAACTTAGTCACTTACTACTGGCAGACAGATTCTGTGTTTGGGATGATTCACTCTGTCACAGTTTTATTGATCTGTGTGTAGGAAGGAGTTGGTAGATCCATCCGGTCTGACAGAGGAACAGCTGAAGGAGATTCCATATAAGAAAGTAGAGTGAGTGAACCAATCTCTCCTGTCTTTGCTAATCAGGATATCCTGTAATTGAAACTATGCACACCATAATTCCAAACACATTCTCCAATGTCTGAGTAAAGCGGTCTCCATCTTTGGACTTATAGTTGAACATATCGTAGCTTGAAGTTATCCAAAAATACTGTATCATCAATTATTCAAATGATCAGTAAATAATCAGTACACTTCTTGAAGTCCAACTCTTATGTGATAAAAACATTGACACAGCAGACAAAATAAGTTCGATGTGCAGTTTTTATCACTATGGGGACACAGTGGCGTAGAACTACTTCACAGAAAGGAGATCCGGGGTTCTGTGTGGAGTTTACATGTTCTGTCCATGCTTGTGTGGGTTTCCTCAGGGTGCTCCAGTTACCTCCCACACTCTTTAGACATGCACATTAGCCTAATTGACTATTTCAAATTGCCCTTAGGTTTAAGGGTGAATGGATGTTTGTCCTAGAGAATAGTTTCTGCATGGGTCTTCAAACCCTCAAAGGTAAAAACATGCATCTCAACAGAAACCATGAAAGTGGCCAAATGCATCATGGGTACAGAATGGAAAGTGAATGATTATCATTGTATTCAGTCTCTCTCTCACTCATATGCTAAGCCGCTTAATCCTGTTAGGGTAGCAGGGAGGCTGAGGCCTATCTCAGCCTACACTGGGCGACGGCAGGGTACACGCTGAACAGCTCACCAGACCATTGCATGGCCAACACACACACAACCATTAACATTCACTCTTAGGTACAATTTTGGAACAGCCGATTATCCTAATGTGCATGTCTTTGGACTGTGAGAGGAAACTGGAGCTCCCAGAGGAAAGCCCCACAAGCACAGGGAAAACAAAAATACCAGGACTATCTTGTTGTAAGGCAGACCTGCTAACCACTACAACACCATGCCACCCATGATTGTGTTTATTAATATAAATGATTAATTAATTATGAGGCACAGTAAGATTTCTAACATAGCCAAATGATCTATACTCACTAAAAAGAGCTGAAATTCAAATCCACATGTATGACAGGGTGAATTATTGGCAGTATTTATGTATAAATGAGAATTATATGATATAATATAAATATATAAAAAATATTTCTATCTACCCTGCTGACTGGCCGTGTGGCAAAATATCTCCTTTCAGAACTCAAGGTGACCCGATCCGTATCCGTCACTCTCACTCTCCCCGGACCTACCGACAGTACCGGCGCTCGCACTGCTCTGATGGAGAGAGGTCTGTCCTCTCAGAGGTCAAGTAAGTCCAGGAATAATTTTGGTCAATTCAAAGATCGTATTCCCCCTCAGTAGGTCATTCACAGTCAACAAGAAACAAGTGCCAAACTCATTCATACAAAGTTATTATTAACATTCTCAAATATGTCTGTCTCTTCAATTTTTTTTCAGCTCTCGGACTGATCTGGTGCCTCCGCTTCCGGTTACACGCACTGTAGACATGACAGGATCCAGTACTGCCACCTCACAGGTCAGTCTCTGTTCTCTGGAACAGCACTTCTTTCAGGGAAAACACTGTCATGAACAAGTTTACAGTCTGTGAATATGCGGGTAGTGTACTGGATACTGTACTGGCCAAAGTCTCATTTTAAACTTGAATCCCAAAATGTAATGTTGTAACGTGCTGTGCTGTCCAGCTGTGAAGTGACATTACTTTCTCCACTCAATCAGACTGACACTAGCCAATCACACACATACTGCATGTGAGTTCATGCATGCAGAAGAGAGTAGATAGCCCTTTCTCTGAGTGTAACACAACAAAAAGATACGGTTGGTGGCTTCACATGTTTCAGAAGACTAACGTAACATGACATAGTGGTTAGCACATCTGCCTCACAGCATGACGGTCCTGGGTTCTAGTTCTGGGCTGTGTGGGGTTTGCATGTTCTCCCTGTGCTTGTGTGGTTTTCCTCCAGGTACTCCGGTTTCCTCCCACAGTCCAAAGACATGCACATTATGCATATTGACTTTTGTATGGATGTAAATGTGAATGGTTTTGTGTGTGTTGGCCCTCTGATGGTCTGGAGAGCTGTCCAGGGTGCACCCTATCTTTGCCCAGTGTTGGATGAGAGACTCCAACCTCCCCGTGAACCTAATAATAATAAGCAGTTCGGCAAATGAGTGTGTGAGGGAGTAAAAAATAATTACCAGCTACTTACCCAAGGTGAGGTGGATAATCCCCGAGGCAGAAGATTGAGGGAATTACTTATATCAGCCACCAAGCCTGAGCGCATAATTCTTTATAGTGTATATTACACAAAAACATAAAAACACACACTGGAATTAGATTTTTACGGTTTATTTCATACTTTGTTAAATCATGACGGGCGCAGGTGAGCTCTGAGTACACGAGAGCAGATGTAGAGCTGCCAGTCTAGCCAATCACACACATATTGTATGTGAATTGATGTATGCAGAAGAGGGTATATAGCCCTTTCCTCTGATTATTATTATGTTATTAATAAACACTACACGGAAACTCAAGAAAACTAAAAGAATTATTTGATTTAATTTTAAAGTATGTTAGTGATGATGTCACCTGCTTCAAGTGACTGTAACAAACAGTGAGTGTCCATTGTTTTCATTCAAGTTATTCACTTCTGAGGTAGTAGACCAATCAGATCTTGCCGTCCCCATGTAATATACTTATCTAAAACATAATATTGTTTTTTTCTTAAAAAGTTAAAAAGACTTGCACAAATTAGCAGAAATTGTCTCACTGAATGACTCATCTGTTATAATACACAGAGCATGTGGCTTAACTTATCAAGGGCTTGGAACTCAGCACACAAGCTTAATCAGGTGTCTTAAAGTGGGGAAAATGCCAAATACACAGCTTTCTGTGTTTCTTTCCTACAGCAAACACATTCCATCGATAATCCAACGTTCTGAAAACATTCAAAGCACCTTTTTTATTTTGAATATTTTCTCGTACTTTTCATATAGACGAGAGAGCATTCGGTTGCATGTACGTGCTCAGAAATGACAGGTTGCTGTGAGGTGTTTTTACAGCCTCATTCAGAAATGTCTGTGTTTTTCTTTCTGCAGAAGAAGAATGGATCCAAAGATAATCTGTCTGAGAGCTCGGGACAAGAGACAAAAAGCAGCATCAAGGCCACCAAAACCTCACACAGCTCTCAGACCAAAAACGAAACGTGACCGCTTTTCACCTTGACAAATTTCACCACAAAACGTTATGAGAGGTCACAGACGATGTACTAAACCCTGGAAGTATTCAACACTAATAAATGGAAATTTCAGACAGACATGGAGCACCTGTCTAAAAGAAACGAAATGGCTGTGTCGATGTTGTCAGCTTGTCTGATAAACAACTTAGTGTTAATTTATATTAAAAAAAAGGCATTTTGTACGTTTATTAACTGAACATGATCAGTTCAGGTATTAGAAACCCCTCATCTTGTTCTGACAATCAACTGAAGGATGAATCTCTTCTATAACCAACACTGCACAGTCTATAAGGTGTTACACTAAACACTGATTTCTACAGTATTAAATCGATAACTCATTATCCTACATGTGGACATTCTCAAACAGAGAAATCCTGTTCATGTTCTCCGACCATAGACTTAACTTGTAGAAAATTGTCGCTGCTGTACCTCTTTGTATTGTCATTCTCTGCTGTTAGGAAACACACTGTACATGGTTATCTGTAGCCGAGCTGGAGACTCAATAAAATACATCCTTATCAGTTGTTCTTTACAAATCTGATTAAAGTATGTGGTATTTCTGATGGAAGAAATTTCAGAATGCCTTGTTTGCCAGTAGGGGGAGTCACTCACAACACATCCAATCAGCTTCTTTCAAGTGGTTTCTTTCTAATGGTCATTCCACATAATGGGTACAGTTTTTATATAAATGTTATGTTATAAAATACCAATAATTTAATTCCAGGTTTTATAATTATATATCATATCAAGTTTAAATTGGAATATGATTTTAAATTGTATTCATCTTATTCAAATTTTTTATCACATTGTACCTGTGGTGGCACGATGGTGTAGTGGTTAGCACGTCCGCCTCACAGCAAGAAGGTCCTGAATGTTATTTCTGTGTGGAGTTTGCATGTTCTCCCCGTGCTTGCGTGGGTTTCCTCCAGGTACTCCAGTTTCCTCCCACAGTCCAAAGACATGCACATGAGGCCTATTGGCTTTTCCAAGTTTCCCCTAAGTATAAGTGTGAGTGTGTTTGTGTGTGTGTGTGTGTGTGTGTGTGTGTGTGTGTGTGTGTTGGCTCTGCAATTGTCTGGCGAGCTGTTCAAGGTGTACCCTGCTTTTGCCCTGTGTCTGCTGAGATAGGCTCCAGCCTTCCTGCGATCCTAATGATGATGATGATGATGAATGACATTGTACCTGAGTATATAAGGTGTGAAATCACATGACCAATTATTCATTCATATTCATTTGTTCTCAGTTGACTCTGGGAGAGGGCGGGGTACACCCTGAACAGCTCTCCGCTCCATTGCATGTCAAAACACACACACAACCATTCACACTCACACTCACACCTAGCGTCAGTTTGGAACAACCAGTTACCCTAAAGTGCATGTGTTTGGACTGTAGGAGAAAACTGGAGTACCAAGAGGAAACCCTTGATTGCATAAGGAGAACATGCAAACTCCACACAGAACTGTCCTTGCTGATCCCTTGTTTTGAACCCAGGACCTTCTTTCTGTCAGGTGGACATGCTGACCACTACACCACCTTGCTGGCACAGTGGGATAGTTGTAAGCAAGTCTACCAAACAGCAAGAAGATTCTGGGTTCTGAGTTTTCATGTTTGTCCCCATGCTTGTGTTGGTTTCCTCTGAGTGCTCCGGTTTCCTCCAACAGTCAAAGCTATGCTAGTAATTGGATGTTCTCATTTGACCCTAGGTGTAAATGTGAGTGTGAATGGTTGTGTGTGTTTGCATTGCGATGGTCTGGTGAGCCTTGAGTCGGCTGAGATAGACTCCAGCTTCCCCTGCCACCTAATAAAAGATGAATCGGTTCAGAAAATGAAATGAAAATTATGGAATATAGAGAACATACAGACAGGTCTATTCAGAAATGTGGACGCTGATATAAAAACAGTATATTGTATTGTTTTGAGCTCATACTAAAACAGGAAAAGCTTCTGTTTATACACGAAGAAGGATGGAAAAGCACAAACACGCCTTATTATAGGAACACAGAAACTTGCGTCAAGCACACTGTAGAATTGACAGTGAAACACTGGGAAATAGTGAATCATCTCATCTCATCTCATGGTCCGAACTCTGCCACTTTTTTTCTGAAATGACTCCTTACATTCCTTTTTAAATGTCTTAAAGCTGGGCGTTTTATTTGACGTCATGAACATGAGGAATTTGCATAAGTCTGGGATTATAAGAGCTTTTATTCTGCTAGACCCTAAATGAAATCAGATGTTTTGGATGGATGCCAAAGATTTCACCGAGTATTAAGGTGTACTTTAAGTATATGCAAAGAGCTTACACAACTCAACATTTACAAAATATATAAGTATAAGTATATTTTATTTAATTTGATTTCATCCCAGTAAACGAAATAATATTGTGCTGACATGTAATTGGCTAACATGTGATTTCAAGCCTTGAGACTGTAATCTCCGACATCACACTGAAATGAATAAATGTAATTTCTCTAAAGCTAGTACATGAATCTCATTCTTATCACAGTATGTTCGGATTGGGGTTGATTCCTCTTTGTCTGGTCTCAGTGAGGCATCTGGGTTTAATGTTTACTTTTGCTGAGCTGTGTCCTCATCTTAACTCGATCTAGGACAAACTTTGTGTTCTTAAGTTTAGTCTACATTAGGAGGGTGTTTGGTCTGGGAAAAGCAAACCTTTACGATTATTTTTGGTTGATATGAACACATAGGTGTGCCGTGTTATATGCACCCCCCTCCCTTTTTGTACATCCATGGCTGCTGTTCTCTAACATCTGCAGTAAAGTCAGAAGTCAGCAGGAACAGAGTTGTGTGCGTCGTGGCAGAGCTCCAACAAATGTATGCCAAATGCACTCGTTCACCTCGATGGGTTGTGAAAAGTGGAAGGGAGGGGCGGGATTCTGAGAGAGCTGAGATTCTGACTCTGCTTTGTGATTTGGGACGAAGCAGGGTTTTTTCCCCCTCATGGGGAGCTTGTAATGTTGAACAACTGGTGAAAAGCTTTGGCTCTATAATTAAACCTGGGAATTTTTCAAGGCATTGTTAAAAGGTTAGTATTTGACTCTGCACTGCCTTTTTGGGGCGTCAGCCTGTTGGTGTTGTTGTTTCTGTTTTGAAAACCAAGTCATAAACCTTAAAACCCTTCAACAGTGTACAGATGGCCTCATTGCAATGGCATTTAACCTTGTTTTTCACATAAGCATTTCTGTCAATTCATCCATTTAGGAATGGAAACGGTTTAAGTTGCATCTGGCAACCTGAAAGCATCCTGTAGGTCTTTGAGGACAACAGCTTTCTTCACAGGGCCTTGCATAAACAGGATTTCACCCTTTCCTGTGCGGAGACCTATTATCAAATTAGCAGACCAAATACCCATTATTCATGTTGTCCTAATGGATTTTCCAGCCATTAAACCTCAGCTTTAAGATCCTTGCATTGTTCTTAAAGAAGTCATTCCTGCTCCTTGTTATGGCATAATTAAATAATTAAAATAAATATTTATAAACAATCATGAATTAAATCAGGCATCATGGAGCAAAAACAAATACAAAGAATGAAAATAAAAACACACATGAGATAATCTGCTGTGAGGACTGGGTTTGTAACCTCTCCTGCAAGATTTTGGCTGATCCTTAAGACGTTGCACAGCAAAATGCACTGACTGCAAAAGAAAAAAGGCCCGCACTCATTTTGATGGAGCACCTTTAGTGTTGATTACAGCATGTAATCTCCGTGGTATTGTTGCTCCAGTCGGTCGGGTCGAGGCTCAGCAACATTAATGTGGCAATAAAATGAGCTTATGAGCTGAATGAGCAGGTCATCACATCAATGGAGTTTTTTTCTTTCCTGATGGCACGGACATAAAATGGGCACTCAAATAATGAATGAGTGGTTCAGGGAGCATGAGGAATCATTTTCACATATGTATCAGCACCCCAGAGTCCTGAACTTGGGAAGATTCTTACTGCCTTCGTGTGTTCAGGCATCCATGGTCATTTGAAATGTCTAGTAATAGTACATCAAAACTCACCTTGCCTGTGCTAGAACCTGAAACAGTCTTGAGGAACATGAGAATTAGACCTTCTCAACTGAATGGTATGGAGAATGATTATGGAACTGCAATAGGAGTTAATACTCAGGTAGTGTTGTTCCCCAGCCAACCGGGCCTCAAAGAACTCAGAGTTAAATCTGATGTCTTTGTCTGGTAGTAGCTGTGGCATGTCTAAGAGATAAGCACCTGGTGCCAAGCTGCAATGTGGAAGTACATGTGATATGGAAGTCCTTGGCAGAAAGGTAATGCGATCCAGGGCAAGATGTTTTTGAAGATGTTTATGGTAAGATATAATGCCCATTTTCTTTCATTTTGGACACCAGTACAGCACCAAAGTACAATTCCTAATCCTAAAAACTACAGTTTTTCAGGAGCTTCAAGCTTCTTCCTCATGCCCCGCCCCCAGGTTTTGAGTGCATGCTGGTGCTTCTCTGATTGGTCACCGTTCTGAAGTGGATCACTTTTCCTTTCAGTGTGCTGGGAGGCAGACCACTATGCACGTGGTGGTGTGGTAGTGAAAGGCCAGATAATCAGAAGGTTCAGCACGGCATGACGCACCAGTGTGCCCCCAAGCGCCAAGTTCCATATCTCACACTCTGGTGTCATCTAACACGGCTGTTCCAACATTTATAGGTCAAAAAAGTAGAAAAGGCACAATATCTCTTCTTTAATTTAATTAGAAAGAAGCTTTAGGAGTGCCTTTTCCCCAGTTATTTTTTCAGCTTTGAAAAAAAAGGGAGCATCAAACCCTCAGTTCCAATGTCCTTTAATCAGGGTACTGCAATGACTGTTTTTTTTTTTAACTTTCCACCCTGGCAATCACCCATCCACAACCATTAACTGGGAAATGGACACCTTTTTAATTTGCCCTCAACTTGGTTAAAAGCACTGATGATATGTGAGCATGTAACACACACTACTGCTAATATATTGGAAATGAAAGGCCTTTTTGTGCTAGAAATCGACACTAATCAGGTTTAATCCAAGAAGCAAGACGTTTACTTCACTGGAGAGTAGATGTCATCATTTTATAATTCATAACCAATCAACAATGACGTGATCCCACACTTCATGCCAAAAACTTAAGTTAGTCCTTCAGGCTTTATCAAACGCCCTGATGTAACAATACCTGGAAGAAGAATATTTGTCCATACTGGCATTTTCCAGATGGCAAAAATGTACAAGTTGTACAAGGGATCAAGCTGCGAGTGGGTCAGAATCACCCAGGCTTTGTACAGCTGTAGATTCCTTATAAAAGAGTTTCCATGTGGTGAAAACAGAGTTTTCCTTCTAGAAAAGAGGCTTTTCTACTAAAGCTCGTTCTTGTGGACTTTATTTTCCACCATGAAGTCACAAAAGTGTAGTATAAGAACACGAGCAAGCAGAAAAATATAAGATTTGATGGAAATGACAAGGAGAAGAAGCCTAATCCTCCGTGGGTTCACCACCCGCAGTACAAAGATAAATAACTTGATCCATGCCAGTCAGGCGTACAGTGAGATGTCCAGTACTAGTAATAAAACTCTCACCCAATAAAGACCTCGAGAGCTTGCATGTTTATTGAACTACTGCTTAAATCGTCAAAATTACTCGTACAATACAGAGTACTTCATTATTAATCACAAGCTGAGTTTTTTTTCTTTTTACACCAAGAGTCATAGTATTTCAACATAGTACAGCAGACCCTAGCTAATTTATGCTATATACAGGAGCTAGAATACCTAGCGTAGGAGAGAAAATGCAAACAGTCAAGATGAAGATGAAAACAAATCAAAGCAGGGGTGGGGGAGAGGAGCATGCAGCCGGTGCACTAGGGAAGATCTAGAGCAAGCTGGGAAGGTTCCCACTATAGGGGAGAGAAAGAGAAAAGGAAGACAAAGAAACTAAAGTGGGCTTTCAAGTTGGTCGTTGGTTTGGGATTGTTTAAAAAGTATGTTTTATAAATTGGAAGCAAAGACAAAACTGCAAATAGTGAAGGATGACACTTTTGCTACCGAGTTATATAAAAAAAAAAACTATCACAGCTATATATATTTTTTTTGGTTTGTATCTTCAAAGAGTCATTCACAAAACCAAAAGATGAACACTAATTCATCAGTGCTACATTTTCAGCTTAGGAAAGAGAATGATCAGATCAGATCGAGTGCTGGGAGATGAAGGTGAGGGTCTTAGCTGCTAGAAGCGTCTTCTAATAACCTACGCAGCTGATCGCTAACATTAAACCAACCTTCTGTGGACTTTTCTTTTTCCCGGAGAAGTACGAATTTAGGAATTGGCCGAAATGAAAAGTTCTCAATGTCGCCTTTCTGCAGGTGAACATATATTTACATATTAAGCAAAAGACCTCAAAAAAGAACCAACACTCTGCATGAAGTTCCATCGCTTTAAGTGCTAAAATCATTCTGAGAGACAGATCCCCGATAGTGCGATCAAGGACACAACACTCACTATACGTACTGCCACAGCCAAATTATCTAGTGCGACTAATCCGTCATATCAGCTCTTTAACCTTAAAGGGAAAACATTAATAAATGCAGTTTTGTGATTGCTCCCACTGTTTGTTTGGGGTTTTTTTCTCACCATGTTAAAAGTAACCATCTTCTAAGAAGGTCTTCAAAATGTTCTTCTTGGTCTTTTTTTTAATTTTTATTATTTTTTTTTTTAAACGTGCACCCTTTTTGTTGTTGGTTTTAATCCAAAGAGAAAGCCGCACAGAAACAACAGTGGGAGGGAGGGGGGGATTGAGGGAGGAAAAGAAGTCGATCCAGACCAAGTTACAACAACCATACGACGAAGAACCAAACACCTTTCTCCAGACGTGAAGAGATATGAAATAAAAACCCATCTCGGCTACCTTACCAAGGAGCAGATTAAAGTCCAAAATAGCACCATTCATCAGTGTCTCAAATCCGTGGCAGCATCTCAATCACTTACCACAAGGAAACAATGCGGTTTCTACAGCTACTTCTATATCACAACGCACATGATTACACTTTAATATACTGGCAAAGCAAAAAAAAAAAAAAGAAGCCCAAAATTTTTTTTTTTATCAAAGCAAGGTTTAAAAATAACAATAAAAATTAAAATTACTGTGTACTACAAAAGCTTCTAGTAACTGCGTGGGATTTGGGGACTCTTAGCCTCAGTAAATACTGTAGAGTGTGTATAGGTTTCAGTAGTTTAGTGTGTGAAGACGAGATCAGTTGCTGTAGGTTAAAGTCGGAGCTGAAAATTAAAACAAACTGACTGATGAGTTTAGTGTCAGGGTGCATGCTGGGAAAAGTGTGTACTTGGATTGTGAAAATCTAGTTCATTGATTTCGCCCTCCTAAAGGGTTTGCCCCTAGCAGGGTGACTGCAGGATATAACATTGTATTGAAACACGAACAATACTGAAGTCTTGGACAGTCTGTGGTGTAAAACAACAATACGAAGACTGAAGGAGGGGTGGAAGAAAAGAGAAAAAAAGGATCCTGCTTCTGTAGGTAGTGGACAAGTGGATGACATGCTGCTGCAGGTTTCTTCAGCCCTGTGGAGGTTGTAAACGATGCAGACGTGCGGGTCTGTACAGCTCCAATCTGTCAGCTCTGTCGCAAGGTGCTTTGTGGCTTTCGGCACTACTTTGTGTCCTTCCAAGAACATGAACATATCATCAAGGCTTAGAGTCCCGAGCGTATCTATCATAGTATTAAAAAAATCACACAGATGAGGAGCGAAACGGCTCCAGAGTCAGATTTCATCTTTACCACATACCATAAAAATGAGAATTATACACAAGTTAGGAAACAAAAAACAAACAAAAAAATATATATACAGGGAGGCTCGTCAGACTCCGTTTTAAGGAGACTCCATGTTAATAAACCACTTCTATCCGACATCAGGCGGAAGGAATGTTGAACTTTCACTGGGGCTCCCCATCACCCTGGCCTGCACAGGGGCCCAGATGTTAACCCTGAGACAGAGGAGACATGAAGGTGAAAAGAGAGAAAGTGACGAGACATACATCCAGCCTGAGACACTTTTTTTCCCTAGGATTTAGAGTAGTGGAACATACCTCTGGGGATCCTCCATCACTCCTGTCAGTTCATTTCTGCAGCAGGAAGCTTGAAAAGAAAAATATGAGGGGGATTAAAGTATCTGTTATATTGGTATAACAGGGCGAAGTGTGGATTGATGCTAATATAAATAAAAACATGCTAAAGATAGAACATAACATGAAATCTATAGCTGTGCATTCCTGCCTGGTGTGCAAAGAGGCAAAGAATAATAATCTAAGCAACAATCCAAGCCAATGGCTTTAGGGGGCGGTGGGGTGGATATTTAGTGACTATGAGATGAGGTTTAGACTCGCTGTAATCTGATCTTTCGTCTAATAGGTCTGACCACAGCCTTTTCCAAATAAGGAATCCTGATTGATCTCAATGGGGGGGGGGGGGGGGGGGGCACCCGTACAAAATCCTACCAAACAAATGAAAACCGATCACCCTTAAAGCAAAGCACACATGGCTACAATGGCACGGCCCGGCACCTGTTCAAATCCCTTCTATTCCGCTTCCCTGACTGCAGTTCTGGAGCGATTCCAAGCAAAGTAAAAAGAGGTCACTTTTTACCCCCCCTCCCCCTCCCGTGCTGTCTCAACCCGCCATGGCGAACCCAGTGAACCCTCAGTACTGCTGCTGCAGCACACACACACACAGAGAGAGATAGGAAAACGCAAACTTCCAACTGAGCGAGGAACGCAGGCAATGGCGCTCGACGTTGCCTGGTACAGCTACACAATGAGACTACTTCAACAGCTTTAACTGTACATATTAGTATTTTACTGCCTATGTTTCTTTTTTTAAGTGTCTTGGGTGAACATAGCTGTTTAAAAAAAAAAAAAAAAAAAAAAACACCTGGAAGGGATCTAATCCATAAAGGTATCAATCCATCCTTCTGTATGAGAGGAAATTCCAAATAAGGGCACAGTGGGAGAACACAAATGAATGCAACTGGAGCTCAGAGATAATCTGGAAGGAAAGGATTAATAAATATGCATGCATATAAAAGCGAGGGGAGAGAACGCAAAGAAATGCATCATGCAGTGAAGTAGATTTTTAAAGCGAGAGCAAATTGATGATGATGAAAAAGAAGAATGCACGAGCTCACCATGATTGTCGGTGTGCAGGAGCGGCTCGTGCACTGCAGAGGACTGGAGGAGATCTGTGTGAGACAAAACACAAACGGCTGGCTCGTCAAAGAGATTGCAGCTTTAGTGGGGGAGACTGTGCATTGCCCTTGGTGTGTGTGTGTGTGTGTGTATGGACGCATAGAGCATTTTAAGATGGGAGACACACTTGCATGTCGCAGCCCGCCTGTATGACCTCATCGCCCCTGCAGCTGGCTAAATGTAGGACCATGTAGTCCACAAAGCTCCTGGAGCCTCAGGAGGGGGATCAATGTCCGAGACTAGCCTGGGTTCTGTTTCTGACTGGAAGAACCTATAAAACCCACCCAAAATAAACGTCATTGCAAACTTTCAAAGGAAATTCCTTTCATTCAAAAGCCTGGTTAGTTATTATTATTATCATCATCATCTAAACACCTATTTTAAAACTACACCCACACCGACTGATTTAACCAGAGTCTGGAACATTTCACGGACATCCAACAGCTCGTTTTCCATTTCTGCTGGTCCAGGAAGAGACCAAAAAACACCACATTTCAAAGAAAACCAGTTGAGGCTAACACACACCAGCGCTTTAGCCATATTCCTCCTCTTTGCTAGCATTAGCATTGTCTCCTCGCGTTAACACGAAGTTCAATTTCAAATTAAACCTCGAATAATGTCTACATTTGGACACACAACAGACAAACACGACATATAAATGATTAATTTGTCCAACATGGTGTCGTTTTGTATCCAAAACCCGACTTTAGGCTTAAAAGGCAGGTTTCCTAAACAAAGAAATGTCTTGCTAGCTTGCTTGCTAGCTGACTAACCAAGCTAGTTCTGTGGAGTCTGTATAACCAGCTAACTGTAAAGATGGAAAGTTGTGACTTCTTTAGTGAAGCAGACATGGTGGCTACAGAAGGTTCACAGCCAGACGTGTGACTTTAACACCAAACTAACCTTAAAAATGATGAAGGGTTTTTAAGTCCTTATTTGACCCCCGAGGCGAGAGACACACAGCCATTAAATCATGTTTAAATGAAACATGGACCAACAGTATTCCTGGTAAATCAGCAACTCCTACAGAAATTCCTCTCCACCTTTAATCTTAAACCCGGAACACAAACTTAACTGAATCCAAACTTACATTTAAAATCCTGTTTCAAACCCAAGTTTCCAACATCGGCTGCCTCAGAGTGAAATAAAGCTGTCTATAGGGTTTATAAAAATGTTTCTCCAGGGGAAGAACAAAAAAAAAACAAACACCCGAACAGGTTTCACCGAGAAGTGTTCAGTATTTCAGTAAGCAGTGCTGCCTGACTGTAGTCCACACTGAGGTGATATTCATGGCGTGAGGCCACGAGCCCCATTCGGGCTGCACTGCAGCCTCAGCCAGACTGCTTACTCGGCAAGGCAGCAGCCAGAGTCCTCCAGGCTCCCCTCAGTCTGACGAGGGCAGGGCTGGATCTCAAATCGTGCGATACACGATACAAAGTGCACTACATAGGGTGTAGGTTTTGTTACTACAACCCCTATGTAAAAGTCATGTACAGGGAGGATGGAACTGGTTTGAAGTTCGTCCAATCCGCGTGCACAGCCAAAAAAGGCGCGCTCACAGGCCAATAGTTTGGTTTCGACCGGAAACTATCGCTAAATGGACAGAGCTGTCTTTAGTGTTATCCAATAAAACGCGAAGACGTGCATGCTCTTGATTCCTATTGGTTATAAACCAAACGGTCGCTGGGTTTTAAAGAGACACGGATTCGTTTATTTCTGTGAAACACACACACACACACACACACACACACACACACACACACACACACACACACACACACACACACACATCCAAGACTGTTGAGGAATTATTATTATTATTATTATTATGATTATTGTTGTTGTTGTTGTTGTTGTTCATTCATTTATTCATTTTCTAAGCCACTTATTCTTAATTAGGGTCACGGGGAGGCTGGTGCCCCTCTTAGTGGGGAACACCCTGAACAGCTCACCAGACCATCTCAGGGCCAACACACACACAACCATTCACACTCACACTCACAGCTAGGGGCAACCTGGAACCACCAGTTAGCCTACTGTGTGTTTTTGGACTGTGGGAGTAAACCAGAGTACCTGGAGGAAACCCACGCAAGCACAGGAGAACGAGCAGACTTCACACTGAAATGTTCGAGCCCGAACCCAGGCCTTCTTGCTGTGAAGCGGACATGCTAACCACTGCACCACCGTGCCCCCCATTATTGTTATTATTATTATTATAGTAATCATTATTATTATTATTATTATTACTCACTCAATAATTTGCTAAACCTGCTTAATCCTACCAGGGTTATGGGGAGGCTGGAGCCTATCTCAGCCGTCAATGGGCAAAGGCAGGGTACACAAGGAGCAGTTTTTCAGAGTATTGCAGGGCAAAACACACTCAATAATTCACACTCACACCTAAGGGTAGTTTGGAACAGCTTATAAGCCTAATGTACATGTCTTTTGACTCTAGTAGGAAGTCGGAGTACCCTTAGGAAACCCAAGCAAGCACTGGCAGAACATGCAAACTTCACACTCCACAGAAACGCCCCCGAAGAGCCCACGACTCAAACCTAGGTCCTTCTTGTTGTGAGATGGACATGCTTATAACTACGCCATCCTGCTGCCCTATAATTACTATTATTATTATTATTATTATTATTATTTTTATTATTACACCCACACAAAGTTATTTGGTATGTAACGCTGAATGTTCTACACCCCACATGGCCGAACTGAGGGGGAAAACTGAATCCAGTTCTAATCTTAACTGTATGAGACCATGCAGCCTTCTGACTCCTCGGTGCCATCACCAGTATGTAACTGGAAGTACAACTTGATTCTACAAGCACTACGTGACTTTTTATCCCAAATATATAATTAATCCATTTAAATCTTTTTGCCTTTAAATGCATTTTAATGTGATGTTTACAATGCAACAACAGATTGTTTGTTTTTTAAATCTCTTAACATTTAATAGAGTTTGTGCCAAACTCCTTAATCCTCCTGTGGTCGTGGTGAGGCTGGAGCCTCACTTTTTGTTACATTGCAAGAGAGGATAACACATTTTGAGTATTTGAATAATGATGTGCCTGTGCATCCACTCGTATCCTGTCTGTTGCCTCCATCTGGTGCATGTGTGACAGCTGTTACACTTTAATCATGCAAAGACCCTACTTAAACAATTTCACAATACAGAGCTTGAAAGAACTCTATAAAGTCTTCTGTTTACAGTCACATCTAGAGCTTGACCAGTATGTCACTACAATTTCAACGGCAGACGTAATTCTTGGGTATGTCCTTAAACCAGCAAGAGTCTCTAGAAAGTTCTGGTCTCTCAAAGTTCCCTATTTAAACTTTATTTTAATTGACACTGACTTTACTTTAGGATGCCATGTTGGTGTAGTGGTTAGCACATGTAAATATGGCAAGAGCACAGAAAAATTAATTCCCCAAACTCCTTACTCCTTTTATGGAAGCATGGAGGCTGGAGCTTAGCCGACACCGGGCGAAGGCGGCGAACACATCTGACCATCCCATGGCCAACACACTCACACATCATCCACACTCATACTTAGGGTCAACTTGGAACAAACAATTATTCTAACATGCACGTCTAAGAACTGTGGGAGGACACCGACGTACCCAGAGGAAACCCATCCAAGCACGTGGAGAACATGCTTGACACAAAAAAGCTCTTGCCGGGTCTGTGACTAGAACACAGGACAGGAGAGGACCTTCTTGCTTTAAGGGTTTCTCTGGGTTAGGATGGTTAGGATGATCTGGTTAGGATGCCGCTTTTCTGGGGAGCTGTTAAGAGCTCGTTTATCCAGGTCAAGTCCCTGTGGCAGACCCTCAGAATCCTTCTAGAGGCATAACTGGAAGTCACTGGGGAGAGGAGAGTCTGGGCTTCCTTCCTGAGACTGTTGCCCCAGCAATTCTTACCTGGATAAGTGGTGGAGGAGCTGAAAATGAAGCATGGTGGAACACTGTTGGAGACTCTTCACTCTGGCCATCCAGGGTAACTGATTCCAAGGCATCTTTACCTTGTAACCATCAAAGTTCTAAACTACTGAGAGGTCAAGAAGGTAGAGGAGAAATGCTAATTTGGCTGATAGTGGCATGGTGGCCAAGGCTTTAAAATCAGACCTTTTATGTTAGGATGATGGAGGTCTTCTGGGTAAGAAAGATAGACCTTCAGTTTTAGGATCTGTGATGGTATAGTGGTTAGAATGTCCGCTTGTCCACCTCACAGCAACGTGGATTCTGGGTTTGGGTTCCGGGCACAGCAACAGTTATTTCTGTGTCAATTTTGCTTGTTCTCCCCTTGCTAGTGTGGAGTTTCTCCCAGTTTCCTCCCATAGTCCAAAGACATGAACATTAGGTTAAGTGTCTGTTCCAAATTGCCCTAGGTGTGACTGTGATTGAGACAGATTGTGTGTGTTGGTTCTGTGATGGTCTGATGAGCTGTTTAGGGTGTACCCTGTCTTTGCCCAGAGTCAGCTGAGATAGGCTCCAGCCTCCATACAACCCTAGTAAGATTAAGTGGTTCCGAAATAAATTAATGAATCAAGGAATGAGATGCCTTGAGTCTTGAAAGTAGTTGATACATTGCCAGATGTTTGCAGTGTTATTGATGATAGATAGGAGGTCTTGCCAGAGCCAAATATGGCTGGTAGGATTGCTGGAGAAGAGAAGCTTCTATGGAAAGGAAGGGAAAACAGATTGTGGAAACAGATTGTGCAGTGTAGGAATGAAGGCAGGAGGGGGAATCTGACAGATTTTGGAAAATGAGATCTCATCAAAGATGGTGGAATGTCATGATCAGTCATCAGTAACGATGTCATGATTAAATCAGTTGTTCTTTTGTTTGTAAAACAATATCATGAATGAATCTTTATTGACTCTGAGTCAAGTCAAGTCAAGTCAGTTTTATTTGTATAGAGCTTTTTACAATTGACATTGTCACAAAGCAGCTTTACATAG
>JAOUQZ010000008.1:16916148-16927625 GCA_028564935.1 Neosilurus hyrtlii | reverse complement strand
CTTCTGTCTTATCAGAGTTCAGTAGGAGGAAGTTAGTAAGCATCCAGTCTCTAATGTCCTTTACACAATTCTCAATTGTGATTCAAAAATTTCAGTCAGACTTAAGTCTCATAAAAATAGACTCCAGACTTTATGATTCATCTTTTTTGTCTTGCCTCATCAGTGGTACCCTGTGAACAAAACGTCTTTCCATGATTAGCAACATGTGTAAATAATACAGAAAAAGATTTGCTTGTGCATGTGTCACTGATTTAAATCATTTATTTTAGTAGTCTGTAACTACTTAATGGTTTACAACATCCACCTGCCAGCATCACAATAGCATCATGACTTCATAGCAAATGCACCTGAAACAAAGAAGAAGAAAGAAGCAAAGCCAGGTTTGCATTTGTGTTAGGGTAATGTTAATGCTGGGGTTAGTAATCTGGAAATCTAGCAAAATCCAAAATTAGCATCACTTCTGCTAAACCCTAAATTAACGCTTTAGCTAAACCCTCTCTTGCCCTCAGCGTTCCTTCTAAAGTCACACCCCTTCCACTCACTCTGATTGCTGGTTTGTGTACAAAAGGGTCACGCACCGGAGAGATTGATTGGATATCTCTCTACATACTACAAGGCAGTGATTGGTTGGCGTTTTTACAAAAATATAGTGGTCACAGATGACAGATTTTTTGGACCTTTTTCAGATTTCATGGGTTATTGATTGACTGTCAGGGTGTAAAGACCATTTCAACCAATATAACAGTTAGTCTATACAGCTAAAAATTACCATGTTGTTACAAAGACATCCCTCTGTTCATTCACTCAATGTATGAACTTTGGACCTTAATGTTCTTTGATTCATTCATTCATTCATTCATTCATTCATTCATTTTCTAAGCCGCTTATTCCTAATTAGGGTCACGGGGAGGCTGGCGCCCATCTCAGCCGACTCTGGGCGGGGGCAGGATACACTGTAGACAGCTCTCCAAGCCATAGCAGGTCTAACACTCACACAACCATTCACACTCACACTCACACCTAGGGCTGATTTGAAACAGCCAATTAGCCTACTGTGCATGTTTCTGGACTGTGGGATGAAACTGGAATACTCGGAGGAAACCCACGCAAGCACAGGAAGAACATGCAAACTCCACACAAGAACGCCAGAGCTGGGAATCAAACCCAGGCCTTCTTGCTGTGAGGCAGACGTGCTAACCATTATGACACCAGGCCGCCTTAATATTTGTTCATTTGTGTAAAATTATGTAGAATAAAAACAAAGTATTTATTTTTATATACTGCATTTATCCCTCAGGGGAAGCATGGCTCTGCATTTAAGCCATCCAAAGTGAACACACCTACTCGTAAACAGTGAGCACACACATACTCAGAGCAGTGGGCAGCCAGATTGCAGTGCCTGTAGAGGTCCTCCCCCCACCCCCAACCTGCCCCAAAGCCTCACAATTTTCCTGCTGGTTTAGGATTTCATTTTTTTTAAGATAATGCATTAATCCTGCAAAGGATTTTATTGTTTACAATCCTACAGTTACAATTTCAAGACAACCTTTGATTAATTACTTTTTCCCCTTTACCTTGAACAAGACTGCTTTTTATTGATGTTGCACTTACAGTTCCCTTACACTCATCATATGGATTCTTGGGAAGATTTGAGTGTTCACTTGGAATCTATAGTGTAGACACGAGACTTGACTTCAACTTGCATTTTATTTCTTGTGAACATCTCTGGTGTTAACAATAATTTAATATTCTATAAATAAAAAAAATCTGTAGTTCTTTTCAGAATCATAAGGTCAGATATAAAAAATCATTGGTTCATTAAATTACTCTGTAAAAATCGTTTTTATCCAGCCCCATAATCTGGTAATCCACAGATTTACTCCCAGTTCCTGTAAGTACTGAATTTCAGGTGTTACCATCTTTCGACAGAGCTCCCTGTACTTCTCGTCAATGTTGCTCCTTATGTTATATCCCAAAATAGAGCTCTCTCCGACAGGCTGCCAGGGCCTCATGCTTTGGTCCCTTATGTCCTGATCCTCCACAGCCATCCCACCACTAATGCAGATGGCTGCCATCTCACTGTTCCTCTGGCGCAATTTTTTCACTTCGTTTTTCATGCGCTTCCTCCCGTAGGCGTCCACTTTGGCCCAGAGCGTAGCATTGAAGTAACGGTAGAGTTTCCAGTCAACTCCGTTCCACTCACGCGCCTTGGCCCTCAGCTCGGGCGTGAGCTGAGATACACTCGTAGGCCTGCGTAGGTTCATTTTAAAGTACAGCAAGTCATCCAACTGCCAGCAGAGAGAGTCCTTGAGCAAGATGAGTGACTCCTCAAAATGCTCAGTGATCAGGACAAGCTGGAAGCGCTCTGCAATGGCACGAATGGCACTATCCACCATCAGATCTTCTGGCTCCAACAAATTGTCAAACCCAAGGTCAAAAAAGTGAAGGTTCTTCAGATAAAAAGAGTTGAATCCTTCTGAGTCAAAGTACTGCTGTGGGTCATTCAGAAAATCTCTCAGTTTATTCTCGCCATTGATTCTCCATGTCAAGGGCACAACCCTTTTATAATAATGAAATGATGACTCAAAGACCAGAGCTGGATCTCTGAGGATGGTGAAGAAGAATGCATCCTCTGGTAGAAGTGCTTCGAGCTCAGGAGCATTGAAACGCATGTGGTTGCAGATAATATTGAAGCATGTGCCTGGTGTGTAATCTTTCACGTGCATGCGCATGAATGTATCTGGATAAGAGAAATCATTGCGACCATTGGGAAGAGCAAACTTCAGCCTGTTCTTCTCCCCATAACGCAGGAGAATGTTTAGAATAGTGCTGCTTGCTGCTTTGTGGGTCTTCAAGAACATCAGGTTCACTTTTGGCACACATTTATCCACCCGACTTGTAGAGGAAGAGGCCGTCGTCCCTTGCCATTGTGTGGTTCTATTTGCACATGGAGTTGGCACTGGAAAACTATGTACAAGATAGAAACAGAACATGGTTACTAGGCTATTTCAGGAACAGTTATTATAAGGAAATTAACCAAGACAAGGTATGACTATTAGGTCCTATTAGGGTCCTAGGGAGGCTGGAGCCTTACTTAGCCAAAACTGAGTGAATGCAGGGTATGCCCTGAACAGCTCGACAGACCATCACAGGGCGAACACATACTTACATATACACCTCGGGGCAATTTGGAACAGGCATTTAGCCTAATGTGCATGTTTTTGGATTTTGAAGGAAACTGAAGTACCCAGAGGAAACCAATGCTAGCAAGGGGAGAACAAACAAACTCCACCCAGAAGCACCCTCACCCAGGATATAACCCAGGAGCTTCTTGTTGTGAGGCGGACATGCTAACCACTACACCACCATGCCACCGGTAATGAGATGCAGAGATTTTAAAATGGGGTTGTTATAATGCACCAAATAAACTTAATAGCGCAACCCCCCCAAGAAGACGATGGAAATTCTGCTGCTGTTTCAAACTACAAAATTTAGTAATTGCACTCCCATTTTGACGAATATGGGCAGATGAAACCAATAAGCAAAGCTGTTATGATGCATTTTACACCCTTCAACCCTACCTACACCTGACTCTTGTTCTCATTAACATTAATTAAATAATGTTTTAATGTTTTAATTAATTAAACATTAATTACTAACCTTTGCATGTTGGCTTGGAATGTTGGTGTCAAAAAATGGTACACCATCATCATGATGCAGGTAAACAGGAACCCCAACATAAGTTTGTGTGCACCTGACCTGGGATGATGGTGGTCCATGTTCCATACACCCTTCAGATTTGATTCCCCAAAGCCTGTTAATGTAGAAACAAGTGTAAGATAGTTTTAGCAGCATTCATTTTTAGCATTCTATTATCATAAAGACGGTCTAATCTTTTTAGCGCAGTATACAATAATAACATAATACATTACTATTTTATATCACAGTGCTGTTCCCTGTGTTCTCGATTCTGATTGATTAAAAGGTACTTCATTCACAGGGTTCATCATCAGACCCGAAGCTTATCCCCGTTTTTGTATCGTGAAGCATTCCTTCTGGATGGGATGCTAATCCATCATAGGTTACCTTACCAGTTTTATACTGGGACCCATTTATACTGCTGGGTGGATACACTTGCATTTGAGATCTTGCCCATGGGTCTTAGCACAATGTTCTCATGACCTCATGGATCATGATTATGAGCCCAGCACTCTCTCCATTTCACCACTGTGCTTCATAGAAGTAGCCTCTGAAGTACTTTGTAACAGTCTGCCAGGGTATCATTGAACTATACTACCCATCAGGCCTCTAAGTCCTAAGAGCTACATTTTAGTAGTGCCATTAACTTGCCTTAAATAAAGTGACGAATTCATGTACTATTTAAAACAACGTTTCTACTGCAATTAAATATTTATGATTTATTTGTTGCTTTGCTCTGTTCATAAATTGTTTACATGTAAAGATTAAAAATATGGTTAAATTTGTACATTGTTGCTGGCTTCAGAGCTCTTTGTTTTAAAAAAATGTCAAGAATGTGTTTCACAAATTGCAGACACTGTAGGCAAGCAAATATGCACGCCCTCTGTAGTTGTTTTATACTGGCAGAATGTAGTATAAACAAAAGATTGTCTTTACAATTGTCAAAAGAGTCTGGAGAACCAAATGGCACTATGGTTTTATGGGGAGGACCATTACATTCACTTTTGTAATTACTTCACTCACTCATTTGCCAAACTGTTTAATGGTGGCATAGTGGTTAGCATGAAGGTCTGCCTCATGAAGATCCCAGGTTCAGTGAGGGTATTTCTGTGTGCATGTTCTCCCCATGTTTGTGTGGGGTTTTTCTGGGTTCTGCAGTTTCCTCCCACAGTCCAAAGACATGCACATTTAGCTAACTGGCGGTTCCAAATTGCTCGTAGGTGTGGATGTGAGTGGAAATGGTTGTGTGCGTGTTGCCCTGGCGGACTGTTCAGGGTGTACCCCGTCTTCGCCCAGTGTCGGCTGGGAAAGGCTGCAATAAAATTAAGCAGTTCAGCAAATGAGTGAGTGCTGCTAACTGTCTAAATATATTCATCACCATATTATACAATATTGGATATCCAGACTTGCAAATGAACAGTGACTGGACATATTCTTTCCACCTCCCATGTTTAAATGTGTATCATCCCAGGTGATAGGTGGTAAAACCGACTCGTTATCAGGCAAAGAAATTATATATTGTACCTGTACAGCATGCGGTCGCCTGGTAAGCAATACAAACCTGCTGATCCACAAATCATCAAGGGGGGAAAATGGCAAAACAAGCAGTAGGACAAGTGTGTCGCAAGACATGGGTTTATCTAACATGACACTTGTCTGACACTGAATCAAATAAAGAGAGACTGGTTCCTAACACTAAAGATTCTGAACACTCTGAATGGCCATGCAAATCATAAGAAGTAAAGTAGACTGAAGCTCACTAAATCAGTGATTAAAGCAGAGGAGTCACATCGCCAGTGGTTGGGATGAATGTGGCCATTCCGTGACCATTCACGGACCATGAGTCTCATGCAAAAATGGACTAAGGAAATACGCAGTTGCCTAAAAAACGTGTAAAAATCCACCTTGGCCATTATATCTACTAGCAGTAACTGAGAAGCATCTGTGGCATTTGCTGTTTCATGTACATTTTACCTCCAAAAAAATCTAAATTACCACCTGGTAAGCCATGTATTTGTCACGGATGCATTTAAGGATGCAACGGTTGATCTGGCGCACGACCCATGGTTAATTCCAGCATGCAACTTTCCATGGAGGGAGGCACACTTCTGCCTCACAGCAAGAATGTCCTGGGTTGGAGTCCAGTGCTCGGCAGGGTCATTTCTGGGAGGAGTCTGCATTTCTTTGTGTGGTTTTCCTCTGGGTACTCTGGTTTCCTCCCACAGTCCAAAGAAATGCACATTAGGCAAATTGCACCTAGGTGTGAGTATGAGTGTGAATGGTTTTGTGCGTGTGTGCTTTGGCCCTGCAGTGGCCTGGCGAGCTGTTCGGGATGTAACCTGCCATCACCCAGAGTCGGCTCTGCACAACCCTTGTAGGATAATGTGGTTTGGAAAATGAATGAATGAATGAATGAATGAATGAATGAACTTTTTGTGGATGGAAACCATGCTTTCCCAGAGAGAAAAGTAGCTCCCTGCCTCTAACATATGCTGACAGAAATGCCCGAAACTCACAGAATAATCATTCTGGCTATGTGTGTCCTAGGCATAAGCCAGAGACTAATCAAACTAGGTCTATTTCCTTGTGGGATGACCTTGTGTGTTGAGATTTGATTTATTTTTTTGTGATTAATCACATGGGATCAAACCAATAGGATGTCAGAGCTACGATCTTCATCATCCAGTGAAACCTGTAACTGAAGAGCCTTGCTAATAGGCTAAAAGAGTAATGTGATGTGTTTACACAGCAAACATTTTGAGCACTGATATATATATATTTCAAATATTACAGTAGTGCTGTATTATACATCTGGAAATTCTGACTCACTTATTTGCTGAACTGCTGAATCCTACTAGTTGGCCCGCAGGGGCTCAGCCAACACTGTTCGAAGGCAGAGTGCTCCCTGAGCAGTTCACCAGACCACTGCAGGGTAACACACACACAACTCACACTTACTCCTAGAGGTAACTGGAACAACCAGTTAGCTTACTGTGGACGTGTTTGGACTGTGGGAGGAAACTGAAGTACCTGGAGGAAACCCATGCCAGCATAGGGAGAACATGCAATCTCATTTGCTTCAGAAGAGGGTTTAAGAACCCCGGTGCTAGAAGAAAAATGGAATCTGGTGAAAGCTAGTCACACCCAAAGTAGACACAAGATCATATTACAAGGACCAAGCCAAGTATTTTTTCATTTCAAACATTGCTTGGAGAACCTGTTCTGCTAGATGTAAAAACCCCCAGAGTTTGTGAAATAGTGTCACAAGAAAAACAGATTGTTGTCTGAATGAAAGGCTAAAATCGTCATCCAGCCCCTCCTACTTTCACGTGATGTTTATTAGAATACCTGCTCTTTGCCCTATTTAACTTGAACTCGAAGATTTTATATTTATAGTCAAGAGAGTGCTGATAAAACCCACTTAGCTGGAGTGTCTACTGTACTGGTTACACGATACCGTACACTGTAAAATTTTGCTGTAGTTTGCTGTAATTTCTTTCAGTGACTTACTGTTGACACTTTATACAGTATGTTAATGAAAACCAACGCCTTACACAGTACACTACTGATACCTAATATTTATACAGATACTGTATTGCAATTTTATAGCAAGGTAATCCTTACTGTAAAAATTACTGTAATTTACTGGCAACTTCTGCTGTCATTTTTACAGCAAATTTTTACAGTGTATATTACATGTAAAAGAAAATAAAAAGCATTTATTTTCTTTTCATATAGAAATTAGGAAATACATTTTATATGGAGGAAGGGTATAAAGTTTTCTGCTCCACAGAGTGTCATTTATTTCTAGTATTTAAAATATTCTAATCATCAGCCCAAGATAACCACTAAAGCTAGTTTGTTTAATTATATTTTATGAGTTACACAGTACAGTACAGTACAGTAGCGTCACAGTAGCGTACTCCACCTTCTCCTAGTGCTGGTTGAAATAGGCTCCAGCCTTCTTGCAACCGTTATCACAGGATCAGTGAATATCCAAAACTTTTCACAGCAATTTAGGTTAAAGAAAGTAAATAAATTCACATAAATTAATGGGGCCAATGGTTATTTATTTATTTATTTACACCGTGTACATAGTCACTATTTAAGGACAATAATGAAATGATCTTTATTATGTTATTACTATAATTTATTATGATCTTTATTATGTTATTGCAAAATATGAATATTATGGAAGATTAATCTGAAACTTTCTCAAGTGGCAACTTAACAAACGGCTTGATTGTGTAAGATATATGTATCACAGGGCAGTGGTGGCCTGGTGGTAGGGTGCTGGATTACTGATCCCAAGGTCAGGGGTTCAAGCCCCACTATCAGCGGGTTGTCACTGCTGTCCCCCCAGTGCAGCTAACAGGGTTATCAAATGCTGGCCATGTCTCTCACTGTCTATGGTGGGAGGCATGTAAAAGAACCGTTGTTGATTTTTGTCAAGAGCCGTCAGCGTGTTTCTGCCCTGCGATGGCCTGGCGAGCTGTCCAGGGTGTACCTTGCCCAGAGTCGGCTGAGATGGGTGCCAGCCTCTTCGCGACCCTAATTAGGATTAAGAGGTTAAGAAAATGAATGAATGAATGAATGAATATATGCATCACATACAATCACAAACCTGGAATAAATGTTGCTTTGAGGTGTGTAATGCAAAAACTTTTTTCATTGTCCTGAACATTGAATCATGCCCCAGAGTTATGCTTTACATTGTCTTGTGGTATAAGGCAATGAGTAAAAAAAGCCATATTTACCTGAAAAAAATCTATTTAAGACAAGAAAGACGTATTTTTTTTAAATGGTCATCTCATTGTTCATTTGCAACTTAAAGTATGCAAAAGTAAAAAAATAAAATAAATTTAGTCTGGCTTCATTAAAAAAAAAAAAGGAAAATGTATAGTAAAATAACATGTACTTGATGCATATCAAGTGGTTTTTTTTGGATTCACCTTCTTTTCTCTGAATTTCCATCTTAACCATGTGATGTTTTTAATCGTGTCGAGATCATGTACAAGAACAGGAAGAAGCCTGAAATAGCTCTCAATCCAAAAAGTAATAAAATAGCTTTACAAAATGTTTTTTTATTTTAGTTTTGAACAACCTTATACAGCTATACACTTTTTTGATTTACTATTAGCATTTGACTAATAAATCACAGCTCTCTAATTCCACCTTAATTTTTTGCCTTGAAAAACTTAAAAATTCATGAACACTAAAACAACCCATTTGTACTCTGTGTATGCTTTCTGTGTGTTGTGTGCCCAGCTAGACCTAGTGACCCCACAAGTGCAGTGTTTATGGGCGTGAATGGTGGGTGTCCTAGTGAACCAGTACCAGAATGTATTCACTGGTAGTGACTTTAAAGCACTTCTCTAAGTTGCTCTGGATGAGTGTATCTGCCAAATGCTGTATATATAAATTATGATTGTAACCTGCTGTATTGTTAAGTGCTGAATGCACAGGAAACTGGGATTTAGAGAGCCTGGTCTTTAAAAAACAAATTATTCAAGGGCTGCCTTTAGTAAAACATTCATGTTATTATAATGCAAGCCATGGTTATTTGGTGTATGGTGCTTCTCTTTCCAAACACTCTTAATAAGAGAAAAGGAAAGCTTAATTTTACCAAAATAGGCCGCATTTCTTAGAAATACAAGGATTACGCACTTGAATTTGTCCTACCTTATGTAGTTGATTCCTAAGGTAGACCCAGGTGGGTCAGCCTTTGACTCGAAGAAATGTTTAAGAACACGGGATACTCTGACATCTTCATATCAGGCTGAGCCCCAACTCAAAATCTTGTCTGCTCTGCCTCTGACCTTGCACCTCTCTGCATGCGAGACAGGGTGTGTTAGTAAGTTGATGTGCGTAACACTGAGTAAGGTGTGTTATTGTTTTTTGCATTAATATGGGCTGGGCTTGCACTAAGGGAACCAACCAGATTTTTTGCATCAGATCTTGGATGATAATGACTCATGACCAAAAAAAAAAAATAAACAACCCTAAAGAAAGGCCTGTAGTCATGTAATTTTCTTCGAAAAACTCTCACACCTAAAAAGGATCACATCAGAAATCAACTTTAATTGTTTCGGAAGGTTGTAGGATCAGTTTATTCAGGTGTAGTCAGACACCATCAACAATTAAAAGATGGAAGCATTTACTGAAGCGCGTCTAATAACAAATGGAAACCATATTACACGCACAAAAGGCATGTAGTAACTGCTTATAAGGCTGTGGTGTGTACTGCATAAACAAAAGCATTTTAACTTTAATTCACCTTAACTAATAAAAATAATTGGTGTCAGTGTTAAAAATCTACAGGAGGCAGGATTTTACTAGTTATCCGCCTACAAATGGACTGATTACAGGAGACAAGAATCTAGAAATGTGTTGTTGACAAAGAAACTGGTATGTGATGCTCATACACGAGACCATAACTGATCAAGATAGGCATCAGCACAAATGGTGTGTGCCCATCTACTTGTTTATTACATTAGGTTTTGTGCACATGTAGGGTTTACACAAGTAAACCAATGTGGGAAATATGTGTACTTGAGTTATCTTCATGGAATTACACTGTACCTGAGTGTTATTCAAATTAATAGTTAAAATTCTGGGAATGAATGGTGGTGTGAGTCTTGTCCTGCAATGGTCTGGTGTGTTGTTAAGGGTGTCTCGCACCTTCACCCAGAGTCAGCGGAGATCTAAAGGATTATGCAATTCGTAGAATAACCCTGGCAGCACAGTGGCGTAGTGCCCAGTACGTCCACCTCACAACAAGAGGGTCCTAAGTTCGAGCCCCATGCTTGGCAATGGGGGTTTTGCATAGTGGATTTTCTCCGCATACTTTTGTTTCTTCCCACGGACAAGACATGCATATTGGAGTAATTGGCCTTTGTATGCAGTGTCCACTTTGAAGAAGAATCATTTGATCGAACAGGTCAAATAGTACATCTTCAACCAGGGGCAGTTCCTACAAAAGTGCAGCTGCCTCTTGAGGTTAGTATAATAAGTAACTTTGTATTTTTACCTATACTAGTTTTAATTTGGTATATACCATTTCAATGCAATTTCTCATGTAGTAAACATTTAATACATTTTTTTTGGAAAACCTTGTTCAAGTCAAACAGCACAACATGCTATGCAAGAGCTACCTGAAGAACCTGTTCCCAGGCCGTCTTCATCAGCATGTGTAGAAGCGATATGTTAATTTTATGTTTTTTTAATATTTAATTGCTACATTATTATTTAATTATTAGAAAAATGCTTAAGTCAGTGTTACTACTTACCCTCAGTTTTGTCTTATGTTTTCAAAATTGATTAAAAATGCATTTTAAGATTTTTATTAATTGCCTCGCAGAAAATTAAAGTGAAAACGACAGCGACAGAGAATGGCAGTATGAAAGGTGACCTGTCAGCTAAATAATAGCAGTTTAACCTGTTTTACTATGGCAGTGGAATGTTTGATTCATTGTTATGTTTTCTTTATTTTTTGTTCTATAATTGTTTTATTTTAGTTCTTTTAATGTTATATTACATTTTGGTATATTTTGTTGCATATTTTGGTGCTAAAATGCTTTGGGATTTTAGGGGTGGGAGAAAGAAATGAATTAAATAAATTGAACATACATGTGCCTAGAATTCTTAGTACCATCTATACACACACACACACACACACACACACACACACATATATATATTTATATATACATATAGATAAATCCCCTGATGAGTGGGCAACCACGAAACAGGCTTGTCGGGATAAAATTGTAGTACTG
>JAOUQZ010000008.1:16888297-16906975 GCA_028564935.1 Neosilurus hyrtlii | reverse complement strand
AAGAGCTGGAGGAAGTGGCTGGGGAGAGGGATGTCTGGAAGTCACTGCTTAGGCTGCTGCCCCCGCGACCCGACCCCCCGCTCCAAAATTGACTGATTTTTTCATTAATTTGACTTTTGCATGTTAACCTTTTGTACTGATATTGCTCTTTTATTTTCACTTTGAAAATCTCATCAACTTCAGGGGCTTATAATTCTATAATGGAGTAATCCAGAAAGCTGATATTACACATATTTACTGAAGATGTTCCACTTTTCCAGTGTTGGCACCAGAAAGCCTCTGGGAAGCATATTTATTACACCATGGGTAGCTAAAAATGGCTTTTTGTCCAAAACGAGCTAAAATTAAGTGAAGTTATAGGAGCCCTTCTATAGAAAATGTAGACCAACTTAGAATTTTCCCCTCAAAACACAATAATTATAAAGTTGTTAACTATTCAGAGGGAGATTTTTGCCAGGATAACGCAATAAGGTGATCTTATTGTAAGGTTCTTGGTTGCTAAACTGACAGTTGGCGGTGCAAGCCCTTATATTACCAGGCTTCCATTTTTGGTCCGTGAAGCAGCGGCCTTAACCCCCAAGTTGCGCAGTTGAATAAAAATGTTATGTAATGGATAAGCATGTCTGCCAAATACTGTAAATATTAATGCGGATTGCAGAGTCACACTGAAGAAGCACGAGCACTTTCATGACAGTTCACATTTATTTCATTTTACAATACAGCACTAAAACATTCTGACAATATACAATAGTCACACTGATTACAATAAAAATATATAAGCATATAGTAACATTTTTCACATATAGTATTTTTCTGTTCTCTTAAATAAATTATCTTTTTCTTGAATTCAATGCAGAACTTTTTTCTTTTTCTTTCTTTCTTTTTTTTTAACAACTGAAAAACCATTTCAGTTTCATATAGTATATTTATATTGTGATTCATAATTTCTAATGTACACAGAGGATTCAAGAAATGGTAATAGACATATAATAATGGAAATGGTGTGTGAGTGAAGGTTAGTGTTAAAAACACTGGCACTTGAAACAACTGGTCTGAATTACAAGGTATCAGCTGAGACCTACAACCACAATGAATCCATTGGCTAAAATTATGAGACAGACGTTTGGTTGCTGGTAGTTCAGATCACACACACACACACACACACACACACGTTTCTCACACACACTCATTATGGAAATGTTATCTATCTATATATGCCAACTGCTGGATGTATGTGAATGAATATACACTTTTAAAGTACAGACATAATAATTTGATTTTCCCCCGCACTCATTCACTGAGCATAAACAAATTCACTGAATGCGTCCCTAAACGAAGGAACTTAAGGCAAAAAGACTGCTCAAAAATAAACACATCTCCAAGATTATAGTATATTTATGATTGTTTTTTTGAGTAAGGTCGGCTCGGGTGAGGTACATAATTGTGTAGCAGCTCAACATGTCACCGAGTGACAAAGTCACCCTAGAAAGCTTAACTGATAATTACTTGTTCTCGTTTATAATACAAAAATTTTATAATACCTGAAAACAGAAGGGTGTGCCGAGGGTTTTCCGTGCAAAAAATGAAGTGGTCATGACAGACAAGCAATACTCAAGAAATCTTGGCAAGTGCTGTTGACAGCAAACATCCCTTTTAATAGATGTGTTTTTCTATTTGCAGGCATAAAAAACAAATATCTTGTGCTTTTTAAGGAATCTCTCTTGGTAATGCCATCATTTAGGTTTCTCCCACCAAGGCCTCATTAAAATGGACTTATTAAGCAAACAGTTTGAATCATTCTTTTATTTGTCAAACCGCTTAATCCTTGCTGAGCCCGGGACTCAAACCCAGGAGCTGTGAGGCAAAAGTGCAAACGGCTACGCCACAGTGCTGCCTGATTTGAATCACTCTCAACTTCGACACTGCCTAATCCTATTCGGTTTATGAGGAGGCTGGCACCTATCTCAGCCTATCTCAGCCAACATTGGGCAAAGGCGGGGTACAACCTGAACAGCTCGCCAGACCATCGCAGGGCCAACACACAACCATTCATACTTACAATAACACCTAGGGGCAATTTGGAACAACTAATTAGCCTCATGTGCATGTATTTGCACTGTAGCAGGAAACCGGTGTACCTGGAGGAAACTCACACAAGCACGAGGAGAACACTCTCGCTGAGCCCGGGACTCGAACCCAAGACCTTTTTAGGTAGACCTGCTGCTCAGTTTGAATCAAATAACGGTTTATTTCAATTTAAATTCAATTCAAACTTGTCCAAGGACCAAATTATAACTTCATAACTTTCGGATGCACAGCCTTCTATTCACCAGCACAGAATCATTTATGAGGTACCTGTGGTTCCAGGCAATCTAGACAGGGTTCACCAGCCTTGTACATCGTGTTCTCCTCCAGCTTGAATACACATGTGAATCTTATACAAATAATTACGACCATCCTGATACAATATCAGTTGGAGGAGGATAAGCCCTGAACTGCAGGCCTGGGGTACTCCATGATCAAGACAGGAAAACATTGTGTTTCTGTATAGTTGGGGTGTTTTAGAAGCATGTAATAACTCGTCTTTGCAAAGGGTTTTTTATGATTATTTTAGTTTCTTTTTTATTTTGTTATCTCTCATGGGGTTTTATTGCTTTCAAGCATATTAAAGGTACAGTGCGTAACATTACTATCAATAGATCCATTTTCATTAGTGTATATTGTGTGTATAATGTATTTTCTTAATACAAAAGTCTGTTTTCGGAACCTTAGAATAAACTATTTATATCTACATTGGGAGCAGGTCTGGAACCTCACCACTAGATCTTACACACTGTACCTTTAAATTACATTAGAAAGGATTTCAGGATCCCTGCTTTGTGAAACTGAGAAAGTCTAGTTTCTAACAGCTGGATCTAAGTATATAATTTGAAAATACTCAAACACAGGAGGTTATATGATTAGACAATAGAGAACAAATAGTGAAAGGTTATCACTTGTTCTCTATGAGGATCTGGACCTTGTGAACCAAGTCTCGGGCCATCACCAGAAGCCGGGGAACATCATGTCTCTCTGCCATTTCTGAAAAAAAAATATAATTGGGTGTAGAACCATATTATTCCTTCATTGTTCATATTCCGTAACCACTTTATCTTGGTCAGGGTTACAATGGATGCGTGAGAGTCGGGTGCCACCAGTACATAGCAGGGCACCATGCATCAAACTGTGTATTCTTTAAGAGCAATTTAGAATTTCCAATCCAGTAACCAAGGTTTGGTTCTAACTGGGGAACCTGATTGTGTGGGAATTTTCAGTACAACTGTATGAAGGACCACACTGCCCTTTATAGGTATCTTACCATTGAAGAACTTGATGATGTCAGTGAAGTCCATGTTGTTCTCCAAAATGATGTCTCTGTACAACTCGACCAGTGCCAAGGCAATAAACAGCACAAAATGGCCAGAGGAGATGGTACAGGCTGCCCAGATGGTCTCCCAAACGGAGAACACGTCATCATACACCATTTCTTGAGACATATAAATGCGGTTTATTAATTGCATGAAATAAAGTGGTGTTATTTTGTGTTGGTATTATTAAACCATAATTATTTGTCTTTCACCTCTACTTGAGTGATCTTACCTCTTTTAAAGTCCAAGAGGAACCATCTATAACAAAAGTAGAAGTGGGTGTAGTCTCCATTCTGCTGCATCAGCTCAAACAGCTCAGAGTCAAGAATCTAAACATGCAGGAAACAAACACTACTGTGAATATATATATATACACATACACACTCTTTGTGCACAAGTAATTGTTTTGACCACATCATCCTTTTTATGCATATTTCCCAACTCCAAGCTGTATAAACTTGACTGCTTATTGGATTTGAGCATATCTGGTGATGTTTATTTGTGTGATTAGGAAGGGTGTGGCCTAAGAAGGTTAACACCCTATATCAAGGTGTGCATAATTATTAGGCAGATTCTTTTCTTCAGGCAGATTGGGCCAAAATAGAAGTTGAAAAGTCTGACCTGAAAAGTCAAAATATTTGCCTAATAATTGTGCACACTGAGATATTCTCTTAAGAAAGACAAAACCCGACTTTTACCTTCTTAAAAATTCAGGTTTGAGCTTTATTAACATTTGGATTGAGTGAGAGAGCTGTAGTTAAAATATCAAATGAATTGTCAAAAATACAACTTGGTTAATAATTGTGCATGCAGTGTACATTATATAAAATAATTCACTTCGTAGCTGAAAAAATTGGTTCATGTGATCAAACCTGAATAAGAGAACGCATGTTGGCAAAGTGGGTGTCCATTGCTCCACCATGAGGAAAGTTCTGATTCATTCTTTTCATGAGCTCAGTAAAGCAGCTAAATGCCATGGCCTCTGAGGGATATAAGGGAGGGATAGCAAAACTCAGTTGAATCAACTCCATATAGCTAGACAATGATTCAGTTGGTTATTTATAAGACAAGCATTAGGGCAGTTTGGTGTGAACTTACCATCATCAAGAATAACAAGTAGAGGCGCAAGCAAGTCACACATTCCCTGCACGTAGCCGATATCTAGATGTTGCCAAACATAGCTGTGAGGGGGAAAATGTAAGTGGAAGCCAACAACCTTAGGCACCATTTACAAAAAAAATGTTGAGTGCATTTAAGACATCTAGCACTTTTTCAAAGAAGTAGGAACAAGATCCATCAGATTTACCTGCACATGATGTTGCGGAGCTTCTCCAGGTTGGCAGTGGTAAAATACCAGTAGTTTCTATCACATCTTTGGACATCTTTGTCAATACGGTGGAGATTAAGGGTGTACAAGTCTAGCAGCTCTTGCTATAAAGCAAAACATCTTGAAATTACTGAAAATAATCTTGTATTTGAACATCAAAAAAAGAAAATGTTCCCATTTCCGATTGGTGGAAAACCATCAACTAATTCTGTGTATTCTTTGTATCACCCTGATCATCATCTATGAGCCGACTTTGATAACGGATAAGTTGACCATCATATCTCTTGCTCGCCCCTTCCTCCGACACTGCTCAGGCTTGAGACCTGATCCCTGCTCACTTCTGGCTGGCTCACACCTGGTTCCCTTTGGACACCCTCATTAGTCTATGCCACTGTGATTCACTCAATGGTAGCATAGTAACATGACTGTGTACTTGAAGATATTTTGATTTAATAATAAAACAGTTATTGATTTCGACTTAAGTATAATATGAAGAATTATTCGGTTCTCAGAGGGTGTTATCCACCATCGCAGCTTGATCTAATAATTCTCCATATCGTACTTCATCTAATTCATTCATTCATCACTCTCTCATTTGCCAAACTGCTAAATCCTACACGGGTCGCAGGGAGGCTGGAGCCGATCTCAGCCGACACTGGGTGAAGGCAGGGTGCACCCTGAGGCATTGCAGTGCCAAAACACACACAATCATTCACACTCACTTCTTGCTGCAATTTGGAACAGCAAATTAGCCTAATGTGCATGTCTCTGGATTGCGGGGGAAGACCAGAGTACCCAGATCAAACACACACTAACATGGGGAGAACATGCAAACTCCACAGAGAACTGTCCTCGGCAAGCCCAGAACTTGAACCTATGACCTTCTTGCTGTGAGGCAGACATGCTAACCACTATGCCAAAGTGCCGTCCTCGCCTCCTACAATAGTTGCTAAATGATAATTAACTTACAGAGTAAGTAGTTCCAATAGAGGACACTGGAGACGCAACTTCATTTTTATGGTCTCCCACAGCTAGAGAGTCTGGTTTGGGGAATAAACTCTCCATCTCTGGCTCTTCCTCAGACAAGGCTGATTCTGTGGCCTCTGGGCTCGTATTCTGACCTGCCTCCATGCACAGCTCCAAAGCAGGCATACACACTGCAGCCTTCTCTGGTGGCATCATCAGAGCCAAAGGAGGGCCGAGTGAAACAGGAGCATTGACCAAGATATCCTCTGAAGACATATAAACCAAAGCAACTGGGATTTCCTCCATTTCCAGGGCAGATGGCGAGTCATCAGATGAATCTGGAGACTGTTTTGATAAGGACATTATGGAGCTACAGCTTTCGAGCACAGGTTCATTTATTTGTTTCAATAACGCCTTGGTTCGGTTGGCATCATAAGCCCAGGTCATTATAGCTTTTATATCTGGCTTGTCAGAATTAGATGAATTGTTCCTCATGAATTCAATGTCCTGTGATTCAGAAAGAGTTTGAGTTGTTATCTCTTTTTCTGAAAGCTCCACATGGGAGTTGCTGGTTGTCTCTGATTCAGAAAGGGGTTGAAAAGGTTTAGTTTCTTTTCCTGTACTCTCCACTTCAGGGATACTGGTCTCTGTTTCAGAAAGGGTATGAGGAGGCTTTGATTCTTTTTCCAAAGTGTCCATGTGGGAGTCACTGATCATCTCAGATTCAAAAAGAGCTTGAGTAGGCTTTGTTTCTTTTTCTGTCGACTCCATGTCAGAGGCTCTGGTCTTCTCCGTTTCAGAAAGAGACTGAGGAAGTTTAATTTCTTTTCCCAAAGGCTCCAGGTCAGGGATACTGGTCATCACTAATAAAGAGGCTGTTTGAGGAGGCTTTGCTTCTTTTTCTATAGGCTCCTTTTCAGTGGCACCAATCATCTCTGCTTCAGAAAGTGATTGAAGAAGCTGTGCTTCTTTTTCTGGAGGCTCCATATCAGGGGTGCTAGATATTTCTACTTCAGAAAGAACTTGAGGAGGCTTTGTTTCATCTTCCCAAGGCTTATTGTGAGGGCCAGTTGCCATCTTGGAGTCTGGAAAAGGTTGAGTAGGATTCATTTCTTTTTCTGAAGATTCCATATTAGGGGCACCAGTCAACTCTACTTCAGAACAAGCTTGAAGATGCTTTGTTTTTTCTTCACATTGCTCTTCAGGAGACTCACTGTTTACCTCTGAAAAAGAAGGAGGTTGAAGTTTCATTTCTTTTAGCGAATGATCCAGGTCAGAGGCACTGGTCAACTCTGATTCAAGACAAGGTTGAGGGGGCTTTTTTTCTTTTTCTGAAGGCTCCATAGGAGGATCACTAGTTATCTTTAAATCAGAGGAAGGCTGAGGAGGCTGTGTTTCTTTTTTTGAAGGATCCATGTGAAGGACACTGCTCCTCTCTAAGTCAGAAAGAGCTTGAGGAGGCTTTGTTTCTTCCAAAGGCTCTTTGCGAGAGTGACTGCTCACCTCAGAGTCTGAAAGAGGTTGCTGAGGTTTTATTTCTTTTTTTGAAGACTCAATGTAAGGGTCACTCATCACCTCAAATACGGAGAAAGTTTGAGGAGGCTTTGTTTCTTTTTCCACCCTTGTGAGTTCTTCAGCTTTTTCAGGTGTGCTTGTCTCTGTGGTTTTTGTTTCTTCTACAGAATTATTTTTAGTCAGCCTTCTGGGTGGATCAAACAAGGTGGTTGGATCCTTGTTTGGTTGCATTTCCAATGCAAGATTCTTCCCAGTTTTGTCCCCATCATAATTAAACTCAGTGTTTTCCTGAGTTTCAACCATCATATGTGGTGAATCCCTGATTCCCTCTAAGCATTCAGTAATCTCTTCAGCAGTGGCCCCTGTTGACTGAAGTATTTGCGTCCTTTCCTCATTACTATCTGAAGATTTGGCATTCTTTTCAAAATTTTGAGACTGCATGGACTTGACTGCGTCAGTCCTGATAACTTTTTTGGCATCAGAACTTTCAACATTCTCAGATTCCTGAGGTTTGGTAATCTCACCTTCTGGAAGGTGCTTTCCTATAGGTAATTTGAAGATACCCCCCTTCCCTGTGCATAGAGCTACTGAGTTCTGATTTTCTTCTTCTTTAATTTTGTCTTCAAGGCTAGAGCTGGTTGGAACCTCAGAAGTCACTGCTAATGGCTCTGGGAGTTTGATTTTGCTTCCATTCTCTTGTGTGGAAGCATCCTCTGTGCTTGGTGAGCAATCTGAAAGTCCAGATGTGACAGAGAAGTTGCGTGAAGATGGATGTCCAGAATCTGGAGAGCTAGTACAGTTGGGAAGAGTACCATTTGGAATTTTGGGCTGGGGCTTCTCGTCTTTTGGTTTAGGTTCAGATTCAATTGGGTCAACTTCATCGACAGATCCAAACACCTGCAGAAATTCAGGACAACCAGCAGTGAGACAAATGCCAATGGACCATCGAAGTTAAAAATAAATTTTTAGCGCTTTAGGTGTGTCGGTTGAGGCTCACCTGAGTGCTACTGTTGGAGTCACACTGGGAACAGACATTGCTCTGTTTCTCTGAGCTGCAGCTTTGTGATGACTGTAAAAAAAATGACAGCAATACATCACTATTTTTTAATCACCCATGAATTCAGTTTATTTAATTTCATTTAATTTTCGCTTTATTCTATATTAGGGTTATGGTAAGACTGGAGCCCATCTCAGTCGTCTCCAGGCAAAGGCAGGGTACATCCTGAACAACTCGCCAGTCCATGGCGGAGCATTCAAGAACACTTACACTCCCACTCACACCTAGGGACAGGCAAGAATGTCCAATTAGCCTAATGTGCATGTCTTTGGATTATCCCAGCTGACTCTGTGCGTAGCAGTAGTAATGCTGATTGTTATATACTTTAGCGTCATGTGCCCGTAGTTAACAACTTAACTAACATTAGCCAAGAGTTTCTTCTCCATGTCTTACATCAGTGCTTATAGTGGAGTCCTGTCGTAGATCCACACTTGCTCCAGATGCACACTTGGCAAGAGCAGCAGCATGCTGCTCCTTTTCACGCTGCCTCACTATGGCCTCACAGCCCAGCCACTCACTCATGGTTTGCTCATAACAGGCCCGGACCTGCTCATCCACCTGCAAATCGCAGCAGATTCATAATTAATACCTCAAAATATTTATTCATTACTAGTAGTTAGGTGTGCCTTGCACCATACCTCCTTTCTCTCCTCAAGAGTCATGGTGAAGTGGTAGTGGCCTAGCAGGAAAGGCCACACCTCCTTACGTAAAGTGGGGTCTACACCACCATAATAGACAAGCCGAAGAAGTTCTGCCTCTTCATAAGACTGCCAGAGAGAAAGCAAATGCTGATGTGGTTAACTGATGCCACACATGCGTGCGTTGCCTCTTGATTGCAAGCACTGTGTTATTGTTTACTTTTTGTGAAAATAAGGGTTAGAGAAAGTCAAAGGTTTGTATAAGTCTCCTTACAGAACTGTCTTGAAGAAAAGTCTTCCACACTTCTTCAGAGAGCCCTCCTTTGGCATCATAAGGGATGTCAGGTTCAATAATAGTGGGATTGACTAGAGCAGACAGATGTGTGCGGACTGTGGAAAGGTGACGGCAGTAGGCCAACCCTAGATGGCAGGAAGCTGTGGTGAATTCATGCACCTTCGAAAAGTACTACGGATTATTCAAGACAGTTTCAGAGATGTTACGTACAGCCATAGAAGGCACGAGAAATGATCTGGTACTTCATAGTCTCGCAAAGTAATTTTAGTGGAGCCCTACACAAAGATAAAAATGTACAATATAAAAAAGTTTGAGTTTGTATTTCTGTGGTATTTTTAACACTGTGGTGTTGCTTGTTTCATACTAGCCTGTCATGATTGCACCCATTGGGAAGACCACCCTCAGAAGAACCATTTTGAGAGCATGAGGAACAAGATGACTTCCTTGGAGCAGGCTGCCACATGGTCATGCTCTGGTCCATCAGCTCTGGACCAACTGCATTGTTATAAGGGAAACTGTAGTTACTTGTCGCATTCACATCACCACCATCACCATCATCCCCGGGTTTACCATTGTTCCTTTCAAATGAATATTTGGGAAATGTGGATCTAAAGCAGGGGTCTTATAGCTGGAGTGACTGCAGGTTTTTGGTTCTGGGTAATCAGGAGCCAAACATTATCACAATTGTATCCTTATGAGTTCAGCTCATTTCATATTTTTGGAACCACTTCGTTCCCATTATTAGGGTCACGGGGAGACTGGAGCCCATCCCAGCCGACTCTGGGTAAAGGCGAGGTACAGCTAAACAGCTCTCCAGTCCATTGCAGGGCCATTCAACAACATTCACACTTCCACCCACACCTAGGGGAAATCAAGAATGTCCAGTTTGTCTAAGGTGTGTGGACTGTGGGTGGAAACCAGAGTACCCAGAGAAAACCCATGCAAGCACAGAGAGAACATGCAGACTCAACACAGAAATGTTCTCGCCAGGCATGAGACTTGCACCCAAGACCTTGTTTTGAGGCTGTAGTGCCAACAGCTACTTTACTTTGCTGCCCATACTTCGTTAATCAAATACATTATTTTTTTCCATAGTGAAAACCAGCAGCCACACCTGCTGATTTGGGATTCTGCTAATACCCTTACTATAAAGTATGACAGGGTGACTAAGGAAATAAACAGACTGACTGACAGAATGAGTGACAGACTGACTTGTTCTTTTTCCTGCTCCAATAACAGGAAACCATGAGTTCCATGGTGCACAACAGACATGTAATGGTATGAGAGGATGCTAGGGAAGGTGTGATGCTGGGGCAGTATCATAACCTACAGGAACAGCAAGCAAGCAAGACAGGGTGGAAGGTACACACAAGATGAAGGAAGAGTGAATACTTCACAGTGATGGACTACAGAACAATGGCAATGCAATGTACAACCACAACAACCATACCCCATTTGCTTGGGCCACATACCAAACTCTTGACTGCCTGGATATATTATCCGAAATACATAATCCGTTGCTTCATCCTCATCCTTGTCAGAAAATGACTCACAGGAGCTGTGTGGGCTTCTTTTTCGTAATTTCGGAAAAACTTTCCCCTGTTGAATAATAGAGGGTACATATATATGTATACATGTATATTTTACAGAAGCTTAGATGTGAGCGTTCCATGGAAGATGGGTGTCACCTAAACAGGAACTCATTCATTCATTCATTTATTTGCCAAGCTTAAATCTTATTAGGGTCACAAGAAGGCTGGAACCTGTCTCAGCTGACTCTGGGCAATGGTGGGGTACACCCTGAACAGCTTGCCATTTCGCAGGGGCCAACAGACACAACATTTCACACTCAAAAATGCACCTAGGGGCAATATGGAACAGCCAATTTGCCTAATGTGCATGTCTTTGGACTGTGAGAAAAAAACAGAGAAACCCATTTAAACACAGGGAGAACATGAAAACTCCACACAAATGGCCTCGCCAAGCCCGGGACATGAACGTAGGATCTTCTCACTGTGAGGCAGACGTGCTAATGAGTATGCCACTGTGCCGGAAGTCAAGACGAACAAACAAAAAAAATATGGTGCACATTTACAGGTTATAACAAAGTTAAGGACCAAGTTTGGTTGAAATCCAATGAACGGTTCAGTAGGAGTTGAAGACAACTGCAATGCTGACGGATGATGAGAGATGGCTCAAAGTGGTATGTTCTACTTCACAGGCGACACAAAAACCATGGTACTATCCTAGATACTAATGATAAATCTCTGTGTATGTAATACTTCAGAGGCAACACAAAAACCATGGTACTATCCTAGATACCAATGATAAATTTGTTGATTTTGTTGCCCACCTTTCCACGCTGGGACCAGAGAGGAGGATCCAGTTGGCCATGTGGAAGAAGTCCCGTCTCTAAACACGTGAGGAACTGCAGCAGGTGGCCACCTTTTGGAAAACGGAATGGAGGTCTCTGGATCCCATCCTGGCTCACCAGCACTACAGTGCCACCACTATCCACTACAGACAGAAAATATTCCATTTGTGATGTGTACACAGTAAACACTGAAAGATGCCGTTACTTTAGCATGGGTGATTTTTACCTTGTTGATGGCAATGCAAATAGACAATTTCCTCTAGACGAATGGTCATTGCATAATCCCAATAAACACTGTTAAATGATGAATAAGTGCTTGTCAAAGCAACATTCAAACCAAAACAGACAACACTAATTCAATCATATATCTTCCTCTCTGTAATACAGTAGTATAAATATAATTTTACCTTTTTTCATAATCAAACTCTCCCATGTTGCCATTCATCAGCTGGTTTGGTGTCCACTTCAGTGTCATTAGCTCTGCAGTCTGATGGAGAGATAGGTATCCGGGAATCGCTTCCATGTCATCTGTCTACAGGAGTAGACAAGAACTCTGGAATTAAGGTTCATTCAGGCCACTCAGTAAAGTCTTAATGTGCGCTCACATGATACCGATCTTGATCCGGATTTGTCCCGATCATATTCCAATGTTAAATCAGAGGAAATCAAAGAACAGTGGTTCACATCGGAATACATAGAAAAACATTGGTATACTTAGGAATACGTCAGAGAACATTGGAGAACATTGTACAATTTCAGGAAAAACTTTGGTGAGTGAAATATTTTTGTAGTGTTGAAAAATGTTTTTTGTGTTGGAGTACATTGGGGGAAACCGGTATTCGGTAGTGATCGGTGGAACATTGGTATAAAATTAGGATAAAAAGGGAGCAACATAGAAATACATTCCGGTCACATTTTTTTAATACACTATCGGAGACACATTGGAACAACATTGGTACAAGTCAGAGTGACATTGGTATAGATAATACCAACGGATGAAACATCAAAATCACATTGGGTAACAATCGGAGAGCACTGGAACAAATTCGACCGAAACATTGGAATAACATTGGAATATGATCGGTACCGTGTGAGCGCACCTTTAATAATTTTGGAATAATTTCAGCAGGTTACTTACTGGCTGCACTAGAACATTGTTCTTGCCAAACAGCAGTGTGGCTCTGGAGTTCTGATGGAGAGATTCCACATAGTCGCGAGCCCACAGCGAGGGCCGATCATCCATACTACCACTTGACTGCCTTTTCTGGATCTACTCAAATAGGTACACATGGATTGTAGGAATGCATTTATCTGTAATTAAGAACAAAAATATTTTACATCTAGGAAAGAGAAAGCAATGCATCTACTAACAAGAGCAGGGCGCTTGGTGGGTGAGTCCTGGCGGCAGTGTCCACTATGAATACGGTGTCTCTGCACCAGTTCGTCAGCTGAAGGATCTGTCCAAAAGTGGTTAGCTGTCTTTGCTTTGGTGTACTCCAGAGCACAGGGACCAACTAGCAGAGTCAAGAAGGGACAGAGCTATTGTTTAAAAAATTATTTGCCCAGCTAAATGAATTAAAGCTCATAATTAGTATGACCTCATCTAGAAAGCTTAGAGTGCTTAGTGCTTCCACCTCACAGCAAGAAGTTCCTGGGTTCGAACCCCATGCTCAGCAAGGGCATTTCTGTGTGGAGTTTGCATGTGCTATCCATGGTGGTCTGGGTTTCCTCCGGGTGTTTCCGGGTTCCTCCCACAGTCCAAAGACATGTACAAAAGGCTAACTGACTGTTCCATATTTCCCCTAGGTGTGATTGTGATTGTTAACGGTTGTATGTATTGGCCCTGCAATGGTCTAGCTAGCTGTTCAGGGTGTACCCAGCCTTCACCCAGAGTCAGCTGAGATAGGCTCCAACCTCTCCATAACCATAATGACAAGTGTCTGATGGCAAACTTTGGCCATTATTTCACTGATGTACCCCATCATATAACTAGATGTACTTTGTTGACTATAATAAGTTGATACCCAGTAGCGATGCAAGTATTGGTCCATCAACAGGATCCCTCAGTAAAGCTTCTCTCTCATAGAATTTACTGCAATAAAACAAAAGCAGATATCTTTACATATAGCACAATAATTCTTAAATGTAATGGATTGTTAGTGGAAAACATTCTCAACCTGCTGTTCTCCACCAAGTATAAAACTATCTTGTCCAGCACTTTCTCTGTCAGGGCAGTGCGGATCCACAGATGTTTGATGGCTTGGGGGGTGAGGCTCTGATTCCGTGACTGCTTACGAATACCATCTTGACTCGTTTGAGATTGGATCTGTCTGGAACTGTCAGATACCACAGGATACCATAGGCTGACTTTGTCAAGTTAAAAAGCAGGCCCTACAGTATTTGCTCTAACCTAGAAATTTATTGGATAGGTTGCAAGTCTCACTTGTTTTCAATGTGCTGTTCCAGCTCCTGCACCTTCTTGCACAGATCTTCGGCTGGTGTAAAGATTTTCCCCACCTTCAGGAAGAGTGCTGCCAACTTATTGCTGCGCAGGAAGCCGGCAGCACGCCTCTTCAACCCGTGCAACACGCAAGCTTCCACAACAGCTGAAAAAATATATGATGGTATAAATACACTACTCTGTGTTCCAGTGTAATAAGTACACACACATGTAGGAAATGCCAGCATTGTGAAATTTTATTTTAGCATTATGGGCAGCACGGTGGCGTAGTGGTAAGCATGTCGGCCTCACAGCAAGAAGGTCCTGGATTCAAGTTAAATACCAACAATGAGGCTTGTTGTTTGTATTCTTGCATTCATTATTTACTGAAAAACAGAGTATGGATTTCTTCTCTCTCGCTCTCTCTCTCTCTCTCTCACTTTCTGATTGAGTCAGAAGCAGATTGGTTGGTGGAGGTGGTACAGCTTGACATTTCAGATTGTTGACATGCACGGATATGATCTCTGCCTTCGGTCAGAGCAGTGAATGTCAACAGTCATTAACCACCATTAAACTGATGCAGGTATCCTTCTACCACCCACTAACTGTACCTACAAACAATCCATTATCTTAATACCCTGATAGTGATATGACTTGCCAGCACAGTATAAAAGCTTTTACAACTCTCTTTCTTTGTAAGCAGTGAAAAGTAATTTAATATTCTCCACAATTCTTACTGTACAAAATTATACATCAGAAATGACTCACATCATGTACTGTAAAGTGGGTGCCTGCCTACATTTATTCAAGGCTCTATCAAAGGCAGCGTGATGAAAAGTCAAGAGGTGACATACTTACCGCAGAAAGAAATGATGTGGCTGCTCTCCTCGTGTACAAATTTCCGTGTTACTGCCTCCTCCATTATTTGTTTCACCTAAAAGGCCATAGAGGGAGGAAAATCATTTTGCAGTAGAAATTTCACAAACCAAATGTTCCTGTTTATTTTTTCTTTCCTGAGTTAGGAAGTAGAAAATTATGTGTTGCCACTTGTAAGCATGTAGAAAAGAAGTAAGGAGCTGAAACATAGACTGCGAGGTGGACAGGTGGGTGTGCGCGTGCATCATCATTTCCACTACAAGTTTAGCAAGCTGAGATCCTACTGGCTGTGAATCACAGGTGATGAAGTCCAGGAAGAGGCTGGGGTTGAAATCTCAAACCTCTACAGTAGTGCGTAAAAAACATTTTTAGCATCCCAGATTTCACAGAGGAAAGCGTGCTGTTTCAGGCGTCAGGAAGTGATCAGCCGATGAATGGGTATGATGATGACTACATTTTTTTTTTAGATTTTTTTTGTCTGGTAAATTTTACTGATGGATTAAAGCTGGGGTTGGTGAATTTTTAGCTGTATACACAAACTACTATATTGGTTTAAATGGCCTTTACACCCTGACAGCAATCAATAACTTATAAGATCTGACAAAGATCTGAAAAAATCTGACACCTGTAGCCACCGTACTCCTGTAAAAAAGCTGACCAATCACAGCCTAATGGTCCACTGGGAAATATCCAATCAAATGCTCCTGTTTCTCCATGCTCATGCTTGACCATATTATTCACATAACAGAGCTTGTGCATTTGGGGGTAACTTTGGAAGGACCTCCGATGGCAGGGGAGGCTTTAGCCAGAGCCATGAAGAGATGCTACTTGCATATTTTGCTAGCTTTCCAGATTAACAACCCCAGCTTTAAATAATTATGCATAACTCATTTTTTATTCTGTATTATGTAACATGACCCTGTGATGGTCTGGATGGACACAAGCCTAATAGAAGGATTAAGTAGTTTGGCAGTAGTATGTAAGTAGTAAGTGACTGAATGATTATATAAAACAAAGTGCCTCTCCATATGCATTTCTATCCCTGCATCATCTCCCCTCAGTCACACAGACAGGTCTGCACATGCTGTGACATGCTTCTGATGTTGGCTTTACTGGTGTAAAAAAGTGTCGGGCCATCACACCATTTGCAGTGCGAGGCTCACCCACGTTAAGATATCCTCTTCTTGTGAATGATATTTCACTGCCACTACCACCGCTGAAATATATTTGAACATGAAGTACTATTTAGTTACAGCACACTGACAAAGCTCTCTTCTAGACAGCCCATACTCCGATATTGCTAATGGTGGCTGAGAATCATGCACTAATTGATATACATTTACTACTGCTACACAGGACATTTTCTCTGTATACGGGAAGCCAAACTGCTTTACCACACACATGACAGGAAATTCAGTACATGGTCGATGTAGAGTCTTTATGCAGGTATGGGTTGAGGTGCTTTCTCAAGGGCACAACCTTTGGTATTTTAAATTGCAATTTTAAAAGGCCATGAATGACAGTATAGATTACATACACAGAAACATAGTATATTTATGTTATAGAAATTAATGTAAATATTGGTAAATTGTTGGTATATATACATAAAGAGAAATCCATCTATTAAGTAAGTGCATTTCTTCCAACATCTCCATTATTTCAGGTTTTATTACAGAGCCAATATAAGGAAATGAGCGCTCCATGGACATGGAACGTGACTTGGACGGTTGTCCTGTGTCCATGTTCCCACAGGAAACCCAATAAGGCTGCCATATCACCAATAAAAGACTGATTTATTATTAATAATGAAAATGAACCCCCCCCCCCCCCCCTTAATGAAGAGGCTCATATACCATTGCTCAGATTTGTACAGACTAAAAAACAGCCAAAACCAAGCTTAGTTAAACAGGTAAATAAACTAAAAGGAGAAGTAATACAAATGAACGGACAAATCAGCAAGTCAAAGGTGATGAAAATCCAGAGCTCCACCTTTAGCCAGTGCCTAAACTGATATTTATTACAGTTTAGCAAAGGAATCTAGCTCTCACCACACAAATCTAGTGATGATAAATAAAAATGAAAGAAGTCATTTTAAAGTGTAATTTATTGTAAGAATAATTAATTCTGGTTCTGTTTTTTAAAGTCCACCTGATTTGCTGCTGCACCTGAATCTACCTTATACATCTGTTCAAGCTGTAAAATTAATCATGTTTGGACATTGATGCCATTTTTGCTCTCTTAATTATTTAAACATAATTTATGGGAGTGTAAACCTGCCTAAGTAGACTGTTTATTTGCAGTGAATCACTTGAATGCACCTAAACATCTGGATACACACTAACATCTGGATACACACTATTTTTAACAAAAAACAACGTCTAGGACAACAAACACACGTAGATGAAAACATCATGACTGCAATCGTTGTATATTCACGTTCCTCTTACAGCACCCCCCCCCCCAAAAAAAAAATTTATTCCTCTTAATTTCTTATATAACAGCAATTTTCCATTATTTATGTATTTATCCTGCTCTCATGGCAATGTAGTAAGGGCGAATAGGAAACTTGTGTATTCTGCTGGTGCATTTTAATGAGGGAAACACACTTCTGTGTATAGAACAGTTATTCATTAATGTTGCCGCTGAGTTAAAACAAAAATGAAAGGAGGTGCTTTATTATTCATATCATTCAGGATTTAAAATGTTCACCTTGTACACCCAAACAAACATCTGGATACACAGTGTGGGCTATATGGGAGGGATCTTGCTTTAAAAAATAAGAGAGAAGGAAGAACCAAAACGAAACGGTACAAGCAGCATGAGACTCGAGCAGGCCGACAGTCAGCTGACGTAGAAAGGATGCAAAATAAAGGATGCAGTCAGTATTGAGGAACACTAGGGGACATTTCTGTCCAAAAGGTCTACATCTATCTACACTTTTGTACCTCCTATTTGACCTCAAGAAAAATCTGTGTACTTTTTTTTCCAGCAGCAAAAATGTACGTATGTTCTCAAGCAGGAAGGGATTCTTGAAGGGTAGTACATCAGTGAGAAGCAATAGTACTTCCAAAAAGATTTTCTGTGAGTGTATAAAGGATGTAGATTAAAGGATGTGGTATAAAGGATGTAGAATAAATGATGTAGATTAAAGGATGTGGTATAAAGGATGCAGGAGGAACAGATATGTGGCTCTGGCGTTGCAGTAGCTTCAGTCACTCACCTCCTTTTTCACGCTGCGCAGTAATCGCTGGCGCGTCTCCGCCTCTGCAAGGTAAACAAAACCTATATTTACACACAACAACAACAAAATGGGTTTTTTTCCCTTCACTGATGAGGCCGTGACATCACGGGAGACACGCACAGCACCATCACGCATCATTTCTTACCTCCCATTTTGGCTAATTCCAGTGTATATAAATAAATATAGCTATGTGTATCTGATCGGTCCTTGTGGATGGCAGGATTGTTTTTCTTCTCCTTTTTTCCTGAGATCACAGACCTACGGAAATGTGCGCAGGATCGTGGTCACGGCGAGCGCGTGAGTCAGTGCCGCGCGCGCCCGGGGTGTGGCACCGACGCAGTCGGGATTCGTCAAATACAAACAATCCGCACCGACATTTTTATTTCCGTCCTCGCATCGGCTCGGTAATATCACCAGGAGTGGGAACACATCTACCACCGTGTCATGTTGATGGGAGGTTTGCATAGCACTCACACACACACACACACACACACACACACACACACACACACACACACACACACACACACACACACACACAC
>JAOUQZ010000008.1:16850832-16888197 GCA_028564935.1 Neosilurus hyrtlii | reverse complement strand
ACACACACACACACACACACACACACACACACACACACACACACACACACACACACACACACACACACACTGGTTTCATTGGATGCTCGAAAGCCAACCGTGTCTCCGGGAACGTTTTGGTCCCGCCCCATTTTCCGTGAACCAGGTCGTCCTGTGGATTGATGGATACGTGAAAAGCGCGTGCGTCACGTGTGGTTCTACGAGGAATGTTTTTTTTAAGCCTGAATAAAGAAGCTTTGCAGGTGGAATGATACACGATGGATTTCAGCACCATGGACAGCAACCACCTATTAACAGTTAATAAGCAGCTCCAAGCTTCCGACACCAGCTGTTATTGCAGGTGTTATGTTTTTGGTTGTGTTTGTGTGTTTGATAAAGGTGCACATTTAATATTGAATAGCTGATGTGTTTTATCTTCCATTATCAGTTTATTTTGGCTGAATATAAACTAAATTCTCAAATGAATAAGCTCACAGGCTTAGTATCTCTTATGCACCCGTTTTACATCTTGTTTTGGTCTGTATCTGTTTAATAACAATGGTAGGATAGGCAAGTCTGTTGCACCTTTTACCCCAGAGCCTACTGGCTCATCAGGCAGAAGCTTATCCCCGGTATCTGTAGAATTAAGTATTTTTTACTGGTTCCCGTTTATACAGAGGCACAGAGGCACGCTTGTGGTTTAGAACACAATGGGGCTCTAATGGTGAATTGAACCATGACCTCTCGATCAGGAGGAAGCAAATGGTTTCAAAAAGATATTGTGGTCAATTTCATTTGATTTCCAAGTGTATTTAATATTTATTTATTTACCTGGGAAGTAAACGGGCCCCTTTAAGCCCCTTTCCCCACTTATAAAATTTTTGCTATGGCAGAGCACAAGTTACCAAATTTCTCACTTCCTGTTCGTGATGAATCAAGAAACCATAGTGATTCCTGATGCTAATGTAGAGTGCTGTTATTTAAAAAATATGTATTATTAATTCATAAAGCAGCTTAGATGCATCATATATCCATGGTGGTGCTGTCATGATGTGTCTTATGGGCAACTTATTAATTTCTTGCTGTTTCATATTAGCCCCAAGACCTACGACAAGTCATGACTTCACTACAGTGCTGATACGATGCATGTTAGAATGCAATACAAACTACTGCAATGTAAACAAAAAGCTAAGAATGCAGTTGTATTAAATTATACTTGTTTGTGGTGGGTGGGAAATTTGATAAATCATGTTCTACCATAACAAAAATTGTGTATATGTGTAAAAGTGAATCTGTGGATTTTCATGAAATTTCTACCAATGGTGGGGTTTTGGACAAGGAAGACTCCATTACATTTTGGAGATAATACAGACAAAGCAAGTTCTCAATCCACAATTTTTAAAAGGATTCATTAACATCATGAAATAAGACAGTCAGTATAATGCTGGTTGACTCAAGAAATAAAACATCCACCGGCTATGTGAGACCGAGGCTTTATCTCTGTATAACCAACGGCTGCTTTCTATAACAGCATTGTCGCCTCCCAGAAAGAAGGTTCTGGGTTGAAACCCCATGGAGTTTACATTTTCTCCTCGTCTTGCCATGGGTTTCCTCCGGGTACTCTGGTTTCCCCCTACAGTCCAAAGATTATGTACATCAGGCCAATTGGCAACTCTAAATTGCTCCAAGTGTGAGTGTGATGGGTTGTTTGTCTCAGTGTTAGCCCTGTGATGGTCTGGCAACCTGTTCAGGGTGTATCCTGCCTCTTGCTCAAGCCAAATGGGATTGGTTCCAGCCTCCCCAGTAACCCTGATGGATAAATGGTATAAATAATAAAAGAATGGATGGAAGCATGCTATATATAACAACCATGGACCATGGTGGCTTAGTGGTAAAGGCAATGGGTTACTGATCTGAAGGTCAGCAGTTCAGTCCCCACTATCACCACTGTTGGGCCCTTGAGCAAGGTCCTTAACCCTCAGTTGCTTAGTGGTATACGAATGATAATTGTAAGTCATTCTGGATAACAGCGTCTGCCAAATGCTATAAATGTAATGGACTGTGTCATTAGTGGTAGCAACAAAATCTTTGTTGAAAAAATTATTGATTTCTTTGCTGAAATAAGATGGATAAGTTGCAGTGAGATGGTCATTATATATTATTTAAGTCCTGCATCAACATATTTTACACCCTGAACTTGTGACATTAACGTCCTTCATCCATAAGGTGTAACCTAACATTATGACTTTTTTGTAAATTAACGACAGATGAATGATTGTGGCTTAACTGTGTTCTACTGATGTCTACTGGGGAGTCTACTGAAGGTCAACAGATGGCAAAGCCGCATTATGTAATTTTTTATAGATGTGTACCAGAGATGGGTGGCACAGTAGTGTAGAGGTTAGCATGTCGACCTCACAGGAAGATGGTCCTGGGTTCGAGTCCCGGGCTCGGCGATAGTGTTTCTGTGTGGCGTTTGCATGTTCTTTTCATGTCTGCATTGGTTTCCTCCAGGTACTCTGGTTTCCTCCAACAGTCCAAACACAGCACATTAGGCTGACTGGCTGCTTCACATCACCCCTATTGTAGGTGTGAGTGTGAATGGTTGTGTGTGTTGCCCTGTGATGAGATTTGGGATTTAAAGTTTAGATTGTTAGTCCTGATTATTTTCTCTCATAATAACTTCCACTCTTCTGGGAAGGGTTTCCACTACATTTTGGAGAATGGCTGTTGGGATTTGTGTTCATATATCCACAAGAGTATTAGAGGTCAGGCACTGATGTTGGCTAAGGACCTGCGGTGCAGCCAGCATGTCAATTTATCAGATTATTCACTTTTTGCCAAGGGCATTGTCAGAATGAACACAGTGTGTAAACCTACATAACATAAACAAGTATTGAGAATGGATTGTTAAACTGTTTTTAGTGCGTTTGAATTGTTTGCCATGTAAATCAGATGAAAATTAGCCATTAGCTTTATTTTGTAGCTGATTGATATGTGTTCTCTTACTCACTCATTCACTCATTTGCTGAACCACTTAATTCTATCACGGTTGTGGGGAAGCTGAAGTCTATCCCAGCAGACACTGGGCAAAGGCATGGTACACCCTGAACAGCTCGCCAAACAATCGCAGGGAAAACACACACATACAACCATTCACACGCACACTCCCATCTACGGGCAATTTGAAACAGCAATTTGACTAATGTCTATGGACTGTGGGAGGAAACTTGTTGACTTGGAGGAAATCTACACAAGCACAGGGAGAACATAAACTCCACACTGAAACCCAGGACTTTCTTGCTCTGAGGTTTGATTAATGTTTATCGTTCCTGTTAAATAAATAAAGATTAATAGGTTAAGCAAAATATCAAACAAGTCTATCTGCTTTCTAAGTCATCTCATTCGTTCATTTTCTGAACCGTTTAATCCTAATTAGGGTTGATTCTGGGGAAGCGAATTCGTTATATAACCCCCACCTTAATGAGGGGTCTGACAGTGCAAAAAAGAGCTCGGCGGCACGGAATGCAATTACTTGGGGCACTATTACATTTCCAATCAAATAAAGAAGTGAAAGAAGTATGAAATTCAATTCAAAACAGTTTTAATAAATTAATTATTAAAAAAATATATAATAGTTTTTTATATATTAAAATGTCTTTAATTTTCCATTATCAGTTCGTTTTGAATGAATATAAAGGTTTGCCTGAGAAATCACCCCGTTCACAGGCCTAGTATCCCTTATTCAGCTGTTCTACATCTTTTAATCTTACAAGTGTATTAAAGAATTCAATACAGATTAAAATGTAGAAAATGTGAGAGAATGATGACAATATTATGCCATTAATGCTATCTTTCTTTCTTTCAGGACTCCACGGATAATGGATAGATGGATGGATGGATCAGTTAAATGAGCTGAAATCACTTTCAGTCAAAAATGATGAAATATTTAGAAAAAAAAGTAGAAACTAGAAATTTTTATTATTATTATTATTATTATTATTATTATTATTAATATTATTGTTATTATTATTATTATTATTATTATTAGTATTATTATTAGTATTATTATTATTATCACCATTATTATTCATTCATTCATTTTCCAAGTCGCTTAATCCTAATTAGGATCACAAGGAGGCTGGCACTCATCTCAGTCAACTCTGGCCGAGGGTGGGGTACACCCTGTACAGCTCGCCAGGCCATCGCGGGGCCAACACACATACAACCATTCACACTCACTCTCACACTTAGGGGTGATTTGAAAAAGCCAATTAGCCTACTGTGCATGGTTTTGGACCATGGGAGAAAACCGGAGTACCCAGGGGAAACCCATGAAAGCACGGGGGGAACATGCAAACTCTACACAGAAACACCTCACCTTATTATTATTTAAAATAAGCTTTATTAAGCCCACACTGGAGAAGGATACATGTCACAGAAGCACAAGTGTCAGGAACATGGAAAAAGTGAGCAAGTGTCAATCGAAACATCAATAGAAATAACAACAACAATAATAATATTATTATTATTATTGATAATATAGATGATAATAATAATAGCAGTAATAATAATAATAGTAATAATAATATTAATAATAATAATAATAATAATAATAATAATGGCCCTGCAATGGCCTGGCAAGCTGTTCAGGATGTACTCCGCCTTCACCCAGAGTCGGCTGAGATAGGCGCCAGCCTCCTCGAGGTCCTAATTAGGATTAAACAGATTAGAAAATGCATGATTGAATGAATGAATAAATACTAATAACAATAGTAATAAATATGCTTTTTCTGGGGTTGAAGCAAAGAAAGTGGAGATGATGAAGAACTGTATTGAAGGGGAGTTTAATGAAGAGTTTGAGTGGTTATGAAGTGGAAGAAGAATGATGATGAAGAGGAAGAAGAGTGATGATGAAGAGGAAGAAGATTGAGGATGAAGAGGAGTGTTGAAAGGAAAATGCTGAGTATGAATTGTGACAAAGAGGAGTGATAATGAAGAGGAGATGATAAAGAGGAAGCAGAATGATAAGAAGAACATGATGAAGAGGAAGATGATGAAGAGTATAAGTGGTAATAAAGAGGAAGAAAAATGATGATGATGATGATGATATGATGAAGAGGAGTGTTGAAAAGGAAAATGATGAGTATGAGCGGTGATGAAGAGGAGTGATGAAGAGGAAGAGGAAGAGGAGTGATGAGAAGGAAATGATGAAGAGGAAGATGACTATAAGTGGTGATGAAAAGGAATGATGCTGATGAAGAGGAAGTATCACAGCCTGGTTTGGAAACAGCACCAAACAGGACAGGTGAGCTCTCCAGAGGGTGGTGCGATCAGCAGAGCGTACCATCCGTATCAAGCTTCCTGACCTGGACACTACATGCAGCAAGCGGTGTTGGACGAAGGCCAGGGGGATAACGAAGGACCTCAGCCATCCCAACAATGGACCCTTCTCTCTGTTGTGGTCAGGGAAACATTTCTGCTCCTTGAAAGCAAACACTGAGCGAATGAGGAGGAGTTTCTTCCCCCAGGCTGTTCGGGCCCTGAACCAGAACACCTAGTACCCGGACATTGTAGACTCTCCCTTACACATGATCATTACATTCTACCTCAGCTGATTGGTGAACACACAAATTGCACTCTGTACACAAACCCTGCACTACTCTGCACACACAACTACCACAATCACTGGACATCTTTGTGTGCATACTGCACCAACACTTTACACACCGTATTATTTATCATCACTACATTTATACTTTATACTTTATACTTTATATTTGACTTATAACAATTGGTGTCCTTCAAACAGTTATTGATATTTTATTCTTCTTGATATTGATAGTTTTTATTTTTTTTCAAATATAGGACAGCTGTAATAAGCATTTCAATACATGTTGTACTGTGTATGATCTTATATGTGACAAATACATTTGAATTTGAGGAATGCTGAAGAGAAGATATTTTTTAACCTATATGGCTTTTTCCCATATAAATAATAGTAATAACAATAATTATAGTATTAATAATAATAATAATAATAATAATAATAACAACAACAATAATAACAATTATAACAATAATAATAACAACAACAATAATAATAATAATAATAATAATAATAATAATAATAATAATAATAATAATAGTAATAATACCCTCTGAATATGTTGTTTGATTGATTGACAGTTGTCCCGCCCATATCGTCACCTCTGCATTCCGGAAGTAAAAAAAAATCAGGCTGTAGCAAAGCTGTAGTGGAGGAGCAGAGAACAAGGGCGGAACTGTTATCATTGATTCTACTTTTTTAAAAACTATCCTGCGGTTGGTTTTCACCACTGAGGATCTTTCTTTAATAATCATAAGTACTGCATGTCCCGGATGTGAAAGAAGGAGAAGATTTCGAGGAGTTTTTGTAGTAAAAGGATGTCAATGAGGCCTCGTAACAGGGAAATCTGCGCTGATTGCAGCGCCTCCGGTAAGAGAGCGACACTCAGCTCGACAACCAGTTTATTTTTTATCACTTAGATAAACAAAACTCATGTTGATTTACAGCCGAAAAAAACGGTGTTTTTTTTACATAAACAAAGTTAGCACAGGTTGCTCTTGTTTTACTTGCTGGCTAATTGCTAGCTAGCAGGCTAAAGTGATAGCAAATGCGATATCTGGAGCTCACTGGCTTTAACACCAGCACAAATATATTTTCCAGGGTAAATATATTAATCTGTAAATTTTATATCTGTATATTTTTACTGCGTCATGTAACAGTTTAATGTAAGAGTTCAAATTCATTCCGACGCTCTTTCTTGTTTCTCATATCCGTTTTGCGGCTAACCACGCCCTCTTGGATACGATTGGCTGAACTTGGTGTCAGAATTGCAGGCAGCTTTTAACTATAAATAGAAGTGCAGCAATCGCGAAGATTGTAGCCAATCACAGTGAAGGAGGTGGGAGCTTGGCGGAATACGGGCGTTATTTTGGCTAGTGTACATATTTGTAGTGTGTTAATTATAGCAGTAGTATTTATATAATGGTGTATTGCATGAAAAAATAAGTAAGGGTAAAATATGAAGATAGAGAGCTACACTGTTTTAAGGATGTATTATGGGGAAAATAGATTTTAAAGGACTTTACTCCAATAAATCTTATTTTTACATACACAACTTTATAAAATAACCCAGTATCAGTAAAATAGGGATCAATTAAAAAAATTCTTGGTCACTTGTATATAAGAGTAAAGTCATGTGATTAAAGTGAAGATTTCCCCGAGGTAACTATTGTTGAGCCACCTGATCAAGCAAAATCAAATCCAGAATAAATGAACCTGAGGGTTTATTTATGAGTCTTGTGTCTTTCGTGTGATCTGTCTTCCTCTTGTGATTATCTTTTTCCTTTCTACAGAGCCTCGATGGGCTTTGATCAATAGAGGAGTCCTGATCTGTGACGAGTGCTGCAGTATACACCGAGGTCTGGGTCGTCACAGCTCGCAGGTCCGCCACCTGACTCACACACCATGGCCTTCCTCACAGTTACAGGTAATGTGTGTGTGTATGTGTGTGTGTTTGTGTGTGTTTGTTTTTTTTTCTGTACGCCTGTTTGTTTGTCACATCTGGCACTGCGCTTCCCTCTGCGTGCTGCGGTTGTTATCAGGAAATGAAGCATTGTGTCTCAGTTCCTCAAATAAAAATAGAATAAAGCCGTGTGGCTCGGTCTTTGTGGCTTCTTTCACACTACTGTTCTTTTCTAGTACTGCATTTACTTTACGTTACTGGTTGTGGATCTGAGATGACCAGATATCAGTGTGTGTATATGTCATTTAAATATAAAGGTCCTGTATGATGAGGGATCTCATATTTTACCCACAGATGGTCCAGACTTTATATAACAATGGGGCGAATTCAATTTGGGAGCACAGTCTTCTCGACCCTTCCTCAATTATGAGCGGGAAGCGCAAAGCTAATCCACAGGACAGAGTGCAGTAAGTGATAAATTTTGTAGAAATTGAAATCCTCTAACAGAAAGTAGTATATTTTATAGTACAGATAAATTATGGACAGTATCCTGGACTTTGGTAATCTTTGACATGCTTTAATTAAAAGGTAATGTTTGACAAATATCCCGACTGACAATCTTGAATTTGATTTTGTATTTGGTGGAAGTAATGTCCTGTCCCCAACAACTCTCCTGCCAAATTTTTTACTTAAATCTTAAGTTCCTGAGATATGGTGGTTTTAAAAGGGGGCGTGGTCAGAATAATATGAGTGTTGCTAAAAATGGAAAAAAAAAAAAAAAAGTTCCACAAACTCTGGATTTGAAATTATTCATTCCAGATGGCTAAAATTTGGGAAAGGAAATCAGTGCATTGTTCAAACTTTTGAGAAAAGTAGACACTGTTTCCATAAAGCTTATTTCCTGACATTATAGTTAGTTCAATTTAAGAACAAGGGTTTGCAGAATCTTCTGTTTGTACTGAACTATGACGTTTAACAGCTTATTTAATATCATTTAGTTCAAGCTACCAACTTCTTTTTAAATATTTTGTACACATTACAACATGCTCTTTCTAGTCATCTAGCTTTTTTAATGATAGACTTTGTCATATATGCACAGTATGTTTTTTATATATACAGTACGGTGCAAAAAGTCTTGGATCATGTTACAATTTCATAAATATGCTTTCAAAATAATATAATTATTGTTTGTTAATGTTTCTAGATTAACAAAACACCCTAAAGAGAAGTAAACAGTTATAAATGGAACCAGACCTAAATCTGGTGTGAAGACCCTCTGCTTTTAGTAGTATTCTCAGGGGCACAGTGTGATGTTTTGTAAGGAAATAAGCTGTAAATTATACTGAGCATTGTGCAGAATCAGCTACAGTTCTTTTGGAGGTGTTGACGGCAGCATTTATTTTTGTTTTGTTTCTTGTTTTTGCATTAAAACCAACTAGCCATTATGTTTTAGTCTGAAAAGGGAACTTTCTTTACTCACATGCAATATTTTTATTGTAACATTTAATTTTCTGTTTTTGTGTCTTAGTAGTGCCGAAGTTATAAAATAAAGAAAATGGAAAATATGCTAAACAGTACGTTGCACATTTCTGTAGGTGTGAAATTGTATATTTTTTTGAAGCCACATAAATTGAAAATTGTAATTTCAGATAGAATCGCACCCGATGGCAAAGAAAGTACCATAAAATGAGTGAAAAAATGAAAACATCAAAAAACATTAATGTGGTTTAGTGGGATTTAATGCTCCAAAGCAAGAAAAAAAAGTTCTCATTTGCATTTACTCTGTATACAATAGTAACTTGGAAAATATGTAAGTTTGCATCAACCATTTTTTAATTTAATATCATCTAATGGTGTAGAAAAATCCCTTTCATACATCTGTCGTTCAAAAGTAATGAGTTTGGGAATTTGTCATTTTTAGCAACACAGTTATCCTTTTTAAACCTTCCATCTGAAATATTTCAAGTTAAAAAATGTTACACGCTATTTGTTCAGTCTGTTGACACTATGTACATCTAGTATGAATTAAATCCAAGATAGCCAATCAGGAGGAGTCTGTGCTGTAGATTTAACATGGAAGGACAATAAAGTGTAAAACACTTAAATTCACCTTACAAGATATTATTAAAACTTCAAAGTTGATTTTTTTTGTAAACATTATTTTATATTAAAAATTTTTAGATTTTTCATAGTTATTTATTTCAATTTTTTACATTTCAGATTACATTATATTTAGCAGAAATTAGTTCCCGTTTTCGTTTTCATTACACAATGACCTTATATGACTACGTTGTGTTTAGATTATATGTTACGCTTACTTAACGAATTGCACTGTTGCTGGAGTCGTCTTTCAGAAATGTTCTGATCAATATAAATTATCAACATCCCAACCGCCAATCAGAATCGAGAATTCAACACCACTGTGACTTCAGAGTTTAAAGGAATGTTTTTTTTGTTTGTTTTATTGTCTCAATCTGTCTCTTTAGTCCAAACAAAACAGAGTTCATAAAGGCCAAATACCAGATGCTGGCTTTTGTTCATCGAATGCCATGTCGCGAGGATGACAGTGTGACTGCAAAGGACCTGAGTAAAGTAAGAATCCGAAAAGCTCACTAGTGCCTGTCCTTGTGTATATGGATGGGACACATCGATATATATTTCATGTAAGGAGTACAGGACATCTTCCTCACCCCTAATTGAACGATTCTGAATTTTTTTTCCCCAGCAACTCCACTCCAGTGTGCGTACCGGGAATCTGGAGACGTGTCTCAGACTGTTGTCTTTGGGAGCGCAGGCAAACTTTTTCCATCCAGTAAGTTTTGGCTGTTTCTCTTTCCGCATGAAAAAAGAAGGAGGTGGTGTTGGGATTTTTCATTTTTATAATCCAACTCTAGGCTTTCTAATATTTAGGTCATCAAAATATAAGGACAGTAATAAATAAAAAAAAAAAGAGAAAGCTAATAATTTAATTAAATTTAAATAGTGTTTTAATTTTTTCATAAGAAAGAAATGTGACGGAACAGCAGCATCAGTTACCTCTTAATACTTAAGTGCTGGTGTTTAGATCCTGGTTATAAATACATTACGGTGCTTTGCATGACCTCTTCAGTGTTACAGACTCTTTAAAAAATCTCATGTAGAAGTTCGTATAAGGAACAGGAAGTGAAATCTGACGTTAAATGATTGGTTATTAGATATTTTTGTCCTGTCCACAGTTCCACCGTTTTTGTAGTGGGAAATATGCATTGCACTTTAGTGGAAGATTAGATGTAAAGTTTCTTGAGAATTTTATCCTTAGTTAGTGATTGAGCGAACTTTTAGAAGTAGAGCTCTTATAACTTCAAAATGAGTGCAAATAAACATGCCGTTACAATGGAACACTAATAGGAAACCAAATATGAACTTTTACAATTATCTTTAACCTTGAGTGACCTTGAAAGGCCAAACTTGAACAGTCTCATAAAACTTCCCAAGAAAGAGAGGTTATTTTGCATACTTAGTCATGTACAGGTACTATAGAACATGCGGTATGAAGAGTGCATGGCTAATTAAAACCAGTACCCATATAGGGCCCTACATTACCCATGATGTGTGGCAGATGTACCTTGCACTCAATGAATGCCTTTTAATCTGCATCTGCTTGAGTGTATCAGCCAATCAGGTTGCAGCGACACTATTTTGCTGACTTAAAGTATTTCAGATTCATAAACTCCAGGAATTTTCATGTTGAGTTATATAGGCTAGTGTTACCAAAAAAAAAAAACATCCAGTGAGCAGCATGTAAACACCTTATTGGTGAGAGAGATGAAAAAAAGAAAAGCCATTGTTATTTAAATAATCGCTCAAGTGTGGTGAGGTGAGGTGAAAAGCAATTCAAAACATGCAGAACTGTGGTGGGGGTGGTGGGGTCGAGGTAATACTTGCAACAGAATGTGATTTGCAACCCATAGCCACTTTGTAAATCCTGAGGCTACAGCTGGAACATGTCAGATTAAAGCCGAGAGGAAATAATAATTGTTTATTACTCTGCTTTCTGATTGGCTAATTGGTTACCTGGATAAATGAGAGAGGGGTAAAAGTGTTCCTATTAAACTGAAATGTTCACCAGGATCTTTTTGTTTCTAGAGGAAAGTCTGAAACATCTCATTTCCTGAAACTTGTTGTGTAAAGTAAAAAAACAAAACTGCAGAATCGTAGAGTTTCTTAAGAAACAGGACACAGAGAACTTGAGTCTTGGTGATGACGTCATCAGCTGATCTTCACGATGATTTTTTTTCTTTTTTTTTTTTGGTGGTGGTTTCTAAGTTGCTGAAATGCTTGCGTGGTCTTTTTAGCAGTGCCACAGCAGCACTGCTCGATGTTATCCATGCTGCTAACATTTTTAGAGAAAGAAAAGTTGGAGCAGTGAAATCTGGCGTTTCTGTGCTGTCGCTTGATGAATCTTTCACTTCGATGCAATCAGTTGCGTCTTTTTTCGGTGAGAAAGGAAAGCAGTGTTAATACGTTTGCATGCACCACATTTCAATCAGTTGCATGCAGCAGGAGCGTGGTTCATTTTCGCCACACACGCTCGTGCGTGCACACACACTCGCACGCACACCACAGTGTGAGGCACATGGAGCATAGCACGGTGCAGAATGCCAGGTTGTATTTTAACATGCGACAGTTTGCTTTCGTCATCTTTTTTATTTAGGGGTCACCCTCCTGTAATTGCTGTGATGATGATGATTATTATTTTGCCACTTTTTTAACTTGTATGGCAAAAAGCCATATAAGGTAAAAGAGAGTCCTCATCATCATCATCATCATCACCACTCCTCTTCATCACTGATCATCACCACTCATACTGTTTAACATCTTTTTCCTCATCAGGACTCCTCTTCATGACATTTCCTCTCTGTGACATCAGTGCTTCCTTCTCAACCGTCCTCTTTATCACCACTCCTACTCCTCATCCTCTTCAGCACTCATACTCATCTTCCTCTTCAACTCTCCTCATCACCTCTTCATTATCACTCCTCTTCCTCTTCATCACCTCTCGTACTCATCTTTCCCTTCATCCTCTCATTATCACTCCTCTTCCTCTTCATCACCTCTCATACTCATCTTCCCCTTCATCATCCTTTATTCATCACTCTTCTTTCTCTTAATCACTCCTCTTCCTCACCTCTCATACTCATCATCTTCCCCTTCATCATTCTCTCCTGCGAGTTATTAACAGTAATTACATCTTACTCTCCTGTCTCCTGTAGGAAAAAGGGAACACTCCATTGCACGTAGCGGCTAAAGCGGGTCAGCTCCTCCAAGCCGAGCTCCTCACGGTGTATGGCGCGGACCCCGGCGCTCCAGATAGCAGCGGAAACACGCCTATCGATTATGCAAGGTCAGCCATTTTCAGCTGAGTTCTACCAAAATGTCCTGTGTACAGTTATAGTGTGGAATGTTTATTTTTGTGATTGATTCTGGGCGTGTCCAAGCTGCATCCAAGTAACTTAAGAAGGTGATTTGATTCTGAAGGAACTGATTCAAGTTAAAAGTATTGATAAATTGAGTTAAAAGTATGTTAATTTGCTTTTCGTCCACTCAGACAAGCGGGGCATCAGGAGCTCGCGGACAGGCTGGTGGAGATCCAGTATGAACTGACGGACAGATTAGCCTTCTACCTGTGTGGAAGAAAACCAGGTAACCGCTCTGTGAATGAATCTTGTAATGCTTGCTCTGCGTGTGGATATGTTGAATATGGAAAAATATCCTGCACTCAGCAACTGTTGTTATGCTGCTGTTGTTATTGCAGTGATGGGACAGTGGTTAGGGCTCTGGGTTACTGATCTCAAGGTCTGGGTTCTGGGCCCATTACCACTAAACTGCCACTGATGGGCCCTTGAGCAAGGCCCTTAACCTTCAAATACTCAGATGTACACTCTGGATATGGGTGTCTCCCAAATTCCATAAATGTTATTATTTGATTCGCTGTGACGTCCCACTCATTCCCACCAGCCAATGAAATCAGGCCTTCTCCAGGCAGCACTAGAAGTTAAATTATTAATGCGCTTGTGAAACCAAACATAACCAATCAAACCAGATTATTCAACATTTCTCCAGTTTTTGAGATATTGACCCCAAATCAATTTCATCTCATTCGGCCTGTGCCGGAATTCTGTGCTTGTAGGCGTCTTTTGGAAAGACGCACTCATTGTTTACTAATTTTCCCCTTCTTTTCATTGAAATGACTGGAGATTTGCAATTCCTTCAGAGCCACCAACCATAATATATGGCGATAGCATACACGAAATCAGCTATGATTGGCACTCGTCGTCTTCTTGCTTATCGTCCATCTGTTGTCCTCACACCAGCAGCAGGGAATTTTTGGCTCCATAATTTCCTCTGCAAATAGGACCTCCATGTTTATTCATAATGGAAGTGAATCATTTTTCACATCAGCGTTTGAAAATGAATCTCAGGCAGTGTGTAGGGGGAACAGGAAGTGGGAGTGTTTTGCAGTACAGTGGTGGATGGATGGGAAAGTGAGATTTAGTAATGTGCACCCTTTACCTCATGTGTACCTTATTTCATTTTTTTTCAGATCACAAAAATGGACAACATTTTATAATTCCTCAAATAGCAGACAGGTAAGATTTATTATTATATTATTATAATTATTTTTGTTTATTATTTAATAATAATACTATTGTAATAGTAATAATAATATTACTTATAATACTAATAATAATAATAATTGTTACATAAACCAAAAGAAAATCACTTGCTATAATTTCTGGTTCCTTTTCTTGCTCACTTTAAATGGATAAGGAATGTGTAAGTATAAAACATGACGAAGTGCCGTAGACTTGTATGTAAACACACACACATAGAGAGATATATATATATATATATATATAATGCACGTGATTGTTTTTTCTTAATTGTTACAGCACTCTGGATTTAACTGAATTAGCTAAAGCTGCAAAAAAGAAACTCCAGTCAGTAAGTAACAATTGTTTTTTAAACAATTTTATCAAAAAAAAAATTGAAATTTTATGTGTTTAAAAAGGCTCTAAATGCCATCTAGTGAATAAAATAATCCTGAACTGTGCAAACCACATTCTGATGTAGTCAGCTGTTTAGTACTTCGATACATCCCCATTTAGTCATATCCAATTCGCACCCGCCACCTATCACATATGACCACCACCAACCGAGGAGGGGCGTAAGCAAGCACATGCCCCCTGCATGATGCCTGATTCTGTCGCTCGCATTTTTACAAACTGCCGTGCATGCATATCTGGGGGCAGGAGGCAAGGGGGTACCCGCTCTCGGATAGAAAGCGCTATCCACCCCTTTTGTATGAATGGGCTTCCAGATACCCATGATGGGCTGGTGATTGCTGCGAGTATACCATCCATGTTTCCCTCCCGTGAGAGCTGGGCTATTGCAGCATCAACCTGGATTCGAACCTGTGATCTCCAGGTTGATAGATGGATAGACTTGAGCAATTTCAGCTTCACACAACCATACCCCCCCTTTCACACTCATGCAGTGGTTGGAGATAGGCTCCAACCTTTGAGATTACAAATGTGAGAGGATATGATGAAGGTTGGATTAGTGTACACGGGTGCAGACGATACACAAAGGGTTACATGGACCCCAAGCTGACTACAAGTAGTCTAGAGCTAGTCTGATAAATATAAATATGTTTCGAATCACATGTATGGCCTTTTTGTGTTAGTCTGCATAAATCTTGTTGGATGGACTGTTATGGGATATCTTTATTATTAAATTTGTACATTAGTGTCCACATTTGGAATACAAATGCTTTAGGAAAATGATATAGGAAATATTGTAAGTGGTGCTGTGTTGTAAATATGTCACAGTAGTGCAGGATTGTTGGACTGTGATTCATGGATATGATGTGTAATTGTGGTTGCCAGTTTCTGATGTTTTGCTACTTCAATGGCAAACCTACTCTTGTATTAATAGTAATGATGATGATGATAATAATACTAATAATATATTTATTTACTTCATTAATTCCAGCTTAGCAATCATCAGTTTGAAGAGCTGGCTATGGATGTTTATGATGAGGTGGACCGAAGAGAAACCGATGCAGGTTAGTTCAAGTCATTTCGCTACAGTTAATTAAGGCAAAGCAGTTTTCACTTTATTTTTTAGCATTTTTAGCTGCTTTTGGACTTGTGTTTTTATTTTTCGAGGGGAAAAAAATGCTGGTTAGTTATTAAAAAGCAGCTCACGGATCTTGAACACCAGAGCCATGTGAACGATTTAACTAGTTATGTGTAGGGTCAGTAAACTCATTAACTTAGCTTTTGGTCTGGATTACATTTAATAAATATTTACCGAAGGCAAGGTGGGTGTTGCAATTCAGTGACATGCACTGAGCTTGAGGCGAATAATTGCTTTATTATAGACTGCAGGGGAACATTCATTCATTCATTTTCTGAACCGCTTAATCCTAATTAGGGTCACGGGGAGGCTGGTGCCCATCTCAGATCGTACAATTCCCATCAGTGTAAATAAATAAACAAGTTGCACTCTTGCTTTGGAGGCAGAAAATCAAGTGTGTTATGTCATAAATGTTGGAACTCTCCTTATATTTGCTCACTAACCTGACAATGTTTCCACCAGCATCTCTATCTATTTATTTATTTACTTACTTACTTACTTGCTTGCTTATTTATTTATTTTTAAATGCATGGGGGCAAGTGTGAAAGCAGTATCATTTGTTCTGAAATACGTTCTTTTAGCAGTGTGGTTTACAGTTCTGTCGTCTGTTCTGATGTTTTTTACGCTAATGTCTCTGCTGCTTTTGTGTTTACAGTATGGCTCGCGACTCAGAACCACAGCACCCTGGTGACCGAAACCACAGTGGTTCCCTTTCTCCCAGTCAACCCCGAGTACTCGTCAACCAGGAACCAGGTAACCCAGTAGTGCTGATTTCAGCTGCGCTCTGTTAATGTTAGTTATGAAATGCAGAAGTGGGTTTTCAGACAACTTCTTGTTTTTTTTGGTATCGATCTCTGAAATAGAACTTAAAACTTGTAGTGTGATGTTCGTTTTAAATAACACGGTGTATCGGAATTGACAATATATCACAGTGACTTTTTTTGTTTATTAAACTTAATAACTGAACACGTTCAGAAAGGACCGCACTGACAAAAGTTAGGTTGTATTTTCATTACAGTAGTAGTTGTTCTTGTAGACAGCAGGGGGCTCTAAAAATTCCAAACTGCCAAATTTAAAGCTGTAAGAACTGAAGAGCATGGTTTACAAGCTTCATATTATATTAAAAATATCACAAGAGTCCCTTTTAGCTTATGGTTTATCAGAATTTTGTAAAAATATTATTTTTTTCTAGTTAGCACTTGAACGTGTCCTTTTATAGGAAATTACTGCATGGCTTTATCAAATACTCAATTCTGATTGGTCAACTACAGCATTCAGCAGGCTGTTATCTTTGTATAACAGATTGTTGCTGTGTCTAACAGACCCCCGTTATGCATAACAGACCATTGCCATGTCTTACAGATTGTTGCTGTGTCTAAATGTCCTCCGTTATGTATAACAGACTGTTGCTATGTGTAACGGACCATTGCTATGTATAACAGACATATAGCAATCCTCGATAAAAGTAATTTTAAATCAATAAAAGAATTTTTAATTCAACATGCAATTCAATAAACTTCTAACGGTGTGATTTAAGACCCTGTCAGAGTCGTGCATCACCTTGTCGGGGTTTATTTCATGAAAATAACCAGCTTGTTGTACAGTATCTCATACATAACTAATAACTGGATGTTATGATGCAACCAGTTATAGTAAAAAGCATGTGTTTCACGCAGCTGGTGTCTGAGCTGCTGTTATAGAAAGGAATCCACATTTTTTGACCAATCAGAATGTGGAATTCACCTGCGTTGTTATAAATTGTGTGAAAGGAATAACCAGGTTCTTTTCACTTTATCTGACCATACTGATGTACATAATCACATATCTGTAATATTTGTGATGCAGGGCCGGCAGAAGCTAGCGAGGTTCAATGCTCATGAGTTCGCAACACTCGTGATAGACATTTTAACTGACGCAAAGCGCCGCCAGCAAGGGAATTCCCCGGATGTCAAGGGTGAGAGAAAATGCTGTTTTATGATTTCTTGAAAAAAGAAAATGATCACGCTGTATAGTGTAACCATGTCTTTTGTTTTTATTTTTGTATTTTCTTTAAAAAGAAAAAATTCATATCATTCTATTATTGTTTTGATGTCCGAGTTGTACTTTCTCTCACTGATTTTTCCGAACTGCTTAATCCTACTATTAGGTTTGCGTGGAGGCTGGAGCCTATCTCAGCTGACACTGGGCGAAGGTGGGGTACACCCTGAACAGCCCGCCATATCATCATAGGCCAAACACACAACTATTCACACTCACACCTAGGGACAATTTGGAACAGCCAATTAGCCTAATGTGGATGTCTTTGGACTGTGGGAGGAATTCAGAATACCCGGAGAAAACCCACACAAGAACTCGGAGAACATGCAAACTCCATACAGAAACACCCTCATCAAACTTGGGACTCGAACCCAGAGCCTTCTTTCTGTGTGACATGCTAACCATACAACTTCCTGTTTATCAGGAACAAATGGTATAAAGACAGCTTAAATATCCCCTCTTCTGTTTTCCTCCTCAGATAATGTGGAGTTGATTCTGAAAGATATCGGTAGCCGCCACGGGAGTGAGATCCAAGAACCGGAGCAGCCTGATTACGACAGTGTGGCATCTGACGAAGACGCTGAGCGAGAGCCGGGCTCTGGAAAAGACGAGAGGACCAAGGTTTGTTTTGTGTGGTGTGTACTATGCGTAGGTGGTGTGCACAATCATACACTCGAATCTATGACCATGATGCTCTTCTCGCTGTTCTGTGGAGTTACCGTTCACCAGCTTGTGCTGTACTTACCCCGCGTTTATGTGGTACTAGTCCTCGCGGGCGATTTCCTATTCGGCTATCATTCTGTCATTGATCAAGTGCTTTATTTGCTCTGATGAAGTTAAGTAGATGAACCTACTGAGGTTTGACAGATTGAGCAACATAACTGTAAACTTCATGAGTCCAGTAAGCATCGCCAGGTTTTTTAAACAGCAGATGCACTCAGCCCTGTCGTGTACCCATTAAAAAAGCGCAGACTTGATTAAACCCTAACAGAAGTAATTTAGTTTGGTGTTTAATGTACTGTAATCCTGCTAACACTGCAGTAAAGATCTTTAATATATTCACTTTCATTCTTACCAATTAAGTTCCTCATCTTCCTTTCAGTCTCATTATCGAAGTTAAATAGCTTGGTCTTTTAAGTGTTCGCCTGCTTACCGTCATAAAAAATAGACACGACCTCCCAGGACAGGAAATACAAACATAGGTTTGTATTTAAAGGAAATGTTTTACACCCCATTTTCACAAGTTAGAATGGTTCCCTGACGTCTGTATCAAATGGCTTTGGACATATCATTTGGTCGTCCTTGAGCTTTGGTCATATCATTCATGGTGCAATCTGATAGGTTTGTTATCATACTCTAATAGACATTAAAATATACTACACAGGAAGGGCACAATCTGATTGGTTCGCTATCTTACTATAATAGACAGCACAAGGAGAACGCTCCACAGCACCCTCCTCACCGAACCTGCCCTGTTTGGACATCTGGATGGACTGCCTGTTCCTTTAAACGATTGCCCAATCCCTCTCTTCTATTAAAAGAATTGTTTTAGTATATACTACATGGGAACACAGGAAAAACAAACTCAAACGAGATTTTTAAAGTGTGACCAGGATTAAATGCACCCTCTTGAGACATTTTTTGTGCCTTTTTAAGCTTGGAACATGCGCATACATTAATGCCTAGCTTTTTTTTATTTGTTTTTGTCCAATTTGTATGTATATATTTGAAGAAAGGATGCGATGTGATTGGTTTGCTATCTTACAGTAATAGACATTGGTGTTTATACTATACAAGAATGGCGCAATCTGATTGGCTCACTGTCTCTCTATAATATACATTCTCTATACTAGACACTGTTATCACTATTAAACCTCAGTTTTCTTCATATTGATTTTTTATTTCATGACCCACAGACAAAATATTGTGGAATGCCCCCAAAAAAAATTATACCAGTCTTGATTTTAGTTTTTATGTTGCTGTGTAGTGTATATACTCAATCACTTATTCACCTCAGGCTTAGTGGATATCTACCTCATCTTTGCTAAATAATTGTTGTGTGTATATATTATATAACTTTTCTCTCTTCCTAATAAGAATGTCTTGTTATTTGTGAATTAAAAATAGTTATACTGAAACTTGTTTTATTTTCAGTGATTTTAATAGAGGCCTGCAGTAATCTGATCAAATATAACCTGATTAACCTGCAGTCCAAACAGGGCAGGTTCGGTGAGGAGGGTGCTGTGGAGCGTTCTCCTTGTGCTGTCTATTATAGTAAGATAGTGAACCAATCAGATTGCGCCATTCCTGTGTAGTATATTCTAATATCTATTATAGTAAGATAACAAACCAATCAGATTGCATCATGAATGATATGACCAAAGCTCAAGGATGCAATGAAGCTCAAACATTCACTTAATAAGAAAAGGAGACAAATGTATGCTTAAACTGTATGGAAACTGCTGGTTAACCTTTGCCTTAATCTGTCCGTATCTCTTTCCACCACAGAGCTCAGAGTCCTCTGACCTATCAGACGGACCCATCACAATGCAGGAGTTCATGGAGGTGAAGAACGCTCTGAATGCATCTGAGGCCAAGATCCAGCAGCTGCTTAAGGTCAACTGCCACCTGAGCGAGGAGCTGAGGCACATGCAGGGCAAGGTGAGTGACCCTGCCTATTCAGTGACCACTAGTATCTCTGCCCTGAGCAGCTCACACCCTGATCGAGCTTCAGCTGCGTGTGGGAACCTTGCTAGCTGGGTGCTTAGCTGCTGCGCTTATCTGATCTTTTGTCGAGCTGGGGCTGCTGCTAAGCATTTTAGATGAGGAGGCAGATAATGTGTCCTCACGCAGTGTCTCGTTTTACAGCTCTGTCTCTTCGACTTTAGAGTGTTTACCATGCACACACACACCAGTATTTGAGGATATGAGGAGCAAGGAAGCACAGACAGTAGTTATTAAATTTCAATTGTTGGAGAATTCTTTGATATCTATCCCTGTTTAATCAGTAGATTTAAATTCTTTATTAAAAAATAATTTAGTTCATGGCAGCAATTGCTTGCACTTAATCTCTAACAAATAATATACCACTGCACTGTTTCTGACATGTTTAACCTTCATGGTCTGGTTGTCTAATGAGTAATCTGTGTCTCAATAACTTTATTTTATATTCTTTTTGGATAAAAAGTAAAAGAAAACTACAGGGTGACTTAAAACAACCAAGTTACAAACATTCTAAAATATCTAAATAAAAAATTATCAAGTTATTATTTGCACACATGAAACTTATTGAGGCAGGAAAGGCGGTGCTGAGGTCTGTTGGTCACCCAACCCATCTTTAAGAACTTGATGTGTGTGTGGTTTCAGTAAGATGGAGCGACATCACACACACCACTTGAAGATCATTGGAAGTGCTGAAGAAAATCTTTCCGTATCAAGTGACCTCGTCACCTGGTTATGTTGCGTGGCCGGACCGTTCCCCTGACCTCGCCCCTTGTGCCGATTTTCTGTGGTGCTGCCTTAAATCACAAGTGTATACTCATCGACTGCAAATTCCTGAAGCCCATAAGGTTGCTATTCAGCAGGGGATGATCTGTCGAGCCATGGCAACACTCAGAAATTGCCTCCAAGGGGGTATAGACAATGATGGAAACCGTTTGGAGGAGGATCATCTTTAAAATATGATGAATAAAATCTGTACTGAAGTTTCATGTGTAAAAATAATAATTTGATTCTCTTTAATGACTTTTTCTATATTGGGTCACCCTGTATATGTGTGTGTGTGTGTGTGTGTGTGTGTGTGTATCTATATAACTCTGCAATGATTAATGTTCAATTTTCTTTTTTTCTAATTAAATTTGGTTTGCGAACAGTTGCTGACTGTGGCAAATATACATGCTCCACATTCACCCTTCATTCTGTTCGCCATCCAATTGCCGATCTCACTTTCATTGACCAAGGGGTACAGTTCGTGAACTCTGCATATAGTTGCCGAACATCTGTGGTCACATGACTGACACTATATGACGTGTTTTGCAGACAGGAAACAAACATTCGCTGACTGTTCGCTGTTGTTCATCAACTGTTTGTGAACTACTCATCAGTATATCACCAAAACTTCGCTAGAAATTCATCAACGAATTGGCATTTAGTATCTCACTGACTGACGAATACTTGCTGAATACTTGAAAGTTGACAGAACCGCTGTCGCCAAATGTTTTATAAACAGTTAATGAACTCTAATTAACAACATAACAGTAAAAAAAATTTTTTTTAATTTATATATATGTATATACATACATACATAAATACACACTGCCCGGCCAAAAAAGAAGTCACACACAGGAATATGTTGTTGTTCCACCTTTAGCCTTGTTTATAACATATAATCGTCATGCCATTGTTTGAACAAATTTAAGCAACATAACATTTATTTCCATCCAGTGTCGGGTTCATTTCTCACCGACTCCTTGAATTGATAAGGAAAAAACTGAACCACCCCATAAAGTCTTCTCCAGCACATTTTAAAATCTTTCAGTAGGGTTAAGGTCAGGACTCTGGGGTGCCGATACATGATTATGAAAATGATTCCTCGTGCTCCATGAACCACTCTTTCACTATTTGAGTCCCCATTTTATATCCGTGCCATCAGGGAACAAAAAATCCATTGATGTGATTACCTGCTCATTCAGTACATTCAGCTCATCAGCTGACTTCATTTTATTGCCGCATTAATGTTGCTGAGCCTCGACCCGACCAACTGGAGCAACAAAGCCATGGAGATTACATGCTTCGATCAAGGCCAAATGCCCTCCATGAAAATATTAGAGTCTGAGACTTTTTTTGTGGCCAGGCTGTGTGTATGTAAGTGTGTGTGTGTAAGTGTGTATGTGTGTGTCCTTCTGTTTGCATGTGCATGCGAGTGTACACACTGGCCCTCATTTATCAATCTAACGTCCAAACCAGTGTAGATAGGTGCACTGACATCACTGCAAGCTAGCACTACCATGCCAGAGCAGACTGACATCACTGCAGGCTAGGTTTCATGTGGGATTCATGACGCAACGCTTCAGTCACAGCTTAAAAATAATCAATCAGCCAATGATAAACGTGATGGCTGAAAACAGTTGAAATAAGAGGCCACACCCCCCCAGACTTTACAACATGCAGAGCAGAATACAGAGAGGAAGAGAACATTTTTGAAGTAGAAGCCCAAGTCCAACTGAGTCTGAAAAATAGGCACAAAAGCTGCGGGTTTTGATTAGATGCCTTATTCTCGGACTGATTGCATGCAAGTTTTCTGTCGTACGTTTGTTTTATAAATGAGGGCCAGTGAGAATATAAATAAGGCATGAATGGAATGGAACCATGGGAAAAAAATCTAATCACCTTTTATTTCATTTGTTTTAATATGTCATGTTAAATCAGCCTTATTCCAGTTTTATAAAATAAATAATCAGAAATGAGCCGGACAGAACATGAAGGAACATCAAGGAACAAACGTCTTCGCGTGTGTGTTTGCTTCGTCTCCAGCTGAACTCCCTGCAGAACGAGAACAGCAATCTGAAATGGCAAGGCGCCAACAGCCTGGCACACTCGCAGGAACCACAGCGACGGGCCCCGCCCCGCGGAGGCAGAGCCATGTCCATGTACGAGACAGGCTCGGGCATGAAGCACTACCATGCCAGAGCAGACGGTGCGCATCCCGAGCCTGGCAGCCTCACTCTCCAGCCCCTTCATCCTGGTGTAAGTGCTATCGCTCGAGAACACGCCATGCTCGATTTGTGCCTGTAAATCCCAAGCATTGTGTGTATGAGATTCAGTCCATGCTCATGTGATTGTCCCAGGCCTTGTTTATGATGACATATCATCGCTTTCATTTCAGTGATAATGTTTTACCATAATAGCCAACTTGATCTGAACCCCTTTCTAGATTGGGAAGGGTCCCTCCATGGGTGCCTCCTCCCTCCCCACCTTCCCTTCCACCCTGTCCTGGGCGTGGGACGAGCGAGCCCAAAGGGTGAAGTACTCGCTCCTCTGCTGCCTGGCTTTCCTCCCTTCCTACCTACCCGTTTTCCTCTCCTTCCTTAGCCCACCTCCACCCTTCAAGCTCTGCAGATCTGCATGTACCTACATCTGCACACACACCACCATCTCAGTTCACAGTCATCTCTTTATCCGAGACACAGGGTTTGCAATAGACTGCTTCTTTGTGCTTGCTGCATTCACGACCACTGCGATGGCTGAAAAAAGCTCTGCTCACTCAGAATGCCTGATGTGTTTAGAGGAGTCTACTATCAACAACTGTTTGTTTTTTTTTCATGCTTGGGTGTCAAAAACTATGCTGGAAGAATGATTCCAATCTGTTGGATGGAAATTATGGTGGGCTGATGCCTCATTCTGAAAGCCAAAAGTTACCTCCGAGCAAGAAGGTCCTGGGTTTGTATCTCTGTGTGGGGTTTGCATGTTCTCCCCGTACCTGTGTAGGTTTCCTCCGGGTACTCTGGTTTCCTCCTCCAGTCCAAAGACATGCACATTAGGCTAATTGGCGGCACCAGATTGCCCCTAGGTGGGAGTGAGTGTGAATGGTTGTGTGCGTGTTGTTCCTGTGATGGTCTGGTAAGCTGTTCAGGGTGTACAAAGGATCCTTCCATTAATGCTAGATAAACACCCCCTCATAAAAAGCTTCACCATATTAAAGGGGTGGGGTAATGAAGAAAATAGCCTAAATGTCATGTATGGTATCATCAAACAAGACATGATTCATAAAGATGGAAATTCAGGTTACGAAGGATACTAGAGATGAAGTGGGTTCATCCATTATGCTTAAGGGTTTGTCATATGATGTTGTGCTCTATATTGGTGTCAGAAACCCTCCATTCCAGTTGAAATGCTCAAAGGCTATTTAACAAAGTATTTTGGACATTCATAGCATATTTGGACAACTTTTTGGCAACAAAATTTTGGGTGCGAATCATGACACAGCTCTTTTAATGCTCATATGTTTTTAATTAGTTTGTTCTTACATTGTAGAGAGTGTCCCTTTAAATGAGTTGTTACTATTATAATATATTTTTTAAAAATATATGCTGAAAAACATTAAAACCAGGAAATGAAGGTAATCCTGTGATTTGTCTTCCAGCTGAACTCCACTCCGGGTTGCTGTTACTGAAAATTAACCAGTGCTTCGATTCTGACCAATCAGAATCCAGAATTCGCCAGTGTAGTTCTTGAAGAATGTAGTCTTCTCCGTTATCCCTGATGGACGAGCAGTTTTTAGTAGTGGACTCAACACTTTTGGGCCATATTGTGTACTGTGTAGTGATTTGATGTATCAGGTGTAATAACGCAAGCATGAGGAATGCCGCTGAATGTCTGCTTCTAACATGGCTGCGTCTCTTGCAAGCCTGTAGTCATTTTCTGTAACAGTGAAACCTCTGTGATGTGAAACAGACCTGGGGTTTTAAGGGTAAAGCTCTCATTTCGTTTCTGGTTCCATAAACAGGGGTCCCGGGTGGATGGAAAGGGCAGCACCTCCGAGAGTGACTACGATAACACGCCCAACCACGCTGAGCAGGACGACTGCAGGTACGACTTTTTTTTTAATGATACAACAATAGAGTGAGTGACATTATACTTTGTAAAGTGTGCAAAGGCGTCAATCTATCCATCCATCCAGCTATCTCTCTCTCCATTCATCTATCTGTCCATACAAGCATCTATCCCTCTGTCCATTCATCTATTCATCTGTCCATTTATTCATCTATAAATCCACCCATCCATCCCTGCATCCATTCATATATCTGTTTTTCCATCCATCCACTTGTCAGTCCTTCTTCACCTCCCTCCATCCATATATCTATCCCTCTATCCATCCATCCATTCATTCATCTATTCACCTGTCCATTTATTTGTCATGGATTCACTCAGTCTATACATCTATCCATCCATCTGTTTGTCTATCCATCGACCTATCAGTCCATCTATCCATACATCTGCTCCTCTCTCCATTTATTCATCTATCCATCCATTCATTCATCTCTTCACCCATCCACCTCTCAGGCCATCCAGTCATTCATCTATTCCTCTCTCTATCCATTCATCTATCCGTGTATCCATACATGTATCTCTTTCTACATCCATTCATTTTTGTCAATTCATTTACCTGTCCATTCATTCATCTATCAGTCCATCCATACATCTATTCCTCTCTCCATTTATTCATCCATTCATTCATCTCTTCACCCATCGGTCCATCCATCCATCCGTTCATCTATTCCTCCCTCCATTCATTCATCTATCCATCTATCTCTCTTTACATCCTTTCATTTATCTGTTAATTCATTCATCTGTCCATTCATTCATCTATCAGTCCATCTATTCCTCCCTTTGCCCATCTTTCCGTCCATCTGTCCCTCCCTCCATCTGTCTCCCTCTATCCGTCCATGCATCTGTCCAACCATCTTTCCCTCCATCCATCCGTCCTTCCAACTTTCCCTTCATCCATCCATCCATCCATCTGTCCCTCCCTCCATCTGTCTCCCTCCATCCGTCCATGCATCTGTCCAACCATCTTTCCCTTCATCCATCCATCCATCCATCTGTAATCTATGGAACGAGTATGCCTCAGAGTCATGGTGGAATTTGTAGATAATCCTGACTAGGGATTAAAGCCGACGAGGGCAAGAGTCGTGGTACCCACTGAACGGGTCGCCAGGCTATTGCAGGATTAACACTGATACAAACAACCATTCTCGCTCACATTCACAACTAAGGTCAGTTTAGGATATCCATTTGACCTAATATGCATGTCTTTGGACTGAGGAAAGAAACCAGAGTACCCAGAGAAAACCCACACAAGCACAGGAAGAGCATGCAAACTCCATACAGAAATCCTTCTGATGTGTAAGTGTTAACTACTGAGCCTCCGTGTCACCGCAAAGGCACCCACACAAGTCTCCATAGTGGAGGTTTGCCAGCGAGTTGTAGGTTTGGAGCTGCTTGAAAGCAGTGCCAGGTGTTACCCATCCTGTCAGTTATAAGTGGAACCTCAGGGCAGCCAATCAAAAGCTCTAGATTTAGTCAGGTGGGTTTGGTTAGAACTTCCTGTCTGATCTTTCAGTATCCAAGTCATCTTTACTGTTCTATGTAAGTCATACATCACGTTGTTAATGTTACTTCTTTCAGGCCGAGCGTTCATAGGACCGGTGGCCGGCTTGGGGAGGGAGCTATTCCCGAATCGAGTGACTTTGAATGTGAGACGGACTCGGTGCTGCCCTCTACCGAGGATGTGATCAGCAAGACTGAGCAGATCACCAAGAACATCCAGGAGCTGCTGCGGGCTGCACAGGAAAACAAACAAGAGAGGTGAGTACATACATGTTCACACACACACACACACACACACGGACTGCTTCCTTATCACCAGTTTTGCATCAAGAGAATTAAAAGCAGAACTAAGAGCAGACCGTTGCATTGTTTTAGAAATTCTCTCTATTTCTCAGGTTTCCCATAATCCTGTGTTTTCACTTTCGGTCATCATTGCTCTGTGTGCGTGTGTGCGTGTGTGCGTGTGTGTGTGTGTGGTGGATAGACACCCCAGCCCGGGTTGTTTCAGTGGTCTGCTGCCCTGCGCCGAGCTGCAGGCGGATTCGTCCTGGTACTGTTTGCTTGAAAGCCACAGCGGCTCCTTTGTCTGAGTGCTGAGTGGTGCGAGTGTGTTAAACGCAGCTGCCGCTCATAACCGCATTGCATGCATTTATAACGATCAGCTGTGTGCATTGAGGCGATGCCAAGCATTTTCTGACAATACACCAGTTTACTTTATCCAGATTTGCGTTCAGAACACTGACCAGAACATCCTCATCACCCCTATATTAAGACTCACAGTAATTTAGTTCTTAAATTCCTTTTTGTCTCTACTGCATTTTTTACTTCCTATTTGTCGAACTGTGGGTAGAAATATGAATGAAGAAATAAACAACAGCAGGTTACTGTTACACCATGCCCTGAGGTTGATCACTTTACAGTAACAGCACACCAAAGTGTTTTCTTCCACAATCTGGCAACATAAACTCTCTTTTTTCCCCTCCCATTAAACAATGACGATCTAACTCGTATTACTTTATATTTGCATTTGAAGAAGTAGTGAGAGTGAAGTGTGATGTAAAAGTGATGTAACATGTCAGTGCTGGTGTTAATGTTGACAAATTACCCATTGATTAAATAAAAGCGGCATTGTCGTGTAAAAATGGCGTAAAACACCATTTGTTCTTCTCAATTCACCTGAAACTGATGCTGAAATAGTCAGTTTGGTAATTTTCAGAATCGTGAAATTTATATTTTGAAATATATTCCACTTTAGAATGCAAGAATCAGGAGTTTGCGCCCGACCCCAACGTCCTCTCAGCCCGTTCCTGCCTACCTCTTCAACCTTTCCACGCCCTACTCAGCCCCTCCCTGCCTGACTTTTCGGCCCCTTCCCACCCTCCTCTCTGGCACCTGTTGACATTTAAGCATTTTTCAGTTATGCAGTGGGTAGAGTCAGGTTCAGAATTTGGGAGTGAAGTTACACTTCATTGTTGTGGAACGTCCACATAACATCGATAAACAGTCATTCCCTTGCTAGTCTTCCTTTTTTCTTTTTCTTGGCCGTAATAAAGCATTAATAAAGAAGACTTCATTGCCTTTGACTGTTCTAATGCAAACCGATACTGGGAATTTATTGCAAAAAAACAAAAAAGTTGACATGCTGTGCTCACATAAAACACACCACTATAGCAAAATTAAACATCTTTTAAAAACTCTGTTTATTATTAGTTTTAGTAATTAGTAAGACTGTTTCAGTTGTGCTGCAGTTGTAGCTACGGTCATAGAAAGCAGATAATATAAAAATACATTTACAGTCATTCTGACCAATCAGATTAGAGCATTGAGCCATGTGTTGATATAAAGTGTGTGCATGTTTCAGGCTCGTGTGCGGTGTTATTTTGGGTTGTTGTGCTGATTTGCTGTATAAATAAAACTCCTTCAGATCATATAGCTTCAATCAGAGTCTAGTTACGGACCAATTTCTGATTTTTATTAGATATTTAACACCAGGCTATAGTAGTAATCCCATTACTTACATTATATAATATATTTAAAAAAAAGTGCTGTGTGCTGTTGTCCCTCTGGTCCGACAGCCTGAAAGGCATATTTGTTTTTCTTTCTTGTCCAGTTTCATCCCATGCTCTGAAAGAATTCATCTCGCTGTGACTGAAATGGCCACCCTGTTTCCGAAGGTAAGGCTGCACACCACCACCCGCAGGTTTATGGATTTCTCTGGGAAGCTGCCTGGTCTTCAGAGCAGGAGTGTCGATTTCGCATCAGCATTTTGTGAACGTTTGGACATTTCTGTAACGCTCATTTTCATGCATCATTTTCATCTTGGGGGGGGGCTAACGATGTAACCACTACACTATTGGCCCCACCTGTACATAGTACTGTATGTTATATTTTATATGCTAGATATAAGTGGCATGATCTGATTGTTTTGATATCATGGGATACTAAGCAATTAGTAAATAATGCAAAGTATAATCTAGAGAAATATTCAGTCGTGCGATTGTTATCTGGTGAAGGGGTCAGATGGAATAATTCTCTATCATACAAAAGTCGAATTCTGACATTTGTTTTATTGTTCAATCAAAATATTTTTAAAGCAGACAGTCATGTTACTATGCTGCAATAATTGGTGGTGCAGTAATCATTCAATTTATCTGATGGCTACAGTGCAATAATTCAGTTATCCCATGCCAATGACCAAAGAATACCAAGAATTATTTCATTCTTTCCACGCACTCCACTTTCACTCACTCATTTGCCAAATCGCTTATTCCTACTAGTTGTGGACTGGAGCTTGTTTCAATAAACACTGGGTGAACCATGACCTCCTTACTGTGAGGCGAATGTGCTGACCACTACGCCACCGTGCTGCCTTCCACCAATCAGGAATGATGAAATCGCTTGAATGAATAATTATCCACCTCACAGTCTCAATGGTTGCCACCAACACTGATTCGGAAATTGTAGAAATTCAACAAAATGCCATCTCGCGAAATATGACGAACTAAACGCAAACACGTTTTCAAACTTGGAATGCATTTCAAAAGCAACCAGACAAGATCACACTTAAACATAGATAAATCAGCCATAAAAATCTTGTTTTAGTGTACTTTATGCTTATGTTTCCATGTAGTATAATCCACCTTCCTCTCTGTGAATAAAACTCAGTCATCAGATTTGATGATTGACACAACCTTCTGTTGTCTGTCTCGTTTCCAGAGGCCGAGTTCGGAGCTAGTACGTGGCTCCCTACGGCTGCTGACCTCCAGCGCCAGCCGACTCCAGGGCGAGTGCCAGCGGGCAGCACCAGCCGAGTCCTGCCCCGCCGATGCCCAGCTGGTCACACAGCAGCTCATCCAGTGCGCCTACGACATCGCCAAGGCCGCTAAGCAGCTCGTCACCGTCACCACCAAAGAGAGCAACTGAGCCACTCGCCGTTTACCATCCCTTTTAACGCGGACGACGTCGCTCGTCATCACTCTTTTTTTATCATTACAGCATCAGTATTACAAAAAGTATTTTTGTTATATTTTTTATTTAAAGGAATTTAGTGCCTGTTAACCAAAATTTAAGTTATAATCTTGGCGTGGTGACATGTTCATGTCGACAGGCTGTTATTTTATAATCGTACCATCGTGTAGCTCAGTCCTTGCTGCCGTTCTCTGGTAATGTGTCATGGTCATGTGACAGTGCAGTCTTTGTGGTGATAAAAACCCAGCCATAATTTGGGAATACTTTGCCCTTCGTGTGTGAAACACCACTTCAACCCTCATCCTGTGACTTAACAAATGTACAGTATCGTAAGTGTACAATGTCTTTACCTGTAATGCTAAAGTCTATAAGTTGTAATACCTCATATATACCTAATTGACTGCGCCAGACCTCCTGTTACTATGTCGGGGAGACCCCAGGAAATGATTTGATTGGACGCAAACCGTGATTATTTTTGCTTTGTTTGTTTTTTTCCCTATAAATACTTTGCTATTCTTTTCACCTGCGTTTATTTGTAATTGTGCTTTGTGCAATTATGAATGGAGATTCATCCAAAGGATGTGTGTTCGGTTGCCTTGTGTGTCAAAATCCATCAGCAGTTGCGCTTGTGATTTCTTTATGTGGTGCTAATTGTGTGTCCTCCTATTCTTCAGTATACTGTATAGTATATAAATGCTGCTACGCTGTCTCCTACATAATTATGCAACTAATTACGGTGGTGTTGGCTCAGTCCCATCTACGTACAGGGATAACAAAAACCATGACGGTTTAGCTTCTGTGAAAACCTTGCCATTGGATATAATAAACCAGAATTTATATCATGCTTCTTGTGTATGTGATTCGTATTTATTTATTTATTTATTTATTTATTTTGGGTGCATTTTGTTTTTGCATAATGTTTCAATTATCAAAGTATAGTCCATCATACCATTTCATCCATTCATTTCTTCATAGAATGTTCTGGAATGTCTGAAATAAGTCCATTCCTGCTACCACTTTCTTTACAACCGCTATAAAAATCATCCTCTCTTTCTAAGTTAGAAATAGAGAAGCACTCCGGTCTCCTCCTGGTACTCTAGTTCCTTCCCACAGTTAAAAAACAAGCACATTTGGTTAATTGGCCCTGGGTGGGAAGCATGTTGGCCCTGCAATTGTCTCGCAAGCTGTCCAGGGTGTTTCCTGCCTTCACCCAGAGTCAGCTGAGACAGGCTCCATCCTTCCCACCACCCTAAGAGGATTAAGCAGTTCGGCAAATGGGTGAAAGAACTCCACACCGAAACGCCATCGCCATGCCTGGGACTCAAATCCAGGACCTTCTTGATGTGAGGTGGAAGTGCTAACTACTACGCCACCATGTCACCCTGGTTTTCATCACTCTCTCACTGAACCACTTAATCCCACTAGAGTTGCGGAGAGGCCGAAGCCTATCTCAGCCACCACCGGGCGAAGGCGGGGTACACCCTGAACAGCTCGCCAGTCCATCTCAGGGAAAAACATACACAACTATTCACACTCACATTTAGGGGCCCACAGGGGACCCAGCCACCCACATATCAAATCTTATTTATGTAAAGCCATTTCAAATTTTATATCTGTCTGTCTCGAGGGGGTGTAACATTATATATTATTAAATAATAATCCAGAGATAAACTGGAGTGTACTTTAGTAATAAATATAATGTCTCAATGTTCAATGTTGTTGAAAACATTCATCGACCAATAATCACTCCTCGGTGTTTTGGCATTAAGATCGCCTATTGGTCCGTTTAACTGGGCTGCCCAAACACTTCGCTCTCATTGGTTATCTTTATTCCCACCTGTTGAATATTCTGCTCAGGCCCCGCCCACCACTTCCCTGTTGCTGCATGAAGTGTCACTTCGGCTTGTTCCGGGGTAATTGTGCTCACTTTAACCGGCTACTTTCCCCCTTCCTCCTTTTCTTTGATGTTTTTTCCTTTTTTATAATGTCTCTTTTATTAGAGAATCAGTTCCCCGAGTTGCCGAACTCCAAAGAAATCGCTACGAAGTCGTTTTTGGAGTCGGTGTCCTACCTTCCGCCTTTCTTTGGTGAGTAACGTTAGCTTGTGTGAAACGGTCAGGAGTTACTGGAACAAGACCGGAGCTGCTTCTGCTGCACACAGCATTACACACTGATTCATGGGAAATCTTAGAGATTTACAGGAGATCCAGTAGGAAGAGGATCTGCTAAAATGACGTTGTGTTGGTTAGTGGTGCACTTCAGGACCTGTTTTTGTTATAAATAGGAATTAAATAAACCTTTAGACTGTTAGAATAAATAAGTGAGCTGATACCCCCCCGTGTAGCCTGGAATGGTACCGTCCTAAAATTACATGTAATTAATTATTCATTACACTGCAGCTCTGAGGCGCAACTTTAACTTCCAGGTTGATGAATTAATTAAACATAAATTAGTGTAATTGAAAAAGGATGTTTATTAGGGGCGTGGCCACGTGGGGAGGCACTGGGTTGCATGGCCACCCTTTCATTTAAACCTAACTTTAAACAATAATATTTAACAAATAGACTTTTTACTTTTTCCAGCTGTTTTAACAGGCTTGGACTTCACAATGTTAAATATAACTATAAAGTGTTAGAAGTACATAGAGTTATAGGGAATTATATAGAGTTATAGAGTATAACGCGACATTCAATAATGAACTGGACTTCGTATTGTTTTTTTGTTCTTGTTTGTTTCAAATGTTTGTTGTTGGACGTAGACCTTTCCCAATGACCTCCACTGGTCCTGGTTTGTTTATTAAAACTGTCCAAGTCGGTCCTCTATCTCGTCCTTTGTCTTCCTCGGTTTCGTGATCCGTGTTGTTCAGTGATTGTCTATTATTCTCATGACATGACCAGTTGTTCTGGTATACCATAAATAAACCCAGGGCAGCTCGGTGGCGTAGTGCTTAGCACATCTGTCTCACAGCAAGAAGGTCCTGGGATTGAGTCCAGGGCTCAGCTAGGGTGTTTCTGTGTGGAGTTTGCATATTCTGGTGCTTGCATAGGTTTCCTCCGACAGCCCAAATACATGCACATTAGTCTAATTGGTGGTTTCAAATTGGTGTGAGTGTGAATAGTTATGTGTGTTGGCCATGTGACAGACTGGCAAACTGTTCAGGGTGTATCCCACCTTCACCCAGTGTCGGCTCAGATAGGCTCCAGCCTCCCCGCGACACTAGTAGGAGTGTTTTAGCAAACAAATGAACAAATAAAACCATCCAGGGTGTGTTGTTATTAAAAAATAATCAATTTCAGAGTTTAAATGGTTTCAAAGTTTTCTCTTTGCTGTTTTAACAGACTGTCTCGGTTCCAAAGTTTTTGCTCCCATCAAAGCTGACATAAATGGAAACATCACAGTAAGTTTCGATCTCCTCCTCCTCCTCCTCCTTTCAACCTCCCACCCCCACCTTCTTTTTGTCTAAGACATTCTGACGGATTTATTCCTCACTATTTTTCATTAGAAAATCCGAGCTGTGTACGACTCCGATCCAGTGAAGTACGAGACGCTGCAGAAGATTCTGGAAGCTGAGAAGGGGATGTATGGGTCCGAGTGGCCGAAAGTAGGGGCCACGTTAGCGCTCATGTGGTTAAAAAGGTGAGATGAAATTTTTTTTTGTTCCAGTACTGTTTTCAGATTGACCTCAGGAGGGTTGACGAGTGGTCAGGTGAGTCAATGTCTCCGCAAATGGGAGCAAAAACTCCCTCCCTCACTCCCTCTCACTCGTTTACTGAAGCAATTAATCCTTCTAGGGTAGCTGGGAGGCTGGAGCTTATCTCAGCCGACACTGGGTGAATGCAGGGTACACCTTCAACAGCTCGCCAGACCATCATTTGGCAACACACACAACATTATTTTCACATACAGCCACACCTATCCAAATTTTTTGCTTCCAGTTGGCACAGTTGAGTAGTGGTTTCAACCCAGTAAGGGTTTACGGGATTGCTGTGTTGGGACACGCAAGTTAGGCTAATTGGCTGTTACAGATTGCCCCTAGGTGGGGATATGATGTATTACGCAAAAGAGTAAGTGAGTGAGTTATTTCCAAACATCCCTCTTTCATTTCATTTCGTCTTGCCTTCATGTCCTAAAAGTTGGATATCTAGGATAGGAAATTCAGGTTTCTGAAATTCAGCCCTGGTTATTTGTGAACTGTTCTCCTCAGAGGCCTGCGCTTCATTCAGATCCTGCTGCAGAGTTTGGCAGATGGCGAGCGAGATGAGAACAATCCCAACCATATCCGCGTCAATATCACAAAAGCCTACGAACAGGCGCTGAAGAGATACCATGGCTGGATAGTGCAGAAGATTTTTAAGGTGAGATTGAGATGGAATTCATCTCAGTAAGTTCCTCTGCAATAGATTGTGTAGTATCAATGTTTCACACATCCGGGCCTTGAGTGAGGTATATGTGGGTGTGTGTATATGTCCGTGTGTGTTATTTGTGGTAACAGTTTGAATTACTTCTGAAATTGAAGAATAAAATAACTAATGCTTTGTAATACTTAAAAGAACCACAAACATTTGATCACAAAATATTGTAATTAGCATTATACCTTAAATATTATAAAATGTAATCAAGGCTAAAGGCGGCATAACAACATATTCATGTTTGTGTGTTTTTGTTTTTTTTTGTTTGGGCAGTCCATATGTTGTATTTTGTACACAGAGCAGTTCAAAATTCTTTACAATATGTCAGCTGTATTAAAGTAGTCAAAGAATAAATGACTATAAAGATACATCATGTAATACTATCCATCCATCCGTTATCTGTACCACTATTGATCAGCGTTGAGGTGGAAGCTGGAGCCAATCCCAGCTGACTTCAGGCAGGAGGTGGGGTTATGCCCTGAACAGGTTGTCAATCTGATACAGGGTTAACACACCGCACTCGCTCACATTCACACCTGTAGGCAATTTAGAGTCTTAAACAGAAAGAACCTTGGTTGAGATTTGAAAATGAATCTTCTGGCTGTGAGGCGCTAGTGCTAAGCTGCACTTGTCAAACTTGGAAATCAAACTTGGAGGATGTTTAACTTTGTAGCAAGACAGTTAAAAAAATAATAATTAAAAAAAGTTGTTGAAATGAAGCCGAGGAAAATATATGGGGTCACCTAGGACCAAATTCTGGTACAAGTCTTAAAATAGATGAATCTGCAGGCATGTTTCTGAGAGGTGAGGGATCCCAGGCGAAACACACTTGGACGTGCGAAATTTCACACTAATAGTAACCCGAGCTCGGAATTGAACCACAGATTCTGGTGCAGTAAATCCGTGAGCCATGATATGTGAGGATAGAATAAATATGTGCTACATGGAAACACATGCAAAAAAACCTACAAGAAGATTTTTTTATGGCGTATTTTTCTATTTTAAAGCATAATAATGGTGACTCCGCCTTCTCCAAGTGACCATGATAAAGTCATGATTGTGGTGTACAAGGTAGTGTTTATATCTTACAGGTCCAGCATGCAGGGTTGTTTTCTGTACTTTCTACTGTATTAACAAGACCACACTTTGTATTTATTGTGTACTTTTTAACCCTGTAAAAACTTCATTGTGGTGCTATGGATGCTTTGTCGAGGCTGGAACAGATGAGAAAACTTCTAATCCACATTGTTTCACTCTGTTTCAGGCTGCACTGCTTGCTGCACCGTACAGGTCTGACTTCCTGAAGGCTCTGTCTAAAGGTCAGGTGGTATCGGAGGAAGACTGCCTGGCGAACGTTCGGCAGTTCTTGGTGAACTTTACCGCCACTGTGGATGCCGTTTATGAGATGTACACATTGCTGAATGCTGAGCTGGACTACACGGTATGACCGCTTGCATCTCGGTGCCCTTCTCAGGTCAGAAAGCATTTTCACTGTAAAGAATCAGCATTCGAAATCAACACAACTCTCCTTTTATTTTACTGTAAATTTTTTTTTTGTTTGTTTTGTTTTTTTTTTGTGGTGAGAGGATTTTTCCATCTTAGCATGTATTATTCAGGTAAAAATTCCCAGCAACCCTGGAGTGCATTTACTTATGGTATCTCTAAGCGGAGATTTTGAGCTACCTGTGATTCTTTAAGACTACTGTATTTGTCCTGGTTTGACCAAAGCTCGTACTGGGTTAACTAGAGGAAATCCCAAACGCTAGGATTTGAGAGAAGAGACATTGCATAACCACTTGAAATTAAAAAAAGAGGTTGAAAAGATGGTTTTACTTACATGGCTGATTTACTTACAGAATAAGTCTCTTGATATCCAATACTTCAATTTTTAAGAACTCTTAAGAATTCTAGCATTGGGGCAAACCAGTGATTCAGAAGAACTTGAAAGTCTTTGGATGTACCTTAAAATTAATAATAGTAATAATAATATTAAGGGTAGTAGTAGTTGTCCTCTTTACATTTCACATTTGATACAAATAAAATAAAATGATCATAGAAAATGGATTTTTAAGTAAAATTAAAAGATTATGACTGAACCAAACATGTTTTTGACTGATATTTTAAAAACAAAGTAAAAATGGTTAGCTAGCTTTTTTTTGTTATCTGGACAGAAAGTCATTTTACATTTTGTCAATTTTCAACATGGATTTCTTGTTCAGTTTGATGTTTGAAAGTACCAAATTAGTTATAGCTTTAAAATATAAAAGGTTTTTAAGTTCTGTATCTTTAACATTTGGTGTTATTGTATGTTCCTGTAATGCAAATAAGAAAAAAAAAAAAATAGATCCTAACTTTTCATGATGCGTGTATACAGTATATATTTAACAGTTATTCCACAATAATGGTACCGAGCTGGCTATCAGTCATATCTGACGAGAGCAAATGGAATAAATGTTTTATTCTATCCACACTCACTAGATTGTCAGAAATAAAGCATTTTTATTATTTTAATCAAATTCTTGGAAAAAAATGTATATAAGGCTGGATTAAAAAAATGTCCCGGTTTCTCATCAGTGCCCACACCTGAAAATTGGCTCTCTCTCTCTCTCTCTCTCTCCCTCTCTCTCTCTCTCTCTCTCTCTCTCTCTCTCTCTCTCTCTCTCTCTCTCTCT
>JAOUQZ010000008.1:16829616-16850207 GCA_028564935.1 Neosilurus hyrtlii | reverse complement strand
CCCCCCCCCCCCCCCCCCACCCCCCCACCACACACACACACACACACACCCTTCGAGGTGCCCCAGACGGGTTGCAGTTCTCTCTTTCCCGGGCATCAGAGTCCGGTGATGCTGAGGACTGAATAAAGTTGCATTTAGTAAAAAATTTATATAATTCTTGTTCTTACTGTCAAATTCTTTTATTCCAAATTTTGCTGCTTTTCATGAGATGAGTCTAGAATGGATGAAACTAGCATTAGAATTTAGCAGTAATTGCACCCATTTCTTTTTCTTTTTTTGTCTGTAGTGTCGTACCTACTGATGGTATTTGGGGTGATATCCTAGTAATATAATAGCCTATCACAACATTGCTCTTGTCCAGTGGGTATGGATAGAAACCCACTTCCTCTTTGCACTATTCCCCTATGCATAAAGAAGTGCCTCAAAGTAATCAAAAATTGTCCATGATATGCAAAGGTGTTGGTGACACACATATATATGTGCACTATAATGCCAAAAGTATTCACTCACCCACCCAAATAATTGACTTCAGGTGTTCCTATCACCTCTATGTCCACAGGTCATTTTAACCTGTAAATTCAGACACCTAGGAATTTGTGAAAGAATGGGTTTTGAGAGAAAGGAATTCTGAATGTTGCAGCGTACCAAGAGATGTTGGACACTTTCATGCTCCCAAACTGTTCCCACAAAGTTGGGAATGGACCCTTCCTGTTCCAACATGACTGTTCACCAGTGCATCCTTCCACCAGTTCTGGAAGAATGGTCAGAAATTCCCATTAACATACTCCTAAACCTTGTGGAAAACTTGCCCAGAAGAGTTGAAGCTGTAAGGGTGGGCCGCCAACATATTAAACCCCAGTTCATATGTGTGAGAAGGCAGATGAGCGAATACTTTTGGCTGTGTATGTGTGTGTGTGTGTGTGTGTGTGTGTGTGCGCATGTAAAGCAATTTGTAGTTTTGTTACATGACTGGTATTACTGTTCCTACTAAGACTGACTGGTTAACAAATTCACACCTGGCGTTTGCTGCACAAAAACTGAAGACTAAGTTGTTGACTGATTATAATACGTATCTGCAATCTAATTGTGTACCCTCTCAGGGTGATCTGATTATTGAAGTACTGTAAAATGTTATTTTATTTTAATGAACACTGGAAGCAATTTTAGAAATCACTGTGTAGAAGTCAGTTAATGGAAATTTATTTTTGATTTGATATAAAGTATCGTATGTTACTGATACATCTGTGAGATTGTCTGACTGAGAGGTTTTTTTTTTCCTCCTATTTTTTGTCTCATTCGTTTCAAACTATAAAATGCAGAAAGAAAGAATTCCTACTTTAATGCATTACAAATCCTCACTCTGAAGTTTATTTATAATGCAGTGTGTGTGTGTGTGTGTGTGTGTGTGTGTGTGTGTGTTAATTATTCTCTAAGCTGTAATATTTGGTTAACTGACTCATTCAAATTTGATTTATGTCTGAAATAAACAGTGCTTTCTTGTATCATTTAAGTATGTATTTATGTATTTTGCAGCTGTCAGTGATGTTTTGTGTCCAGGTTTTTTTTTTTTTTTTTTTTTTTTTTAATCATTACTGATATTCTAGCATTTTAATAATACATTTTATGCATACACTTATATGTATTTTGCTGTTTTGCCACTAGAGGGCGGCATGAAGCTGCATATTCTCAATGAATCACGTTTATACCTTCTGGTGTGTTTATCTATTTTAATATTAGACATTTAATATAATCAATTATTAGTGATTGAAATTAGAATTTTATACTTTATCTGTTTTGTTTCTGAGCACAAATCTAAAAACTGAAAAATAACGACATTCTTTACTATAGTCTTCCTATTTTATTTATCATGTGAAGTTCAGTAGGGAAAAGCTCAACACTGATTGGTTGTTACTGAGCACAGAGTAACCAATCAGTAGCCTGTAGCTTATTTTGAATATACAGAGACCAGATATAAGTAAGTAGACACCCAAAATTTCAGGATGAATATTTTCTGGTTGAAGAAGAGGCTTGCGTCTTGCTGTTTGGCCATAACAGCCCATTTGATGAACAGTCTTTGAGCTGGTGTGGATGTCTTCTGCACTGTCTGCAGTCTTGGAGCGGGGATTTTTCTCCACTGCTCTCTTCTCAGAGCGAAGGCATCTTTCCGGTGGTCCAGGTCGACCTGGTTGTGGATCCGTGCTGGTCTTACCTTCAATTATTCAAATTGTCGGCTATTTGTCGCTGGCCGATTCCTCCCTCTGACTGACCCACAATTCGACAATTTAATGAACACTAGTCAGACTGCTTTTTAAAGGTGCACAAAGTAGTGCTAAAGTTATGCAAGCATGCCTCGCACTTCAGGAGCTCAAGAATTGTCCGATTTTCAGAGATGCACAAGGAGAACTTTCAAACTCCACACACAAACGCCTTCGCTGAGCCCACAACTCAGCCCCAGGTCCTTCTTGCTGTGAGGCAGACGTGCTAACCACTACACCACCATAACAATCCCAAGTTTCACAGGAAATCTTTGTATCTGGGATTAATCTCTTGGTTTTCAGTGTTGAAATAGTGGTTGGTGTTTTAAAGGTGTGTCCATGCTCATTAACACTACAAAAGTGGCTCAAATATATACAATCCTGGGGCTTGTGTGGCGTATGCATGTTCTCCTCATGCTTGTGTGGGTTTTCTCTGGGTGCCCCAGTTTCCTCCCACAGTCCAAAGACATGCACATTAAGCTGGCTGTTCCAGATTGACCCTAGGTGTGAATGGGAATGTTTGTGTGCTGCCCTGCCTTTGCCCAGTGTTGTCTGAGAGACTCCAGCCTCCTCGCAACCCTAGTAGAAAATGAGTGAGTGATGAGTGATATCTGCAGTGCTTTATGGGTAACTGACATCCTTGCTCAGCCACTGAGACTACACCGTATCACCGCAGGAACAAGGAAAAAAACAACAACTTTGTGACAATGTAACTTTGGTGTGTTTACCAAATGACTGACCTTGTACAAACAGTGAGTACCTAGACATAAATCCTAGCCATTTAAGACACGGTGCTAATCTATAGAGGGCTACATTAGCAAACAGCAGGCTGGTCTTGTTATTGAGCTGCTTCTGAGCAGGTCATGGCCTCCGGTATTCAGACTTAAATGAAGCCTGTTTAGTAGTTAATGGTTTCCGCTTTCTCCTCAGCAACACTGTTCTGTGTGTGTGTGTGTCCTGCTGCCTGAGGACAATGTGGAGCTTGTGGCTCCTCTCAGTGGAGACCAAATTCCCTTTTTGCATTAGCAGGACCGGTAATCCCACAGTTTTAAGAAGCACAGCTGCTGCTGAGGGGAAATGAGGCCATAAAGTAGCTCGGCATATAAAGATGGAGGACTCTGTGTCTCACTTAACAACAAAGTGCATTCAGATGTGTTTTTTCCCCGCTACCATTTATAACATTAACATTAGGTTTGTTGAATGGTAAAGCCAAAATATCTATTCCCTGTGTACCTAGGTACGTCAGTTATTACTATATGCTACGTGGGAACGGCGCGATATGATTGGGCTGCTGTCTGAGTATTAGAACGACATTATTTGGAGTGGATACTGTTTGAATTCAAATGCAATGTCATCCTGGTCATGCTTTAAACAATAAAATAACCATAAAATCTGATTTGAGTTTGTTTTTCTTGAGTTTCTGTGTGGGCGGCATGGCGACGTAGTGGTTAGCAGGTTTGCCTCACAGCAAGTAGGTCCTGGGTTTGAGTCCCGGGCTCTGTGAGGGCATTCTGTGTGGAGTTTGCAAGTTCTCCACATGCTTGCATGGGTTACCTCCCGGTACTCCGGTTTCCTCCCACAGTGCAAAGACATGCACATTAGGCTAATTGGCTGTTCTGAGTGTGGTTAGCATGTTCGCCTCACAGCAAGTTGGTCCTGGGCATGGTGAGGGTGTTTCTGTGTGGAATTTACAAGTCCCCTCGTACTTGCTTCGGTTTTCTCAGGGTACTCTAGTTTCCTCCCACACTCCAAAGACATGCACATTAGGCTAACTGCCTGTTCACTACATCACTCACTCGTTTGCTGAACTGCTTAAACCTACTACTAGGGTCGCAAAGAGGCTGGAGCCTATTCAGCTGACACTAGGCAAAAGTGGGGTACATCCTGAACAGCTTGTCAGACCATCGCAGGGCCAACACACACAACCATTCACACTTACATGCACACCTAAGGGCAATTTGGAACAGCCAGTTAGAATAATGTTTTTGGACAGGGGGAGGAAACCTGAGTACCTGGAGGAAACACAAGCACAGGAAGAACATGCAAACTCCACACAGCCCGGGACTTGAACCAAGGACATCTAACCACTATGCCACAGTGTCACCCTCACTGCATCAGTGAAGGTTAAAAGAATTACTGTTAGATTTATATTTTTGCTTATTTAAATCCTGTCTGTATTAATAATCAGTCGTGTTTCTTTCTGACTTCAGTGCTTAGGTCTGCATCAACTCGTAATCTCACATACTTCCTTCCTAAAAGTAGGAGGTTTTTATGAGGAGCTCTTACTTGACTGCAGCATGAAACAATCACCATCGTGTTTATGCATGTTCGATTTTGATTGCCTTGTTTACTACAACAGCAGCCTTTGGAATTGCAATAAATGGTTCTGGGCCAGAAACAGGGGAAAAACCCCTAAAGTAATTTGCATATCTAGGAGGGGGGAAAAAAATCCCAAGATAAGTGGGCCGCTGCATTGTGCCGTGTCGACTAGTCCACCGTAAGCGCACAATACACTTTATTAAAAGTAATATATTCTGAGACATTTAACCTAAGAGGACTGCACATTTTTCATACACAAATGCAACACTGCAGGGGAGGAAAAGAAGGACCTTTATAGAGTCCTATTTCCATATATATGACTTTTTCAAGAGGGGGGCTGGAAAAAAACTCGATGTGACTCTAGCACTCAATGGTTTGAAGATAAAAAAAAGAAACATGGCTAGATAGGATGCTTGTATTTTTAATAAGGATTATAATCTGCAAAGCGTGCACATGCGCACATGCAAAAGCTTAGACAAACCTGCTGGAATATGGCTTGGGGCTTTACACCACAGCCTACGGGCTCATCAGGCTGGAGCTTATCCCTGGTTTCCGCAGCATGAAGCGACTAGGAGTTCAACTCCTCCTGGTTGGGTGACTAGTCCATTGCAGATTACCTTCCCAGTATTTTTACTGGTACCCATTTATACTGCTGGGTGAACAGAGGCACACTTGTGGACCTTGCCCGGGGGTCTAATGGAGTTTCGAACCCGCAACCTCTCGATCATGAGCCCGGCACCCTAACCACTATACCACATCAAAAAATGGCTGTTCACTTTCTGCCCAATGATGGATACCATTATAATGAGATAATAAGCATTTATTGTATGAGATGAAGTATGATATAGAGATTTATTCACTCGAGGGGTTGTAACCTGCTGAGGGAAAAATTCTTAGAATTCTATAGTTGTTTTATTATTCATTTAAAATGTTTGTTTTCAGTAGTGCAATAATCATTCAACTTATCTGATGGCAACAGTGGGCAGCACGGTGGTGTAGAGATTAGCACAACCACCTCACATCAAGAAGGTCCTGGGTTCGAGTCCTGGGATTGTCAACAAGAACTTCTGTGTGGAGTTTGTTTGGTCTCCCTGTGTTTGTGTGGGTTTTCTCCAAGCTGTTCAGAGTGATAACCCACGTTTGCCCAGGTTTGGCAAATGAGTGAGAGTAAGTGACTAAGTGATGGCAACAGTGCAATAACTCAATTATCCCATGGCAATGGTGCAATACCGAGAATTATCGCATGGCTTTCCACCAATCAGAAAGGAGAAAATCTTTTAAATAAATAATAATCATTGTTAACCTCTCTGTGGATTTAATGTTATTGTTGATTGGAACTGGTAGTCTGTATTTTAGTGCTTCCTGTTTTGTAATTTGGAACAATGTAACCAATGCAGGATGTGACCCAAAGCTTTACACAAAAATCTCAGAATTTTTATCATAGTGTTGGAATTATCATAAGTTTTTATGATTACTATTATTATTTCAAGCACTTTATATTATGTCAAATTAAGACTCTTTGGCTAGCCTCAGCTTCTAATGAGCCAAGAAATTTGGGGGCGGCCGTTACCTAAGAGAATCGGCTTTGGGACCAAAAGGTCACTGGTTCGATTCCCAAACCAGCGGAAAAAATGTGTGGTGGGGGGAGAGTTAGCTGCACCTTTCCTTCCGCCACCTTCATGGCTGAAGTTCCCTTGAGCAAGGCACCTAACCCCCAATTGCTCCCCGGGTGGCCCAATGTGTGTAGCAGCCCTCTGTTCTGAGTGTGTGTCTGCTCACTTTGGATGGGTTAAATGCAAAGTATACAGTATATCGAAGATAAATAAATAAATAAAATTTCAAGTGAAACACAAGCCACAGAATCACTATGTTGATTGGTGGCACTCTATTCTGTAATATATTTCTGAATTGATGTCAGTTTATCAGTAAATGAATTATCATGTGCAGAACTGTATGAAGCCTCTAAGCTTATATGTGTCCCAGAATACCTGATCCACTGCTCACTGCTTATAAAATTAAAATTATACAAATTATAATAAATAAAATAAATTCCGTTTTTTATTTAAAAATAATTTAAATATAAATTATATATAAAATTAAACATACAGCTTTAGATTACATTAATAACTTAATTATTCGTCATATATAAGCTTATTTCATATTTCACAACTTTTAGATTTTATTTCTGACAGATTTTTTAAATTATTATTAATACTCCCTTGACATCATCACATGGTGTGTGTTAAGTCTTAGGAAAAGCAACAATGACTTGCTCCATCTGGCTTTATTTGTAATTCTTTAACCTTGTTAGTCTTTAATATGTTAAAGAGATGTAATCCCTTAAAGAAAGTGCTTGTTTATTTAAAAAAAAAAATTTGAAAAGCCAGACACGTAAAAGATAACCCAAGGCTTGGGTCCAGTTTCTTAACACATTCATATCAGCCTCGTGCAGAAAAATAGCTCTGAGAGATAAGCACTGAGCGTTCAGGACACTGCCAGTAATTATACCTGGTAATAAGATCTGCATGGTGTGCGTGCGACTCGAATGCCGTGCAGCCCTGCCATTGTTCAGTCTACCACTCTGTTTCTGGAACTAATGGCAGCCTCCTGGCCTGGTTTCTGTCAGCACCTCGCGCTCTCTCCCTCTCCCTCTCTCTGTTTGTTCTCGATGCCCTTGAAGAGCTGATAAAAGAGGCGGAGGAGATGTGTGCGAGCTCAGGTCACACTGAAAGCTGATTAGCCCCTGTCCCCGGGGTGGATAAAGCCAAAGCAACGTCAATGCCCTGCCCTCAGAGGGTATCGCTGCTCTGCTTCATCTCTGCCAAAAGGCCCCAACTGCCACTCGGATGACAGACCTGGAAGCCAAACTGCACAACCGCAACCCCTTCCTCCAACACCATTTTGTAGGGCTCCAAGCATCAGCTTAAAACCTCTGTTGTTTTACTCGTTGTTATTATTATTATTATTATTTCACTTTAAAAATCAGAACAAAAAGACAACCTCTCCCTGTGAAATTTTTACAGATTCCATCCCCTCTGTGATACCATTTCCTCTTCATCACCCTGCTTCAATATTACCACTTGTACCATCCATTCATCTTCCTCTTCATCACTCATCATCTCCTCTTCATCGCCATCCCTCCTCATCACCACTCATACTCTTCATCAGTCTCTTCTTTTGGCCCCCGGGAATCGCTGCTTAATCTATATTAGTATCACTAATATTGGAAGGCAACCTAGTCATTTTGTTTACACATTATAAATGACTCATCTCATGTACTCATTGTGCTCCGGTTATGCCAAGATAAGCATTACTCCTGCTTTGGCTTTATAGCTTGCTCAGAATTTGATTTATGCCTCTAGGAGAACTGACATTTGTGTCATCATTCATCTTTCATTCACTCAAAAAACAAAAACAACAACCAACAAACAGATTTTAAAAACATCCCTAAATTAGATTTTATTTGACAATCTTAATTGTGGAGGGGCTTCCAGTCAGTCATACATACATACAAACATACATACATACAGTAGTAAATAGTCATTGAAGCGTAACATAGGGAGAGGGCTAATCTGCCAACATTATAATTGCACTTTTTAAAACATCTAGCCCGTTGTGTGCCTTTATACTCCACTGCCGCTTCAAGCTTGTCCATTCTGATAGATGAAAGAAAAACATGACAGATGTGTTGCTCCCCTCCCCCCATTTCTTTTTTTATCTGAAATTCAGATAACCTGGTAGTATCTTCTAACATGGTACAGAAAATCAAATGTCTATCAAATAAATAATGAATAAAATAGGTAGAACACTGACAGTGAAATCCAGTTGAAACTCTTAAGACTTTATCACAGTAACTCATGTGGCTTCACATTTGGTCGCTGATGGAGCCAACTCAGTAGTGTATGCTTCCCAGTCTGTCTCTCAGATTCATAAAGGAAAAGAAAACAAAAAACACTGGACTGGCTACAGTAGACAACGATCAACTAGATCAACTTGCCAGAAACAGGTGAACATTTGGATAAAATTATTATAACATAAAAAAAAAACAATTATTGGTCACAAACAAATGAAACTACAATAAAGAATCTTATAAATATGTCTGTCTACTGATAGACACAAACATAATACAGAAAAAATTCAAGTTTTCTTTTTAAATGAAATGTTCTCAGAACCAACCCATGCCGGAGTCATTTAAATTTTTTTTTCTTTTTTATAACAGTGCAATTGGAAAAATCATAACTATTATGATTTAGTACTAGCAGGGCTATACAAATTTCTGCTGACAAGAGTTCACTAAACATATATCATCAGTTTAGTTATGGTTTTGGAGTAAACAGACCTGAAGTGTCAATGTCCTGCAATAGTGGGCAGTTTGCTTCCTGTTGAGAATTTGGCAGCTAATCTGAAATGGTTCCCATTCAGATTCATTCAGATCAGAAGTAAATGGTACGTTTCCACAAAATCCCTGTTGCTGCAAAACTCTGGAATAGGAGTACTTCTTGAAGCGCATGAAGTCAGTCCAGCTAACATGAGTTAAGATGCAACTCCGATTTTTTGCGGGGGGTAAGAATCACCTGAACCCTTTTAAGCCTTGCAAAACAACCTACAGAGCCCTTTACCAAAAGACAGGTATCCGCAAAAGGCAGGTCTATGCCTCGTAGTCCACTTCTGACCTTCTCTAATCAGTTGTCTGATGCCCCCTATCTGAACACAGGCAGCTGGATGTGCGTGGGCTGAACAGCCTCATACCCACGGCCCAACATGCGCTCCTTGATGCAGGGTGGGTGGATCTCACTGATCAGGCACTCCAGAGACTGCAGACTGCTGCTGAGCAGGGAGGCTTGACACAGGCTTCGGCCAGGCAGCCCGCAGCACAGACCGAGCGCAGGGTACTGCTGCGGCACACAGTGGGTTTGACGCTGAGACTGGCCATGGCATTGGCTGAGCCCCACCGAGCCTGGGGGCAGCTCCTGTGCATTGTAACAGTCGCTGTCAGGGGTAGCAAGTGTGCTGCTCCAATGAGGTGCAAAGAACTGGCCAGCAGAGAAGTCACCATGTGTGGCAGTACAGTTCAGAGGTGATGAGCCTACCCGGTCCAGTGTGACACCCGTTACGCAGCTGCCTGTGCTGATGGCGTGGGCCCTGTATGGGATCTGAGTGGTACCTGGTGGCAAGCATACATCTGGAGATCTGCAAATGGGAGCCCTGCTGCTGTTGTTGGCACTGTACCTATGTAATGGACCCTGCTGATAGTGCTGCTTCTGCTGCTGCTGTTGATGTCTCTGCTGCTTGGACTGCCATATCGCATATTCCATAGTGTCCATGTACCCCGTAGTCTTGGCCATGTCCATGCTGAAGCTGGAGTCAAAGCAGGCTGTGGCTGCTTGATGAGATGGGCTGGAATGATCTAGAGATGATTGAAGTCCCTGGGCGTGAGACGTCCTGGCCATTTGTCTCACTATGCCAAGGGATGCGTGGTCTGAGTGGGAAGCCAGAGCCAAGCTTTGCCCACTAGTGAGGGATGTAGCAGAAGCTGGTACCATGACATTGGGTGGCACTGGGACATTGTGCACCTCAGGAGGTTTGCAAAGCTCCAAGCTGTATGGCCTCAACCTGTGCCTGTGAGCCAAGTTGTTGCTGCTGGGTGGTGCATAAGGGGCAACCGCCATCTGGATTGGTGACAGTTTAGTCCTCTTGCCATCAGAGCTCTTTACTATGCCTTTGGTCACAGTAGGGGCTTTGACAATGGCCAGCAAGCCCTGGTAGCCACTGGAGTAGGGCTGGGAGTAAGGGCTGAAGCGCTGGCCTGTTGTGTCCAAGCCATTGACAGTTCGGCCAATTTGTTTGTGCTGTGGGACCCTGATATTGGATGGGAAGATCTTGATGGACAGCGGACTATCTGCCGTCTTCTGTGCGTAGGCGTCCAGCTCAGCAGCGGAGGGGTACCGTGGACACTGCATTGAGCTCAGATCACCTGCAAGCAGATGTGGTAATAGTTACATAACGGGGAGAAAATATGCAAAATACACATAAGAAACCACACTTAATGACATCATTTTCATAGTGCAATCTCTACAAACAGGAAGCAAATTTGTCCAAGTATGCTCTAGAGGTCATTTGATAAATATGCAGTGAAAATGAGGCTGAATATATGCTCCTGTTATAGCCTAGTTGATGATCCTGAAACTTGCACAAGGAACAGGAGGAAAAACAAATATCCCCAATTGAGGGTTTCGCTGTCTGACAAAGCAGATTGTTCTGCGCTCTTCAGCATAAACACATGAAAGTGATAAATACTGGATGAGTAAAAATGATCAAGGAGCAGACATGAGACAAGAAAAATCGTCCAATAAAAATGGAGATACTGGAGTGTCTGCTCGATCCCATTTTTTACCCCCCACACTCACTTCCTCTGCCTCATTTCCTCTTGTGGATGTTCATCCTTAGACATCTGCATCTTTCTAAAAACTCATTTTGTGGAGGGAGACACCCCAGGCAATGTTTGATCAGTGCATTATGAAATTAATTTGGTCTTTCTTCAGGACAAAATTGGATTACCCTGGGAAATCAAGAAAGAGATGACGAGAAGGAGGGGGGGAAGCTAATTTTGTTTCAGTGGCTTGAGTGGAATTCATTTCATGGCATTTGGCTATGCAACCCACTTAAATGTAAGCACAAGTCAGCGCCGGAGATCAGAAGGAGAGAGAAAGTGCTAGAGTCAGTCACCTTTGGATGAAATGAAGCCTGACAATTTCCCCAAAGAACTACGACGTGTGTGATGCCTTCAGAATGAAAGAGGCAGCCGACAGCAGGGGATTATGGTCAGTCAAGAAAGAAGGCAAGTGCTTTTGTTACGTGCATTGGCAATTGCCGTAAATAACAGAAGGCCCACGGTGTGGATCCCATTTGGTAATGATGCTCTACAATGTTCACAGATGAACACGCAAACAATAAATAGTTACCGGGCCATTTTTTTTACAGCACTGAGCCTAACCTGAAGTCTCATAATGGAAAATCTCCAAGGGAGACATACGTTCAATGGCGTACAGGAAGGCTGAGGGGACAAACCAAAATTGGATTTAAAAGACCATTATTCAAGCAATTTCATGGCTGTTTAAACTGCCGCAAGTAAGGGAAGAAAAAGCGGTCCACTTCCAAACTATGGATCTGCTGCCAAAAATTATGACCACTCTTAAGAATGACACTTTTATGGGATTTCTGACATGAAAAGAAAAGTGCTAAAATGAAACTAGATTACTCAGTAGTCAGGAAATGCCATTGAAGTCCCCTTTGAGGAGACAGGTGGAAGGGTTGTGGTGGGGGTTCGGGGGTTGGAGATTCTCATAAATAAGACAGTTGAGCTCCGATTTTGATAAGAGAACCATTACAATGATTGTTCGCGAATGTGATGGTGATCTGGCTTGTTGTTCCTGTTCAGGATTGATTTGGGACTTCATTTCATTTTTGAGCCCACAACGAGCCTCTGACTGTGAAAATGATTCAATCTACAAGATCCATCTCATAAAGGAAATAAATTGGGTGTTTAAAATGGAGGAAGGAGGAGAAAGAGAGAGTGCTACTAAGGCATCTTGCTACAAAAACTCACTGCCTGCAGTCACACATTGCTCACAGGGGGTCATTCATCTGGTTGAAGCCTCAGAAATAGACGTACAGGTGGGCATGAATTTATGTCATTGTTAAAAATCTGTGAATGACCACGGATCACGAGAGCAGAGCTGTATAAGTGGATCCTGCTTTGATCTGGCCTGGTTTCTGGTGCTGTTTGGGGGAAACACCTGAGACATAAATGATGTAGGATAGGAGGGACAATGTCATAAATTAAAGGACCATTTCTCAACAACTGACATGAGAAATGACATATTCCGTGCCACTCCCCAATCTTTCTGTACAGCCCAGAAGCTTGGCAGTGTAATGCAATGGAAATATTGGTGGACTCAGGATGCATAATGAATTGCGATGTAGTTTGGGAAGTGGCTAAGTTGTTGCCAAAGCTGTGGGTTGTTAGCCACAGAGCGTGACAGAGGGAAACGATTAGCATTCTGACCCTAAGCACTTAATCACATAGAGCAGACCAACTGCTAACCTCTCTGACTGCAACGCTGTCAAGGTCCACTCCAAGACTATGGACGAATTTAGTAGCCCATCTGCTCGAAACCACTCAAGCAGGCACACTGCTAAATCCAAAGCGTTATTTGCCGAGTCTGCCTTACCCAGGGGCTTCTCAGAGTGCTTACCAATTTACACTCGGTAAGTCTTTTAAGTGGCTTTCCTCCCTCTCTAGCGTCAGGATTGCCTGAGGTGGGACACATGGGATTCAAACACGAGTGCTCTTACGCATGCAAGGCCATTACCTGGAGCTCCCAGCGCTACAGCTGAAAGAACGGGAATCAAACACATGCTGCTTCACTACGCAGCTCTGAGAGGCAAGGTCAACCCTTCGATCAAACAAAGCTCTCAAAACTGACTTCTATTACATTAGGTCAGCCCTGAAGGGAAGAAGGGGGAAGAGAGCGACTCTGAAATCTCAATTAACACTCGGCTAATTAACTTCACACGCCATTTGATACAGAGCAAACTCTTTAAAGTAGGACAATGACAAGACCAGTACCCAGGAATGAGAACGCAGTACGTTGAATGGAAACAAAATGTCTGAAGGTAGGGAACATGGCGTTCAATAGCTCAGAAACAGTACAAGGCAAAAAAAAAAAAAAAAAAGTGCTGACATGCACGCTGGAAAAAAATGTTAAGCGTATGAACGCACACAAAGCTTTCAGCCCCAGTAAGCTGCCCAATCCTTTTTCCCATGGTTGCACTTAAAGCAGTACGCTGAGATCACAGAGGAGACCTCATTGTTTTGTAGCGGTTTGAGTTAATCACTGATTAACTGGGAAAACAGCTGAGGCTAAAAAAAGAGCCGCACTCTGTCCCTGCGTTTCCACCAAGCTCTGTTACTAAAACACAGGCCTAACGATCAAAAACAGGGACACAACTGGTAGCTTTGCGTGAGGATAAGACTGATGCTAGAAAGCTTTTGATAAAGCTGTCAGTCTGAGTCACTGAGATTAAAAAGAAAAAACTATTTGCAAAGAGCTCTAAGGAAGCGGTCATGTAGTTCACTGTGCTTTTGATCATTTCAAATCTTTACCTTGGATATCTATGCACATATTTTACAGAAATACCAAAAATTAAAGGGGCCATGGTGTCATGGTAAATGGTCATTTGGAAAAAAAGATAAAAATATAATATAATATAATATAATAGTCAAATGAGAAGGTCCTGGGCTTGGTGTGTGGAGTTTTCCCTGTGCTTGCATAGGTTTTCTCAGGGTACTCCAGTTTCCTTCCACAGTCCAAAGACCTGCACATTAAGCTAACTGCCTGTTCCAAATTGCCCCTAGGTGTAAGTGGGACTATGAATGGTTGTGTGTTGTCCCTGTGATATTCTGGCTAGCTGTTTAGGGTGTACCCCACTTGGGTCCTGTGTTGGCTGAGATAGGCTCCAGCCTCTCCACGACCCTAGTACAATTAAGTGGTTTGGCAAATGCATGAGAATGAAAGAACTGCCTACTACAGGGTTTGACTAAATCACTCGACAAGTCAAGCGTGATAGCCCGTCGACTTAACATTGTGTTGTGTTATGTTATTAAAGTTGTCCTGCCCAATCAAATTCTACGGTTACAATCATAAACCAATTAACTAATATGTTCTAGCAGAGCATTTAGCCCTGAACCTGATACCTCAATCTTCCTCCAAGCATTTTTTTAACTGCATAAAAGCAGTCTAACTGCAGCAAAACGCAGGAAGTTAAAGCCAGACAAAAGTTCCTGCTACATTTTGCTCTTCTCTCAGCGCATTTGTTGAGCGATTGATTCAGCAGCACTCCATTAGTACCACAAAGGCTCGGCTGAGTGGTTAAAACGCTCCAGTTAAATCAGGTGAGTAGGAGGTAATCATCCTCTTTAACAGAATTACAACAGTTAAAACATAGCAGCCTGAAACGCACAATGTCAATTTCAAGTGCGTGCTGGATCGAAGGGGACGTTTTAACAGGAACACCTCATCGCCGCAACGCTTTCATTGATGCCGAACGCCGTTCTAGAGCCCTGGTGAGTTCACAAGGCCATGAACTGACTCCCCCAGGAGAGTCACACCCTTGTGAAATGTTCCCAAGCTTGCACAGAATAAAAGCTCCTATTATTAATATTAAGAGACATTAATACTAACTGACATGAATCCAAAAGCAGGCATCCATGTGTGGAGGTGTTCCATGTTATAATAGCAGGGTACTGGGAATGTGAACGCCGAGCCTTTCTTATATTGTTCTCAGCTAATACTCGGCATATATCTGACGAAAGCGCTCCTGAAGTTCTGCAATGCCAAAGAACCTGCCAATGAAGTACATTTGATCAGACATGTCCGTGTCGGACAAACGCACCCCATTCACCTCATCAGCGTCTCTTTCTCGTGCGAGAAGAGAATAACCGGAGGGGCCAGTGCTTATTTATCTGTGCTTGAAAAGTCAGGCATGGATGAGCCAGGCACTTTACATGAGTGTTACTTTCCATTTGGCTCAGCACTGTGGGAAAAAAGAAAAAAGACTGCAGCCATGCCTAAACAACCTAACCGGAGGCACAGCTCTTCCCACAGCGTTGTTCCCATTACTACTCATCCGCATGATAAGAGGAGCCACATAGCACTCTCTGTGTTTCAATCACCTCTGTAGTCACTCATGACTGAACCGTCTCGTTTAGCACCATCATCATAAAAAAAGTCTTCGATACAAAGGAAAGGCTGATCATGGGAAAGCTTGTTAATAGCAAACTGAAATCTGAATGTCAAATATTCATATATTCAAACCCTTCATCATAGAAAAAATGTTTTATATAAAACATAATACAAACTTAAGTAACATTCCATTTATTTTCATTTTTCACCGACATCTTGAATTGATGACAGGAAAACTGAACCACTCCATAAAGTCTTCTTCAGCAAATTGCTAAAACTTTTAATACGGTTAAGGTCAGGACTCTTATGTGAAAATGATTCCTCATGCATCCTGAACCACTCTTTCATTATTTGAGTCCCCCATTTTATTTCTGTACGACAAGGGGGAGGGAAAAAAGTACATCGATGTGATAATCTGCACATTCAGTACATTCAGATCATCAGCTGACTTCATTTTATTGCCAAATTGATGTTGCTGAGCCTCGACCCGACCAACTGGAGCAACAATGCCATGGAGATTACATGCTGTAATCAAGGATACACGCACAAACAAACACTAAAATATTAGAGTGCAGGTCTTTTCTTCACATTAGTTCATGCAATCCTCGTCTGTGAAGAATGATGAACATCATTAGCTGAAATCACTGGTCGTGTTTTTGATGGGCCATCCTCGTCCCTCCCACTGCTCAGCGCCTCGCGTGTGTCCTACACACTGGCTTTCTATAGTGTTTACTGCTCACTCCTTGAACGTGGCTGATACCGATCACTATGTTGCTTTCGTTGCATCTTCCTTTCATTTTTGTCCCTGCTACTATATTTAGCAGGTTTTCTGTCCTACAGAAACAAGTCTATTCTTGTCCCAGTACTTGTAGTACTTTTGCCAACCCAAATTTTAGATTGTGTTTGTATTGTGAGCCAGACTAGCAGCATGAAAACGACTGGCTTAATAAAATAATCTATTATAAGCTCTTAGGATTAGAATCAGAAAGCACATCTTACTCGGATACCACACTTCCACCAACAGTGAACTGCTCCTTAAATTGGTTCCTATTAAACCATGCTGTGAGCTAGCAAAACAGCCTGCGTTTCCATCGGTTATGATCAGAACCATTGTAATCAAGGATGTGTCATCAGCGAAGACATTTTCCAATTCATAATCAAATTATACAGTAGTAACAAGATTGCATATTGCATTGATTACCTGTAAACTTTTGTTTTATTATCGCAAATATTTGCCTGATTGATCCTTTCCCATTCCGTTTTCCATTTTTGCGCTCTGCTTCCTCTCCAAACTAATGACATTCCTGCTAATGTCACATAGTTCACACTGGAAAACCCAGCTATCACTGGGTTCCCACTTTTCAGTTTCTGAACTAATTAATTTTTGATGGAAATACTCCCAGTGGTTCAAAGTTTGGTGTGAACCAGAGCAGAACTCATTTCCTGTTGGTGGAATAGAGGTATGAAGGCTTCTGAAAGTCAAGCCAAGGAACATAAAGGGTGGCAGGTGATAAGGCTGGGAGAGGTTGTTTTTACAGCAAACATGTCATGATTTTCATGAGCAGTCATGCAGCGAATATATTTGAGAGACAATCTGCAAATCCACTGCATTTGAATTACCTTTCCAGCGGCCATTCAGTGCACCAACTGCAACCAAAAAGAAAGACTCATTACTATGTGATCATACAAGTCAACATCTCTTGCTTTGCAATGCAAGATGATAACTAAAAGATGCCAACAGGCCTTTTACTAAAGAGGCCCATTTACTAGTGAATATCCAATGTTTCATTTTCTATTATCTCTCCATTTTAAGTGAATATAAATATATTTTTGGTGAAACCACCCCTTAGTAAAAGGATCCAATGTTTATTTGATGTATGTGGACGAAAGCTGGTATTATGAGTAGATGTACCTAGTTATATTTTATTATAAAGTTCACTAGTTTATTTCTCAGTAGTTAGTTAAATATCTGTATACTGTTATTTTTGCCATTATCTTGCCTTGTATGAACCATGAAGGATTCACGTCCCATTCTCATGATTTTGCACACTCGCGAGAGTGAAACCACTGCCTTTTCTAACTGGCAAATTATTAAAACAGATTTTAGTATATTGCTCTTTCCAGCTTTCTGAGCTTTCTATAATTAGTTAATTTGTATAACAATGCTCAGATAGAAAACGTGATGGTTTTTTCCTCTTAAACCGAACACAGAGAAAGAAATCTCGATTTTATTTTGCTGCTTCAAACCACTTTTTGGTGACATTACCCAGACCAGGATATTAACAGGCAGTAAAAACAGGCATATTGTTCACTTCAGTCTATGTAATCGTACAACAATTACTTCAAAAATGTAAGTAAAAACCACCTGAAAATAAACATATAGATGTGTTTGTGTAACGGGAGAGTTTGGAAGGCTTGCGGTTTATTTCACTTTAAGAAACAGACAAAGGCATAAGAAGTTCAAGTTTATTTCTCATACGCAGGTAACAATGAAACATCACTACCGGCAATGAAATTCTTGGACTCAGAGGCCCCTCAACATTGCACTTAAGAAACAAATATTGCACATAAAATGAAAACTGAGATATGTACAATAAGATTATATATATATATATATATATTTGTTTTTTTTTTTTTGGACACAAACTAAAAAGAACGTGAATTTATGTAGATGTACACAGTAGGAGAAATACAGAATACTAATATAAAAATATTGAAGTGGTTGTAATGCAGAGGTATTGTGTGCATGAACAGGTGTGTACAATAAGTGTGTAAAAAGTGTGCAGATTGTCCGGTATTTCAGAAGTTCAGTAGCCTGATGGCTTGCAGGTAGAGACTGTCCCTGAATCTGCTGGTGCAAGTCCGGATGCTCCTGTACTGTCTGCCCAACGGCAGGAGTGTGAAGAGTGTGTGACTGGGGTACCCAGGATCACAGAGGATCCACTGGGCCTTCCTCCTACAGCGCCTGGTGATGCGTAGTGCTGATCTGACCGCCCTCTGTAGAGCTTTGCAGTCCAGAGCATTACAGCTGCCATACTAAGTAGTGATGCAGTGAGAAGTTGGTGAGTATTCTGGAGTCCATGCCAAATCTCCTCAGCCGCCGAAGAAAAAAGAGCCGTTGTCTCGCTGCTTTTGTGATCACACCCACGTGATGTGACCAACTCAGATCCTCACTGATGTTGATCCCCAGGAACCTGAAGCAACTGACTCTCTCCACCGCTGTCCCCTGGATGTGGAAGTGAGGCCTCCACCATGCAGTCTCTTGAAGTCCACAATGAGCTCCTTGGTCTTGCTGACGTAGAGCAGTAGAATGTTGTCTCACCTCTGCTCTGTAAGCAGACTCGTCTCCATCTGAAAAGCAGCCAATGGTGGTGTCTTCTGCAAATTTGATGACGGTGTTGGAGCTGTGTGTATACAGCAGGGGGCTGAGCACACGTCCCTGGGGGGCACCGGTGCTGAGCATCAGCGTGGAGGACGTCACACCGCTGATCCGCACCACCTGTGGTCTGCCCATCAGGAAGTCCAGGATCCAGTTGCATAAGGAGACGCTGATGCATAGATCCTGGAGCTTCATGACAAGCCTGAATGGAATTATGGTGTTGAAAGTAAAGCTGTAGTCAATAAACAACATCTGCACATAAAGTGTTCTTGTGGTCCAGGTGTGAGAGAGCAGTGTGCAGAGCCAGCGCTATTGCATCGTCTGTGGATCGGTATGGTTTGAACGGTAGGTGAACTGAAATGGGTCGAGTGTAGCAGGCAGTGAAAATGTGAGCTTTACTATACACTCAAAGCACTTCATGATGATGTAGGTGAGTGCTCCTGGGCGATAGTCGTTAAGGCAGCTCACATTAGGTTTCTTAGGGACAGGGACGATGGTGGTCCTCTTGAAGCATGTGGGGACCACAGACAAGGGCAGGGATAGGTTAAAAATGTCGGAAGACGTCTACCAGTTCCTGAGCACATGCATTGAGAACACGACCTGGGATGTTGTCCCAGAGAGGTACATATTTTTAGAGAAACATATAAAAACAGTCAGTGATTTTTACTGATGATATTGCGCTTGGTGCAGGGTCAGTGATACTTGCGTACAGGAGTAAGCAAATGGTTTCGGAAAAACGTTACATCAGATTCCATTTTAACACTGTACTTAATGTTTATTTAATATGCTTGGTCATTTAAAGGGCCCCTTTAACCCTGTTTAATCCTGTCACAGGCTTTTCCTACCGCAAGTTCATAGTCATTTCATCTGAGTAGATTTAACAATCCTGTTGAATTGTTGTGCAATGCATTCAAGATAAACATTTATTCTGCTGTGTAATACCTGCTACGACAATTACCCACTTGATGTTTTTTTTTACTGCCTACTTATCACATTAACTGCTCAGAAAAAAAACCACCTCAAGCAAATAGAAACCCTTTTTAACAATATTACATTAGAAGTTTTTTCTTTGTTGAATATTTCTCTTTTCAGCTTTCTGAGCTTTCTCTAATTAGATAATGTGCAAACAATGCTCAGATAGAAAACGTGATGGTTTTTTCCTCTTAACCCAAACACTGAGAATGAAATCTCTATTTTAATTTGCTGCTTTGAACCTCTTTTTGCTGACATTAACCAGACCAGCTTATTAGCAGGCAGGAAAGGAGGAAAAACCAGCAAATTGTTCACTCCATTCTATGTATTCGTATGACAATTAGGCATCAGAAAGTAAAAAAAATTATAAAAATAAATAAAATTAATGATCGTGACTGGTCTAAAGCCAAAGCCCCGAGTTCTGCCTGGCAGATGTGGTGCTAACAGTCACAACATGTTGCCAGGAATGTGGCTGACTGATAAATCCTCAGGGCTAAACACGGTCCACGAGTTGCTGAGGCAGACATATGCACCGAATATTCCCTACAGCCCCACTGTGGGCTCTTTTCCAAAATAACAGATATGACACATGCCTCCAGGCAATTGCAACTCCGACGATTCATCAGCTGCATTTCACGCCAACCATTAAACCTCCAGAGATCCAACGAAGGGAAGAGAATGATGGTACAGCAGTCATCGGGGCTCGGCGAAAGAAGAACCCTCGAATCAGCGTTGGGCGGAATAACATCTAATACACTCGGCATTATTATAAGCACGCTGGATTCGGGGTGTGTGCTGAGTGGCAGGAGCTGGGACTGTCAGAGCACATCAGGCTCTGGACAGAGAGAAACAAAACAGTGTGTGTGTGTGTGTGTGTGTGTATATGTGCGCAAGAGAAAGAGAGAGAGAGAGAGAGAGAGA
>JAOUQZ010000008.1:16804915-16823344 GCA_028564935.1 Neosilurus hyrtlii | reverse complement strand
GTGTGTGTGCAAAAATGCCCCCCCCCCCCCCCCCCGGCCTTTTGTTTATTATATTAGCTATGGAATTACGGTAAAAATTAAATAATATACATTTATGTTTTACACTGAATAGCATATGTAGCATATGTATGATTATATGTGCAGTTTAGCTTTTGAAACAGCTCTGATTTTAACATATGGGCCTTTTTCACACTTCCATGTTACGAATGCAGAAGTAGAACAATTGCACAGCTCACAGTCTCCTGAGAAAGCTTACAAGCACAAATGATTAATCGACATAAAGTATAGTGAACATTCAAGCAGAAATTGATTCTGGTTGAGTAATCCTGTTTCTCACCAGCTGTTGGCTAATAAAATGGCAGTGTATGAGTATGTACTTAGGAATTTATTTATTTGGTTTGGTGTGGCGAACTATGGAGTCCTAAATTTGATGAGTTTGTTGATCTTTATCACTCATTCACTCATTTTCTGAACTGCTTAATACTAAACTAGGGTCACAGGAAGGCTACACCCGGAACATCTCACCAGATCAATACAGGGCCAACACTTTCACACTTACACTCACACCTAGGCCAGTTAGACTAATGTGCTTGTCTTTGGACTGCTCGAGGAAACTGTAGTACCCAGAGGAAACCCAGCAAGCAACGGGAGAATATGAAACTCCACACAGAAATGCCCAAACTCAGGACTCAAACCCGAGATCTTCTTGCTGTGAGGCAGACATGTTAACTGCTACACCACGGTGCTGATCGGTGTTGATCATGTTGTTGATCATGTTGTTGATCATGGTGTTGATCTTTGTGAACATCATTAGTAGTACAACTGCCATACAAAACGTAATGAATAACATTGTTTTGCACAAAAATTGTATTGTAATAATATTTATAAAATGGATATAATCCTGTGTAATGAGCAGGCTTAATTATCCAAATGTAATTGGTTGGAAATTGAAAATACGTCAAGGTGTGTTCAGATCCAAAATCTATCCTCAGCTGCACCACTGGTTGAATAGATATTTAACTGTAAGAACATTTTTTTTCTATAGTTTTTTTTTGCCCTAAAGTTTTAAATTAAAAATTGTGCTTATAAATAATTTATGGAGTAAACAACAGTGTCATTAAAATTCCGGTGTACACTTACTCACATTTGTAAAGGGACAGAAAAAAAAAACACTTTGATACAAACTAATGGGTCCTGGGCAATTAAATTAAAATATGCAAGGCATTACATTGAACAGCGTGATCTTTTTGGTCCGCTATCTGTGAATTTAAAAAAAAAAATAAAATAAAATAAAAAAATAAAAAAAACATACTAATTTGATAATGTTCAAATCAAAATATAGGAGTTACACTATTTTCACAGTCACTTGAGCAGGTGACGTGCTTTAGAATAGAAAAATAAACCACAAGAATCTTGTTTTAGTGTAGTTTAGTTTTCTTATGTTTTCATTTGAAGGAGTACAACGTACACCCTTTTAAGTGGTTTATTCACTTTCACATGTATTATGAAATAAAATTAGACATAGTTACACAGAGCTTAGGTCTGCTCACCCTAATGTGTGGAGCTCACCTGACCTGCCTCTGTCATGGGTAAAATGCCATATGTTAAGCATGAAAAATCTCGTTTTAGTGAGATTTCCTTTATGTTTATATATATACTCACTGAAAACACAAAACAATTTTATTTGTAATATTTTTGGGACCATCCTATCTGAGGATGAGTACTGGAATTTCAATGACCCTCAACAGTTCAGTGATTCATTTCCAGTTGCTCACCGTCATACTTCACTGAGCTTGAGCTCTGGATCGAGTCTCTTTTACAGCTCCAAGTTTGTTTGGGGGTCTCAATAATCAAAAATGACTGCGTTTAAATAGTGGTCATCTTGCCTACATAAAGGTCAGCAAAATGGATAGCGTTCTGCAGTGGAATCTGGACAATGCCTCAACTGTCACGTGATGATCAAAACTATGTGTTGGGTCTTTTTTCGTGTTTATTTTTTTCTTTGTTTGTTTTTAAAATGTTGCACATTTCATAGTGTTTCTAGGGTACAGAAAAAAAATTATTATTAGGAAACAAAGATGCAATTTTTTTCACATTTAGAATAGAATCTATAATATTTATTAGACTTAGGGAACATTTTATTTATATGTTTTCTTTCATTTTTTTTCTACAACACAATTTGCATAATTTCATGACATTCTATGGACAACCATAAAACCATGACATTAAATTTCTCATTTTTACAAGTGAAAAAAAAAAAACAAGACTAATTTTACAAGCATTTTACAGTCAGCATACATTTGTTCAGATAAAGGTAGTTATTTTTCCTTTTTAAAACAGAATCTGTAGGCAAAATATCAACAGACATCTAGCAGAACATGCAACATCCATGGAAAACCATAGAACTTGATTGACATCCAAGTGTGTCTTTTTTTCTCCTCATTATCTTCATTGTTAGAGATTTCACAGATTTTCATTCGTGAGATTGATGTAGGTTGATTGACATCATCCAGATACTAACATGGATCACTTATTTAGACAAATACATATGTACAGACAGGACTTTGACCTTGAGTTCACACGCACATGCTCAGTGTCAAACCAAATAAATATTCAAACATCTTCTTATAGAAAATATTTTATGTATTTACATAATCAAAAATAATCAAATCACATTCACACCATTTACTGCAACTGAATACATCAGACTCATCGTGTTAGTTCCCAGGAAAACAGCATAACAAACCAGGCGGACATTACACTGACACAACACAGAGGAGACAACAGCCATAGTTCAGTCATTATTTAAAGGGAACACAGCTTTTGATTGAAATCCAAATATACACAGCACTATTCAAGATGGAATGATAGACGTAAAAACAACAATGATATTATTTTGATTCAGTGAGAAAAAAATTGGCCGTTAAAAATAGGCTCTTATAGTTTGTAGAGCACCAATAAGGCTGAAATGTATTATTATTATTATTATTATTATTATTATTATTATTATTATTGTTATCATCATCATCATCATCATCATCATCATCATCATCATCATCAACATTTTAAGTAAGCGGCATCTTTTCCCCAAGACAATCCATGGGTCACTATATTCCATGTAGAATTAACTCTCACATAGCTGTAATAGAAATTCTTACATAGAATGGAACAGAAACTTAAATAAAGTGCATATTCTCAAAATGTACTGTGCCAAAAGACATACATTTCCATATATTTATATATCTTTATTCAATGTAAAATTAAAAGTTAAATTATGTTTAACAGATATATTCAAAATCTGAAAAAATGCATCCAGGCATAATGTTGCATAGAAATACCCAAACTGAAGCAGTGGAGTTGGTTCGGACATTAGGTTGGCACATGGATCATTTCACTGTGACAGCAACCCAGTCGCCGCACAAACATTTCTTCGTTCAAGCACGTGTCTGTACAGTACACTATCTTTACATACTGTATTAATTATGATCATTAAAGAACTATTAAAGATTGATTTTAATGCAAAATGTGCAAAGAAAAGATTGAAAGAAAAAAAATCTATTAATATGGAAACACTGATCACTGCTGTTTTATGGTGATCTGTGGCTTCATGTACTAATTCCTTAATTTTTATTTTTGGAACTAAACTGATGATGACTGATTGTTTTTAAGCACAACCAAATACTCTTGTGTACTTATACATCGTTTACACTGTTATGGTGCAGACAGTGACTATGATTCTCAGCTACTACAAATGGGATAAGCAGCAACAATTATTTATTTCAAAAGTCAATTGAAAATGTAACAGTTTTAAACTCCACCATGGTGACACTCATTACAGACACCTTTTGCACCATTTGAAATAAACAGAAAGAGTGGCCAGATTTCAGCTGAGCCAATTCAGAAATCTGCAGCTATTTATGTGTATACATACATACATACATACACACATACATACACACACACACACACACACACACACACACACACACACACACACATTAGTGGTTGGTTTAAGTTTTCATTTCTGCTACAGAGGTGCAGAATGAAAACGTCCCCACCGCTCTCGATCTTAATGGATAAAAATCTATTGTCTGGATGAAGATCCATCATCCACTCAATATGGTTAAACCGTGAAAATCAAAGGTTAGGTTACCTTAGAAAATTGAATTTACCGTGGAAAATTTTTTTTTTCACTGCTTTACTTCAATAAATGCTTTTTTCCCCCTCCATCTCTCTGCACCTTGCTCATAAAAGCATCCTCTACTGCAACGCAGGCTTTCTCAGGACAGCCAAATCTCACGAAACGGTTCCAACGCCTCTGGTTAAACAGTTAAGCTCTACTTCAAATCTTGTGTTATTACAGCCAGAGGGCTTTTTGGTCTTCCAGATGTAGTGGAGATGGAAAAGGCTTTTAACTTTCCACATCAGACACCTTTAGTGAGCTGCACGACCAAATCCAGAACAAAGGCCTCACACTTGGATACGCACCGGCCTGTCTGGGAATGAAATATGTGTTTATAGTGAAAGGGAACTCTGAAATACCTACCCTAGGTAAAGTATGCTGTACAGGTGTGTGTAATGCCACCTTGAAATATGCTCCATTTTTAAAGCGAGTTAGGTGACCTTTATAAAACAAACAGGCCTAAAACCATGTTTTACTACATGAAGTGGCCACTGAGAAGATTCTTAAAGATATCTTTACATAATATGTGTCATAGGCTGTGATTTTGGCGAAGTCTTTTTAACAAAGCAATAAATAGGTGTGCAACTGTTAACCTGGAGATCGCCATGTTTGAATTCAGGTTAATGCTGCAACTATACGTGACCACGAGTCCACGGGAGTTCATTGGCTGAACTCTCATGGGAGGGAGGGATGGCATACGCTCACTTCCATGTCAGTCACAGTGATCAGCAGCCAATCATGGATGTCTCTGAGCTCATTCACACAAGGGATGAATAAGGACTTTCCCTCTGAATGCATTAGGCCGCCATCAAATATGCATGCACAGCAGTTCATAAAGATGTGGGCAGCAGCATCACGTGTCATGGGGGAGCATGTCCATGCTTACACCCTTCCCTGGTAGAGAAGGCAATGCTTGAGAGGTGGGAATTGGGTACGACTAAATCAGGGGAAGAAAATATAACCCCCTATGTTTATTTATAAGTAAACAAATAAATATTATTAAAAAGAAACATGGCATTCATCTGCTAAAGGTGAATAAATCCATGAAGTCCTTCACACTTACTTTTCAGGCTGACGGGAGTGTCCAGGATCTTGGCAGCACACACCGGGTGCTGGGCGGGTTGGTTCTGTCTTCTCGGCAGGCACGCCAGCATGATGCAGCTTTTTAGGCTCTACGGCTGCAAAAATCCTCGAGGAATCTGCAGAAAGGCAAAAGAGAGAGTCATGTCCGTATCCCATGATGCTCCTAGGAAGTCTGACCACTTTCTGTTTAATATACATGTATACCAAGTACATATAAACAAGAAACAAAAAACAATCCTGTGGTGCTTGGCTTTGTATGCATCAACCATACCGTATGAAAGGTCTACCATTTAGGTGCACAGAAACAAAGGAGACGGTAATGACTCAGCAAGCGGTTGTCTTTTTTTGGTGGGATTTGGTGGGCCTGAGGTGCATGCTGAGCGCTCGACGGCTCTAATCAATCTCCCAGCAGGCCATAAATCTCACCTCCCTCTGTTCTCGGCTGCTAAGCTATATAAAGATGTACATCCACAGGCAACCCTGACAGGGATAACAACACAATGCCACTATAGGATTAACATCCCAGGCAAAGCAGGCCAGGCTAGCTTTATCTTTCCAGGGCTCTACAAATGAAAAGCATCTATCTAGATGTCCCTTCTAATCCAATTTTCATCTTTTCTTTTCTTTTCTTTTTGGGGGCTAATCCTTTAATTTAGTCATTTGACAGGTGGTCCTGATGACTTGAATGTAAATTATCCAGAGCAAGCCTCAGCAAAGGGATTTTATCCAAGCAGGTTTTAACTTGGCGCGAGTGTAAATCAGGGCGAAGTTTCAGTCCAAATGTACGTAAGCATAACAACTTAGCGAATGGATCATCAATAGGTGCCAATTCTTTAGTGGATATTTGATGTGTTTATCTCTCAATATCGGTTGATTTTGGTTGAATATTACAGTGAAACTACCCCAGCTCACAGGCTTAGTATCTCTTAGTCACCGGTTCTACATCTTGATTTGGTTCTGTATCTGATTCCAGTAACAACAAGTCCATATGACCAGTGCAACACTCTGAGATCAAGTATTAAGAAAGAGAAGGTGGTAAATGCGATTTAAAAAAAATATATGGCGATGTTTACTAATATCATGTTGCCTGTTACAGGGGTATGGGTGACACGGTGGCGCAGTGGTTAGCACATCTATCTCAAAGCAAAAAGGCCTGTGTTCGATTCCCAGGCTTGGGCGTTTCTGTGTGAAGTTTGTAAGTTATCACCGTGCCTGTATGGGTTTCCTCCGGGTACTCTGGTTACCTCCCACAGTCCAAAAACAGGCACAGCAGGCTAATTGGCTGTTCCAAATCGACCCTAGGCGTGTGTGTGAATGGTTCTCTGTGTGTTGCCTTGTGATGGCCTGGCGAGTTGCTCAGTACGTACCCCACCCTCAGCTGAGATGGGCACCAGCCTCCCCATTACCCTTATTAGGATTAAGTGGCTTAGTATAGTACAGGGGTTATTGAGACTTCCATACAGGAGGAAGCAAATGGTTTCAGAAAGACATTGCAGTCGATTCCATTTGATTTGCAAGAGATACCACCGTATTTCATGTTTATTTAATATACCTGGGAAGTGAATGGGCCTCTTTAACAGTTTGTGTTTAGCAATAGAACATCGATGCTACTATGAATGAGCAGTTCTGGGGGGTGGGGGAAAAGGAGGTGGGGGGTTGTTAATAGTTGATATTCTTATACCCTGACATTTACCTTTGCCCCAAATCATTCTATATTCAATTACTTTTTATATTAACAAATTAATCTGCCGTCCTCATGAGATCCCATGGCAGTAGCTGGCCTAGTTCTTAGTCTTTAGGCTAATGACTGTTGACTCTTCATATCCTTCATTTTATTTGATTCTCTCTCTCTCTCTCTCTCTCTCGCTCTCTCTCTCACTCTCTCTCTCTCTCACTCTCTCTCTCACTCTCTCTCTCTCACACACACACACACACACACACACTGTCTCTCCCCTTCTTTTCCCCCCTCCCGAAATCCCTCTTTGATTTATTTCCCGTCCAACTTATTACTCTCGTTTTTCCTGCTGGTTCCACACGACGGCTGCCCGAGCAAACTGGAGGGGAGAGCTTGAAAGCCATCTGTATATACTTGATTGCCTACACCTCAGAAGGATAAAAGAAACAGCCTGGCTTTCATTCTTGTCAGGAGCCTGGAGAAATCATCACACACAAACACCCCCCCCCCCTTCCTAAAAAAAGAGAAGAAAAAAAAAAAAACACCACACACACTTTTTTTTTCTTTACACAGTATGCACAGAGAGCCCCTCTTCAAACCAAACAGCCGCTCTGTGATCACAGACAGCTAAACGGCTAAAAAGCCTTTCTCGCCACTATTTTGTGAGACGGGCCAATTTCACTACAAGGCTTCCATTACTGCACATTTGTCAAAGGATGATGCAGGTTTTGGATGAGGGGGAAGAAGTGGGTGAGTAGGTGGGTGGGGGGCAAATTTGGGATCTCCTGGGAAATGCCTACACAGCTTTAATCAACAGGAAACGAGAGACAAACATGAAACTGCCATTCATTACTCTCGCAAGTGGCTGAGAGATAAAAATGCATAAAAAATAAAAATAGACAGGACAGTAAGTAAAGCACTTTGTTTATGCACACGAGCAAGAAGCATGTGCCAACCCTATGCCGTATCCCATGATATCCAGACTTCTTCGGCGTACTCCTTTGTGCTTTTACCAAAGTGACTCTTTTTTTAAAGACGATGCACAAAGGCTTAAGAAATCACAAACAGCCCGGAGGAAAAGTGCTCCCTATCGGCAACCTAATGTCTCTTTGAATGACAGCCAGTCTGTCTCCTTAATTCCATTACGCCAAATGGCCTTGAAAGCTTCTTTCTCCAGAGGATGCCGTTCCGCTCTTTCTGCACCCACGTTGTGCAAAAGCAACTCAATCCACGAGCCTGACATACTTTGATAGCAAGATATAGGCTATAGCTGCAGTCCTTTCCGTCCGGCAAAGAAGACTCAGCCGGCGTTCTGCATACCCGCTCATAAGGGTTTTATCATCCAGATCATCTTTGGTGCTGTTTTTCCTCCACACAGAACCTAATGACCCACGAAAAAGTCTAGTAGCCCTCTACCGAAGAAGCGCTGATGTCTCTTCTAGAGGCTGACGAAACTTTCGTCCCAAAAGGACGGCAAAATCCTTGCCACTATTCAGCATCAGCCCCTCCGATAAGGCCCCTTATCATCCACCGTGATGCCTAGCGAGGGCCTGCTGGGAAGATAAGTGTCCTGCGCGCCACTGCCGATCTTTTGTCTTCCAAGGATTTCTGATAAGATCAACTCGGCAGACAAATTGTCCCCTCCATTCTGGTATTTTAGCCTTTTCATCTCGCTCTCAAGCCTGGAGGTGAACTAGATGGAAGGTTGTCTAATTGTACGTGCGCCAGTGCATAGCTGGGAAAAGAGGAGTGCAGACATAGATAAGGTCATGTTGCTGAAGGAAAAAGCCGATGACGGGTTGGGGGTTGTGTGTGTGTGTGTGTGTGTGTGTATGGGGGGTGTTTATGCTTAAGCTTTATTCCCTCATGTGTATGAAGGACAGGATGTCGAGATCCTTTAAAATCAAATCTGCGTTCGAATCCGTTTCAGGGCCAAAAAGTAAAACCAGCGGATTAGGCACGGGAAAATAATTGCCTGACTGGCAAAAACAAAACGGTTATATTTGTTCAGGAAAGTAGCCGAAGCAAAGGCGTGTTACATTTGCTTTAGATTGAAGCAACTAAAAGAATGACAGAAAACTAGATTTGCATCAAAATAGCAAGCACTCTCTCTCTCTCACATGCACTCTCTCTCTCCCTCTGGTTGAAGTACCGCCCGCGCTCGTATAGAAACCACTCGAAATCTCTCACTTTGTTTACATCTTTATACAAACTTGAGCACTTAAAGCTTTGGGAGGTGAATCTAATGAGGAAAAGCAGAATCAAGTAGCCCTAACAACCTTCCACTCCTACTTGAGCATGCATATGCATGCACACACACAGACACACACAGAGGCACTTCCCACTCTCAGCTCCAAATCCTGAGTTAATAATTAGATAATAATGAAAAAAAAAAAGCTTTAAGCCTGGCCCCTTTTCACTTGCCGGTTAGATAGGATTAGCATGAGAGTGCTATGGTAATTTCTTCTCCATCCCCTTCTCGCTGTCATCCTGCCTACACGGCGGGGGAACGAGGCACGTCGCACCGAAATAACACACTGACTGAGGTAATATAGAGCAGGCTTGACCGATGATGAAAACCATGAAACAGCACAGCTGTATATTACATTTCTTTTAAGAGTCCTACCAAAGTGACATGCCGCCATTAGGTCCACTTTCCAACATTAAATCCTGTCCAGCTAATGTATCTGCCCTGTCATTAATTGAGAGAATCAAGTAACCTGGACAGAATTGCCTTGACGAGGAAGAACAGCTCATATATTTGTAGACTGATCGAATAATATGGCTGCAGCCATGCAAAATCAAGTTTCCATTGACTTTATGTGCATCGTGCAGGTTTGATCTATGAGAGCTGGAGTCCAGAAGTCCCCCACCACCACCCCACCCCCAGCGCCCCCCGTCAGCCTGGCCTGTGGACTTTTCCAAATCACTAACTCTATTATGAGTGACAGCAGTGGAGGAGAGGGGTGGCCGCACTGCCACTTCCTCCAGCAGGAGCCCTCAGTGTGGTGCTGGCAATCCGGCAGGAGCGAAAGCTGAGCGCCACATCAAAAGGCCACATTTAGCCTCAACGAACGAGAAGTGGAGAGAGAGAGAGAGAGAGAGAGAGAGAGAGAGAGAGAGAGGCAGGCAGGCCATGGCTGGCTGGCGACGTCGCGCCAATCGGCCTCGCCTCTCCGTGGAAATGGGATCTTCTCTGAGCGAGTGAAAAGATAGCAGAGCTGTTTCCCGGAGGATGGAGGCCCGTTTGACAGACAACGGCAGCGGCTTCATCCGTAAAGCTCCTCATGCATTTTTAATGGAATCTATTACTTCAGGATTAGGAGATAAGAGACCGAGGCCCTGGTTAAATTTCTGATAGTTAGCATAATTGGAATCAGAGGCGCAGAGGAGACAAAGATTTTTTTTCTCCCCCCCGCCTTTGAAAAGGGTAACCTCTTTAACCAGATGCGCAAAGAACATGTAGCCTGAGATAAACAGCAGCTCACTGACTCACATTAGCATCAGACACGGTAAAAAAAAAAAAAAAAGGGGGGGGGGGTGGAGGAGGATTCAACAGGACCTTTAGGAGCATTTCTTCTCACCTGGCTGCGAGGTGTAAATGTAAATACGCTCTGTCAAATGTAAATTTACCAGGCCGACCGAATTAGCTCCTGCTCCAAAGAACATTATTCCACTGGCGACTATTTACTACTAGATATTTCACTTGCTGTCAGAGCCCGTGACAGCTTGTTACAGGACTTTGCTCTAGTAAGATGGAGGCCGTGTGTACATGCAGGCAGTTTTACGGGTAGACAAAGTAGAACCGAACTGGGTGCTTTTTGCTCCAAGCACAGCTCCACCCACCAAGAACGCAGGGCAATTCATTACGCTGTTAAGGGTCACTACTTCCTTCGAGTCATTAAAAAAAGGTAATAAAACAAAGAACTCGGAACAAAGATTGGCCAAATGTTTCCCGCAGGCTATTCACACGGGAAGCACACTTACCCCCCATGAGTGCTTAATGAACGACTTGGCATAGAAAGACCAAAGAGTTCCAGGAGAAAATGGACTTTACTCGCTACGCGCTAATCTATAGTGACCTCCACCTGCTGCCAGCTCGATAAGAACAGGTTGGACTGCTAAAAAAGCGAGCCGCCCAATCGTTCCCAAAGCCTGATATAATGTGAAATGGCCTTAAATGGATCGTGTTTCTGTTTAGGTGGCAGGAAAACCACAGCAAGCAGGCCAGAATGCTTCTGTAATCTTGAGTAAACGCTTTTAGCAGCCTCCCCCACCTGCTCGAGCCACATTTACCCCGTAGCCCTCTTTCGCCCTGGCTCCTCATCTCATAAAAATAAAAGAGACCAATTAGGCAGATTTCAAAGGACGGCAGCCGGCCTATAATTACACCCGACGTCCTTAGGAGATAAAAGGTGATTACGGTGGATGCAGCGGGAAAATTGCTTAGCAACCGAAAGATTGACATCATCCCCATAAGTGGAGCTTAGTGACCAGGCGTCCGCTCTGTGAGGTCACTCAACCAGTCCTTATCACCCTCATCTCTGGCTTTGTTTAATAAACAGGCTAAATGTATCGAGAGAGCAGCTGTGTGCCAGCCTTGCGATGGCTGAGGAATGCCTTGTGGGTAGCAGGATGCCGTAGTAGCACTTCCGCCTCACTTCAAGAAGGTCCTGGTTTCGAGTCCCGGGTTCAGCGAGGGCATTTCTGTGTGGAGTTTTCATGTTCTATCCGTGCTTGTGAGGGTTTCCTAGGTGTAAGTTGAAGACCCTGCGATGGTCTGTCAAGCTGCTCAGGGTAGGCTGAGATAGGCTCCAGCCTCCCTGTGACCCAAGTATGATTCAGTTTTTGGCAAATGAGTAAGAGTGTCGGTGAGGATGCCTTATGTAATCCGTTGTGTACTGTCAAGCATGGACCATCCACTTCCTTCAATACTTTTAGGGAATATTAACAATGCCTAAGGTAAACATTAGGACAGTGGTGTCCAACCCTGTTCCTGGGGATTTATGTCCCTGAAGACTTTAGCTCTGAGCATATTGGTGCAAATTATCACCTTAAGTGTTCATTTTTAAGCCTGGTCAGGTGGACCTAATAGCAGTTGGAGCATAAGGCCAAAACAAACCACCTGAACAGCTTCAATATACCTTGGTACTCTCTCTATACATCTCTGCAACTGTCTGACCATCATTCTTCCACCATCATCTGGTGTTTCCATGACCATGGTTAAACATGTCGCTCCAAAATTCACTCCATTCTAACATCTAATTATGAGGAAGATCATGGCACAGGATCGTCATCAAGTCTGCCCTGGTGCCCTGTCAATGGGGTGGGGTTTGGAGTGTGACACCATCCTGAAAAAGACCACTCAGTATAGGATTTAAGCCTGACTCACTCGTAAGCGATCTTGTCCGCAAAGTACAAGCGAATTTTATTTTGAAGGGAACTGAATAATTTCGAACTGGAAATCGCATTTTTCAAAAATAGTCATCAGTCTTCATCAAAAATGTAAAATTTGGCACAAAAAAAGAAAAAGAACTTTTCACCCATGTCAATATGATAATCGAAGATATTGGAAGGCTTTTAAAGAGAAAATCGCGCTGCACCATTTCGTAGCTATATCTCTTACGTGTGTCAGGTTTAAGGTGTCATCATCAGTATCATTCAGAAGAACTTTGTAATGATTAGCAGTGAGCCTTCTGTCTCAGTGAAACCAAACCACACCGTCACACAGTTGTCACCTGTCTGTCCCGGGATGTCGAAAGAGACTAGCGTCTACAAATAAGATGGATGTGGGGAACCACAAAGGGCACAAAGAAAAGTAGCTTGTCCCAAAGGCATCTCGGCTGAGATAATGAGGAAGTGCAGTGGTGTTTTGAGTGCAGGCCCTAAGGCCATTAGCCAGCAAATGCGGACAGAAAAACTGCTGCAGCAGGTAAAGAGAGCGGTCAGGAAAAAGATGACAAATCCCATGTCTTCATAGTGTGATAGTAGAAATGCTGATGGGACACAACATTAGGAGGCAGATCTTTATCCCCTCCATAGTAGGAGTCCTTGGCATATTCGGTAATGGTGATAATTGGCACTTGGCTGAAACACCATGCCACAAAAAGCAGACGCTAACCGTTGAATTATGCTGTTAAATATGCAGCCTCGACCTTTGTCTTAAAACAGTGTGTCGGGTACCTCATGTACAGTACCTGCAATCGAAAAGTAATTACTCTGGCTTTAAAGGTCAGCACATTCCTTTCAACAGCCATCTGAGTGGCGTCTGAAATTAAGATTTCCCCTTCGACCGCTTTTCAGCATAGCACTTGTCAAACATGCAAAGCTGCTCCTGCAGAACCACCATGACATATGAATAAAGCCGTTTCCTTGAGGCTTGGCAGACGGCTCTTTCGGTCTTTTCTCTACACTTTAATTACGTTCGCCCCATCTGAAAGGCCACAATGTTTATACCACTGCCTGGATGTCCTGAAATGTCAAACGACTTTATAAAGAGCGGGGCTGGATGGATAGATTCGTAGGCCTGCGTTACGGCGTCGAGGGCAAACCGCTTTCTTTTTCAGAAGCCGTTCCAAGCCTTAAAAGGTGCACGTTCACTAGTGAATAGAAAATGTGGTTCATCTTCCATCGTCAGTTCAGCAGTTTCCTGGTGAAACCACCCCGGCTGAGCTTAGTATCTCCTATTCACTCGTACGTCTTGTTTTTGGTTTTACGCCTGTTAACAAGAACGCAGAAATGATTTCATTCATGTGCGATAACTTGGCAGTGATTCATAGATCTGAGATAAAGTGTTAAGCAGCATGCATACAATTATAAGAGAATTAAAAAAAAAAAGATGGTGATGTTTATTAATATCACGGCTGCCGGTGCAAAGGTCATTGAGACTCGCGTTCAGGAATAAGCTAAATGGTTTTCAGAAAGACGTTAGGGCGTATTCTATTTGATTTCCAAGACACTGTATCTCATGTATTTAGGGCAGTGATGGCTCCGTGTTTAAGGCAATAGCTTCCTGGTCCCAAAGTTGAGGAGTTCAATTATTGGTACCACCACAGTTGGGCCCTTGAGCAAGGCCCTTAACCCTCAATTGCACGGTTGTATAACAATGATCTTTGTAAGTCTGGATCAGAGTGGCTGTAAATGTAATATACCTGGGAATGAACAGGTTCCTTTAAACCAGACTGTAAGTGAATCTTTCCCTCCCTTCCTGGCTCATTTGTCAGCAGCACACTTCACTTCACTCCACCTCACCTGGAGAACCTGATTGCTTTTCAGCAGCTTCCTCTGTCCAGGTAAACTTCTTTTTTCAGGGTTTATGTGTATAAAAAGGCCTGCTGTGTTTTTTCTCTCTCTCTCCCAGTAGCCTCGCCCGTGTTGGCAAAGGCTTTGAAAAGGCCAATAATAGTGCACTTCAAAGCCTTTTCCTGTAACCGCGGGGACTCTGGCACACAAGGCCCCCTTTTATTACAGCCACATCCATCGGGGGAGGTCAGCTGACATGAAAGGCAGAGACGCATTTCCGACAATATGGGCTCAGACAGACAGCATTCAAAGCAATTCAGCATTAAAACACACACACACACACACACACACACGGTTTCATTTCCTCGCAGTAATAGAGATCTGGACTAATCCGGCTACTTTCATGAACGTCCTGTAGGAAAAGGCTCTCGTGCGCATATATGCACATCAAACACAGGGCTACAAAGTCACCTGCTTGTTTACATTAAAGATCAAAGGATTCATGGGATATATTTACCATAAATGTTCGATGCGGTTCCTAGATCCAGGCAAACCTTATTCCCTGAGAAATCATGCCTGTCGTCTGTCGGATCCGTGATATCAAGGGGCTTTTATTCACAGTCTCTCTCTCTCTCTCTCCCTGGCGATGCTTCAGGATTCTCCGTGTACCCCAAAATAATCAGGTTATCCAACCGCTTGGTAAATCGCCCTCAGTCGGAATGATGACCCACCGATGTGTCGATCAAACCTGAATCTTCTCGTTCATTGTCCTGGAGCCATATGATCACTGGTGAGCGATTTCGGGTTCCAGCTTCGTGTTCCGGCTGCAGTCAAGCGGCTCCCGTACGTGCCGCATATCCGGGACTCGGTTTATTCACCGAGCAGAATAAGAGGAAAAGGCAAAAAAAAGCACCTGCTGTCAAGCTTTCTAGCTAAACACGCTGGGTTTACACCTTAGATCGACCCAAAAAGCCATAATATTAACCAGGAACTTTACACAAAAAAGATCGAAGTGGGTTGAAACATTAAATATCCCTAATCTAACCTAAATAAACAGCTCAGAACAGAAAATATATTTATATATATATATAGATATGTAGGAGATATAAACAAATAATCTGTTATCATGATCACACGGCGTCATCCATTCCCAAAAAACCCACAAAGTTTTCTTCGACTTAAACAATCAGTTCCTATTAAAAATTCCGGGTGAAGTCGCGGCCTTTTAAATCAGGTCCGTGTGTGTGTGTGTGTGTGCGTGTGTGTCCGGGCCGAGACCGCTCCACTCTCCATGCCTGACAATCAAGAGCGTCTGTGTACACACACGCACACAACAACGGCTCCTTCTGACCAGTCCCTCTAACCGGAACCTCTCAGCCAATCAATTCACAGGAAGCATTTGAATATATTATGGTGTCCGCCAATCGCAGTGGAGACTGGGTGGGATCAGGGCGGGGCGCAATCAGCGTCAGGGAGACGGCGTTTTTCCTGAGCACGCTGAAACCCCTTCATTCGGTGTTTTATTTAAAGGGACAGCAGGGCTTTTTTTTCTTGTTGTCATTGTGAGAATTTGCTGATTGTACCCAGCTCAGACAATCGGCTTTATAAAGGTTGTAAATGTGCATTGTGAGAGTGAAATGGCTTTATATATGCAGGGATGACATTATTTTTAATCATGATTAGTTTAGCTTTAACATGTCACAGCATCTTTTCAGAATTTAAGGAAATAAAGTTAGAAGTGTGTGTACGTGTAATTACATATATAGCATTTGGCAGACACTCTTTTCTAAAGTCATGTATTTCAATGAATGAATATATTTTATTAAAAAGTGCCAACATGTACATAGTTAAATATAACTTATGCAAAAAGGTACATGTACACATTACTTATTTCTGTAGTTGACCTTAAAATGTATTTTTAAGACAGTTGGGGGTTAAGGGTCTTGCTTAACGGCCCAAAAGTGTCAGCGAGGTGGTACTGGGAATTGAACCCCTAACCTCCAGGTCAGCCTTCCCCACTGATCCACTACTTCCTTTGTTTCATGTGTACATATTCCACCCATCCATGCATCCATTCCCCAAATCCTACTAGGGTCGCACAGAGGCTGGAGCCTATCTCAGCCGACTCCAGACGAAGGCAGGGTACACCCTGAACAGCTTGCCTGTCCATCACAGCGCCAACATACACAACCATTCAAACTCAACCTAATACCTAGGAGCAGAAGAAGAGCCTAATGTGCATGACTGTTAAAGGAAACCAGAGTACCCTGAGGAAACCCACACAAGCACAAAGAGAACATGCAAACTCCACACAGAAACGCCAGGACTTGAACCCAGGACCTTCCTGCTACAACAGCTAGCCAAAAGTTTTTAGTTACAATGCTACTCACTTCTGTGATGGCCTGGCGAGCTGTCCAGGGTGCTCTCTGAGTCGGCGGAGATGGGCGCCAGTGGTTCACAAAATGAATAAATGGATGAATGAATGCTACTCACTTGTCTGGTAACAACAGTCGAATGGTAACAATCATCTCCACAGCAGTCCAGACCACAGAAAGAAATCGTATTGGAGAACTTATCGGTTCTCCATAAGGCAGAGTCATCTGGGTTTTGAACTGCAGAGGCTGATCATATTATCATCATATTCCAAAGTGTGTGTAAATTCTCTTAATCCTCCAGACATTTTTTTAAGAAAGCAGGTCAATGAATGTCCCTACTGGGCTGCTAGCCACGTTTCCCATTCTGAAATGCAGTTAACACACTTACCGATGCCTACAGCATGCTTGCGAGACACTGACGTAACTTTTGCTTCCCCATTTATAGCTGCACCTTTGACTTGAATTAATTTTTGAGTGCATTATTGCAATGTGTAGTGGTTTATACTTGCTATCCCATAAACCGAACATCTAGCACTCTCACTCCATACACCCAAGCACTGCTGGTAGCTAACATTAGGTAGGGGTAAGCATGCTAACACAGTGTATCTGTCTTATAAAACTATCTAGTATTTCATTATTATTTGGAGCCGTATATTGCAGTCTATCAGGGGGTACAACACTGATGTTATGTTTTTATTGCTGGAGGAAGAAGGCCTAGGTTTGATTCCTGGGCTCAGGCGTTTCTGTGTGGAGTTTGCATGTACTTGAGTGGGTCTCCTCCCACAGTCTAAAACAGGGGTCACCAACACGGTGCCCGCAGGCACCAGGTCGCCCCCAAGGACCACATAAGTCGCCCTTTTGATTTTTATTGTTGATAATTATTGTGAGAAATCATTAACGTGATCAGTGTCTTCACATAGATGAGTATCATTAATCATTATTGATAATTTATAACTAAAGGCAAACTGAGCAAATGTGTAATTTCAGGAGAGCCTATCAAACTGGTAGCCCTTCGTATGACTCAGTACCCATGAAGTAGCTCTCAGTTTCAAAAAGGTTGGTGACCCCTGATCTAGAGGTTAAACAAGGCCAAAAATACAGTATTTGTAAACTGTACTATATAAAATTTTACTTCTCTATTAAAGGATCAGATGGTACGGAAATCGGACAGCATCAGCACCGCATTATCATAAGTATTAGGACACTCTTCTCATCTCACCTCTTCTATTAGATAGATTTATTTGAAACATTCCATTTTTTTCTCCCTTTAAATTTTGACTTTATTCCAGTAACATTAGGACCTTTTATTCTCACAATTCTGCATAAGGGTTTAGATTTATCACTACAAATTATTCACATGACTTAAAAGCGGTATAGTGAAAGAACTCAGCGCACATATGGATTACCACCACGTACACAAGAACATTACGTGCACACACATACGTGGAATTATGGGAACGTTCAGACAGTGAAAATGTCTCGGAGTACAAAATACCACAATTAAAAGAAAAGTCATGATGGACTCAGAACTGTTTTGCTTGGTGAATTTTTTAACAGGGGTGGAAGATTTTATTGACAGGTACTTTTGACTGCTATAATATTTTGGATCAAGTCATGATAATTTGAGGGGAAAACTATGCATTATTTTTAACCTTTTATGGGGCAAGTGATCATATTTGGTCACTTTGGCACCTGTCCAAAACGACCCTCTCCCGCCTCTCTGCAAGGCAGCGTATTTCTCCCAGCCAATCACAGAAGAGCAGGCTACATCCCAGATAAAGTTTTCACAACATAGACCAATCAGCAGTGGCCCAGAGTATTTCAAACTTCCTTTTGATTTGTTGATGTTGATTTGTTGATGTTGATCTGTT
>JAOUQZ010000008.1:16794160-16804815 GCA_028564935.1 Neosilurus hyrtlii | reverse complement strand
ACTGGTAGCCCTTCGTATGACTCAGTACCCATGAAGTAGCTCTCAGTTTCAAAAAGGTTGGTGACCCCTGGTCTAAAAACATGTACAGTAGGTTAATAGATAGGCGCCGGCCTCTCCATGACTCCATGAGATTAAGCGGCTAAGAAAATTACTGAATGACGTACATATTTTTAAACATCTTTATCCAAGAGCAGATTCATTTCCTAGTCTGCCATTTTCTCCAGCCATTTCTAAAAATCACAATAGTGTTATTATGCCTCCACGTGATTTCGTAGGTACCTCTGGGTACTCCGGTTTCCTCCCACACTCCAAAGACATGTACAATTATCAAATTGCCTGTTCCAAATTTACCCTAGGTGTGAGTATGAGTGTAAATGGCTGTGTGTGTGTAAGCCATGGGATTTTTCTGGCAAGTTGCTCAGGGTGTACCCCGCCTTCGCCCAGTGTCGGCTGAGATCCTTGTGAGCCTAGTAGGATTAAGTGGTTCCGCAAATTAGTGTCAAGCTGTCCATGTGTCTCTCTGTACAAACCTCCACTCTGGTACAGGTTCTGAGAACATATGTCAAAGGTCCAGGTTACATGAGGTCATCTAAGGAAAATCTTGTGCATACTCTGCAGGTTTAACGCCTGCATGGATTCCGACCAAACATTCACCAGTTACTCATTACTAGATGTTGGTACTAGTTTTAAGGACAGAGGTTAAAGTTTAGGGTCACAGTTCAAACACACACTAGAATGGTTTATGGTGACGGCATACCAAGCAAGTCAAGTACCTCTGCGTTTCATTCTTGTAAAATCATGATTAATTCAACATATCACCCCTGAATCCTTTTGGACTCATTTCGTGTGTCCGTTGATGAAGTTTGGCTATGTTTGATGAGATAACCTTTGGCTAGTTGTCCTGTATGACATGTCATTATAGCCTGACAAATTATGCTAGGGACTGACCAAGTAACTAACTGTTGCCTCTTTTATTTATTAATTTACTTATTTTATTTAAAAAATAAACTAGATGTGCTCACTTTTTTCAGAGCTTCCTTTCTGTAATGTCGTTAGGTTAGTTTATGCGTGAACTTGTAGACACTGGCCCTTTCCTTCCAAACTTAATCCATTATTTCTGAACTCTGAAACTTTGGAGTTATTCCATCTATATTTTGGTGGCTGTAATAGGCCTGGATATTAATGTAATATCTGCAGTATGAAAAATATCGACCACCAGAGTCCATCCTGATAGAGATAAGACTAGAGAGATGAATCTTCACAATGAGTTTGGCTTTCACAGGTATAATCAAATGGATATTGTGTTTGTCTTTCCTTTTTCTGTCCACCAGAGGTTAAAAAGCTTTTGACCATATGGGTGTGTGTGTGTGTGTGTGTGTGTGTTATACATATTGTGAGGACACTGTGTGAAGGCTGGGTACACCCTGAACAGCTCATCAGACCATTGCAGGCCTAACCCCAGTGACACCTAGGGGCAATTTGGAACAGCCAGTTGGTCTAATGTGCATGTCTTTGGAGGAAACCGGAGTACCAAGAGGAAACCCATGCAAGCACAGATAGAACATGCAAACTCGGCACAGAAATGCCCAAAGTCCAAGATTCGAACCCAGGATTTTCTTGCTGTGTGGCAGACACACACACACACACGCACGCACACACACGCACGCACACACACACACACACACACACACACACACACACACACACACACACACACACACACACACACTCTCACACATGTATATATATGTATGTTTAAAATCCTGAGTCGATTTTCCGTAGAACAGTGCTCGATACGTCGAAGTAGAGCTAAGTATATTGTATGTGGGGAAAATAATAGTCCCGACAAGCCTGTTTCCTGGTTTCCCACTCATCAGGGGATTTATTCAAGATGATATATAATACATATATATATGTATGTATCATAGCCAACATTACCTGTCTCAACAATTTGTGCTACAGTAGCTCATCTCTGAAATCAGACCAGAAAAACTAGCCTTCGCTCCCCACACTCATCAATGAGCCTTGGGCACTCATCACACTCTTGCCAGTTGTCCTTCCTTGGACCACAGATGAAATTAATAACATTCCTTATCTCGATATAGTGACACCAGCCAAGGATGCACTGTGCAGAAAGTGAACAGTCAGTTATGAAAATTAATGAATTGGCAGCAGGAAAAATGAGCAAACATAAAGATGAGTGATTTTGATAAGCAGCACATTGTAAAGCAGTACGGCTAAACAGCTCTGCCTATTCATTCCCAACACAGCAGGTCCGCATCTTTTCGTCTCTAATACGGCAGGTCTTATGAGATGTTCCTGGTATACAGTGGTAAGTACCTACCGAAGGTGGTCCAACCCTACGTATCATATATATATCATATATCATTATATATTATGTATGTAATTATATTAGACTTCTATCCAAGTAGTTTTCTCATGAATTAATTTAAAGTTTGCTTAAGCCATTTCCCAGAAAGCTACCTTTACTTTGATTTATATAAGTATAACTGTACATTAAGGCTATGCGCCTACTGTGAGAAGCTCTCAGAGGTTATGCAGCATCCTGCAGTGCTTCATTTAATTACAACCTCGTAATCAATGACTTGAAAAAATGTAAATCAATACATTTTACACCTACTGTCTTTGTCCTTTATTGGATTTTATTAGTGCATAAGCTTGAATAAAATCATATATACAGTAAATATAGCATACAGCAAAATATACATTTTCTTATGGTTACCCACAAACATTTGGCATTTGAAGCTGCACAAGATGTGGGTTGCGTTTAAACTTCGCATGCTTTAGTAGCATACTCCTGTTAAATGTAATGGTTAATCTCGTGAGAGCTGACAGAACCAAAGGCAACCCAGCAGGGATCTACTGGCTTCTGTTGCACATGACTGATTTCATTCTGTCATGCTGTTCCCAAAACTCGAACCCAACTGTCAAAAAAAACAAAAAAACAAATCAAACACAAGCTATGTAAAAAAAAGAAAACAGACGATGTACAGTCCTTTTAAATGCACTACAAATTAAAGAAAAAGAGCTTGGTTTAATCTAAATGTAATGTATATCATCTTGGATAAATAATTGCTGTGTGTTTGATTTATTAAGGCAGTTTTTTCAATCTATGATTCATAGCGGAGCACTATAAGCATGGAACATGTCTTTGATGGCTGTCCACTGTCCATGCCATAGAAAACTCAATATGCCGAGTCACTGAATTGATGCTGATTGGCTGTTATGTATCACTAATTTGCATCACAATGGCCAGCAATAAAAAAATTAAGGCTCATACACCACCATTCAGACTCGTACAGAATAAAAGTTTACCTAGTCAGCACAGTGGTGTAGTGGTTAGCACGTCAGCCTCACAGCAAGGTCCTAGGTTTGAGCCCTGGGCTCGGGTGTTTCTGTATGGAGTTTGCATGTTCTTCCTGTGTTTGCATGGGTTTCCTCCGGGTACTCCAGTTTTCCCACACAATCCCAAGACATGCACATCAGAATAACTGGCTGTTCTTAATCACCTCTATGTGTGCATGTGATTGTGAATGGTTGTTTGTGTGTGTGTGTGTGTGTGTGTGTTGCCATGTGCTGCAATGGTTTGGTGAGCTGTTCAGGGCGTACCGCACCTTTGCCCATTGTCAGTTGATAGACTCCAGACTCCCTGTGACCCTAATAGTAGGGTTAAACAATTCGGCAAATAGGTGAGTAAGTGAGTAACTTGGCTAGGCAGACTAACTTTCGCTGAGCAATTTATTAAATATGAATGGGAGCACGGAACATGAACTTGTTAAAAGGATAATTGAACCAATATGATCGGTGATATAAATGAACGTGGAAGTTAGCCAGTGAAAGCTGATGAAAAGAAAACCCAGTGTTAACCTTTTCTGCTTTCACTTCAGAACATAGTAAAGGAAACACAGGGATAGTTATTTCCTCCAGGACTGAAGTTGTTTCCACCCTTAAAGGAGCCACACTTCTCTTATAATTCTAGCCTCTGATACCTACATACCACATAGCGATATCTATAGGGAGCTCTGTTTTGAGGCAGTGTCTAAATCTATGTTATTTTTTTACACTATTACACCTTTTTTGAGATCAGTTTGATCCCCAGCGGATGTATCGCATCCAGACCAATTTTTTTTTTTAAGAATTATCTGTGTCGTTAACGGCAGTGGCTTCATCTAGCACATACATTTGAGCAGATAAGCAGATTGACTCCACTGAGAAATATTCCAGAAACGCAGCTTTAATTAAATGTGAAGCGGGGAATACATTCTGTGTGTGCAAAATCATTGTGTAGACACAGAGGAAAGCGAATCCCTGTTATTAGCATTACTGGATCATTTGAATTTCTTCTCCAAGCCTAATTATGAGCGAGTGATGTGGTCTTTATATGCATGTAAAAAATCTTTCAATTTATTCAAGCCATCTGAAAGTAACACAATGTGGATTGCATGAGAGGAAAGTCATTTAATCTCCCCATCCCACCCCTACACACACATATACACACCCACACACCCACACACACTTCTCTCCTTCACTTCGTTTGAAGTTACATTAGAAAATAATGACTTTCTCCATGAAGAATGCCTTTGATATTGCAATTAATGAGAACCAGCAGGGGAAGGAGTCGGCATTTGAACTTCAGACCCAAGAGCTGCTATTCATCTGCGTTGCTTTGCCTATGTTTTAATTTAGATGGAATTAACATTTTCAAACACGCACCCACCTGGCACTTTGATGCAAATAGATTCCAGTGAACCGAAATAGCACCATCATCACCGCCGACTGAAATTTGCACCTTGATTTAAATGGCATGAGAATGCTCTGCATGTGGATTAAGGGGTAAAATCTAAAGTCAAATTTGGTATAGATTTGAAACTGAGATGCATGTGCTACCTGTTATGATTTTATTTTTGGTTTTCTTCCATGCTTCAGGTTGCAGACTTCGACTTACCTACTACTGTGATGTCCAAGACTAGTAGTTTGATGCTGCGCATTCATTCATTCATTTTTTAATCTGTGTACACCCTGAATTATAGGGAGTTGAGGGAGTTTTTCCTTGCCACTGTTGCCACGGGCTTGCTCATTAGGGATGTGTAGGGGGTTGTAGAGAAAATTTTTAGATTCCTCTCTAATTTAATTTTACTATGTAAAGCTGCTTTGTGACAATGTGAATTGTAAAAAGCGCTATACAAATAAAACTGACTTGACTTGACTTGAACTATACAGCCTAAACAGCTCGCCAGTCCATCATAGGCCTAACACCCATACAATCTTCCTGTGACAAACTTGTGCCCCTGGGGCCTCATGGGACTGTGCGTGCTCACTGAATGTTTTTAATGCTGAATTCACGTCGACATCTGTTGGGGTATTGGGAATGAAAACTGCATTATACGCCAAATATACAAATAATATTTCAATGATTACCCTACAAATATAAATAGTATACACTCATTCATTCATTTGCTGAACTGCTTAATCCTGTTAGGGTTGTAGGGAGGATGCAGCCTATTTCAGCCAACTCTGGGTGAAGCCTGAGTACAACAATCATACACACAACCATCGCATTTTGGTCACCTGGTTTGTGAACTCATCACAAAAAAATTCAAACATTTGAAATTTCTGCGAATGTTGCAAAACGAGGCTCTGACTATAGTCTATAGAATAGTCTCAATGTCTCACATGTCGCAAGAAGGTTGCAAAAAAATTGCTCATAAATTATTAGTTTTTCATTTGCAAGAAAAACTAACAAGTTGGAGACTTCCATGTGGAAAGATTGAGACTTGCTTGCAGTAGTCTTTATATTTTATCACCATTTGTATTTCATTTGTATTTTGTCAGCACTAATAACCTGCGAATAAAAATCGAATGGTTTGAGAAAAAAAATGCGAACAAAATGTGGCTGATTTATGACAGGTGATTCACTTTTTTCACCAAACATCCGTAAACCACTCACAAAATATTTGTTTGCATATGGAGTTGCAAAACATCTTGACTGGAATTTCAAAATTCACAAACAACTCCTAAGTGGCGCATCGACAAGGTGCGTAACTATCAACCTGGAAATCGCGAGTTCGAGTGTGGGTTGATGCCACAGCCGTCCGTGACTGGGAGTCCATGGGAGCTAACTGCCTGAGCTCTCACTGGAGGTAGAGATGGCATACATTCACTTCCCTGTCACTCACAGCAATCACCAGCCAATCATGGGTGTCTGTGAGCTCATTCGTACGAGGGGGCAGATAGTGCTTTCCCTCCAAGTGTGTTAGGCCGCCCCCAAATATGCATACCCAGCAGTTTGTAAAAAGGCGGGAGGTAGCACTGCATGTCAGAGCATGTGCATGCGCTTTGCCCCTTCCTGGTTGGTGGTGGTCGTGTGACAGGGAAGGCAATACTTGACGGGCGGGAATTCGTGACGAGTAAGTTCAGGGGAGAAAATGGGGAAAAAATTCAAAACAATGCCACCACGCCACTATACATATTAACCAATTTGTACCATCATACACAATATGGCCATTATGTCTTGCTCAAACTGCTGCCACAAAGCTGAATGTCTTTTTATACTTACATTTACATTTTATGTCGTTTGGAAGACGCCCTTATCCAGATCTACTTCCAGAAGTGCTTTAAAGTCTCTATCGATACATACATTCTAATACTGGTTCACTAGGTCAGAGTCGGCACCATCAATCTAAAAACCCTGTTAGAGAGATAGGATTTCATTTTACTAAGACTTGGGCTGAACCCAAACGTGTTTCAGCATGACAGTGCACAAACTGAGATCCATAAATGGAGGATATGCAAAAGTTGGTGTAGAAGAACTCGAGTAGCCTGCACACAGCCCTGACCTCAAGCCCATTGAACACCATTTCGGAAGAACTGGAATGACGGCTGCACACCTGGCCTTCTTATCCAACATCAGGGCCCAACCTCTTATGTCACTGAAAGACCACAAATCTCCAAAGCCTTCCCAGAGGATTAGAGGTAATTACAGTAGTGAAGGTTTAACACATCAATAATAATGTCCACGATTTCAAAAGTGGTGTAGTGGTTAGCATGCCTGCCTCACAGCAAGAAGGTCCTGGGGTTGAGTCCCGGGCCTGGCAAGGGTGTTCTGTGTGGAGTTTGCATGTTCTCCTCATGCTTATGTGGGGTTCCTCTGGGTACTCTAGTTTTCCAAATTGCCCCTATGTGTGAGTGTGAAAGGTTGTGTGTGTTGCCCAGCAATGGACTGGGGAGCTGTTTAGGGTCATCTTCGACTCAGAATTTGTAAAATGAATGAATTAAACTTCAGTACTCTGGTATCCATATACTACCTGTGGCCATGTTGTGTATTTATGATTGATTTATTTATTTATGCATTGAAGCATAGCAGTTTTTTACTGATTAGTTGTTTAATCTTATCTTCTAAACTGCTTCATCCTTTATTAGGGCCCCAGGAAGACTGGAGCCTTCCCAGACGACTCAAGAGTAAAGGCGGGTTACACCCTGAACTCCACTCACACAACCATTCACACTCATATTCAAACCTAGGGCCAATTGAAAACATCCAGGTAGTCTAATGTGCATGTCTGTGGACTGTGGGAGGAAACCAGAGCACCTGGTGGAAACCCATGCATGCACATGGAGAGCATGCAAACTTCAGTGCTAATCACTATGCCGCCATGCACCCAGAATGCAAAGTGTTGTGTATAAAATGTACATGTAACAGGTGCAACATACTGGCATCACTTTTACCTGTAGGCTGACATTATTAGTAGTACTTTTTTTAACTGGCTGTTCCAAACCGACCCTAGGGGTGTGAATGTGAGTGTGAATGGTTGTATGTGTTTCTGCCCTGCGATGGCCTGGGTGTACTCCGCCCTTGCCCAGGGTCGGATGAGATGGGTGCCAGCCTCGCCGTGTCCCTAGTTTGAAATAAGTGGCTCAGAAAATGAAGTGACATGACATGCATGGTTCATCTGGGCCAGATGCATTCATTTCTCCCATGATAGATTTTTTTGCTAACTTGCATAATGCATTGCATAATTGATCTCCACCACTCAACGTCATTAAAGAAAAAAAAAAAAAAAAAGCAGGACACACTGACTATGCACTTCAGCAAAATCAATCCTGTTCCATCTTCCCTGCTTTATTCTGCAAACACACCTTTGCACTGTGTGTGAAATCCCCCAGCCGAATGATTGCAAAAGATTGATGAGTGTCATGAAAACACAGCTTTTTCTGTTTGCTGCACGGATTAATCGGCATCCTCGAGCACGCGCTCGGTGGATTTTGGGGCTCGTGAGGCTCTCCAGCACAATTATATTGTATAAATAGGCACTTCTGAAGGCTTATAAATCTTCATCACGCGGACAGACGGTGAAATATGTGACTGTCCCCCGTGCGTAAATTAACGCGCTCTAGCAGCCCGGCCAATAAAGAAAAGCACGCGGCGGGCGGGTGGCCGACCATCGACGCGCTCCCGGCTCCTCATAAATCACGTGACGAGGAGCGCGAGCGGTCAGTGGAGACCAGCTGGCGCCTTCAATCATCAGACGGACAGGTCAACCGGTAAACACACCCAACCCAGGTAGGCTAACAGAGAGCTTTCACACCCTGCAAATCCACCACAATTAACCTAAAGGTGTTAATAAGACGCCATTTCCCTTTATTTTACTTGAGATTTAAAATGTCTGACCCTCCACTTTGTACATTTTTTAAAAAAAATTAGCCTATAAGGATATTTACTTTCTGTTAGATATTTGTTATGCATTAGCATTTCCCCTCAGTTACAAACATAAAGCAAAACACACTGGCTGACTAGTCACATTTAAAAAGAGAAGGTTTTTGAATTGTGTGTAAGTTCCTCCCAACTGTTACCCCTCATTGGTGCAGAACAGCTAGGATATCTGAAATTGATAATAATAATAATAATAATAATTCACTCCAAGTGCAACTAACTGGGTTATCAAATGCCGGCCTTGTCTCTCACTGTCTGTGGTGAGAAGAGTATAAAAGAACCATTGCTGATTTTCGTCAAGAGGAGGCTGCATTCCTGTCAGCGTGTTTCTGCCCTGCGATGGCCTGGCGAGCTGTCCAGGGTGTACTCCACCCTCGCCCAGAGTCGGCTGAGATGGGCGCCAGTCTCCCCGCGACTTAATTAGGATTAAGTGGTTCAGAAAATAAATGAATGAATGGGTACACCCTGAACAGCTCACCATTCCACCGCAGGGCAACACTGTGACGGACAGAAGCAAGTTCCGGAAATATGTGGAGCGGTCCAAGTCAGGAAAAGCATGTAACAATTTATTAAGTATGAGCCAATGAATGCAGCAATTACATAGGTACAGAATGAGTACAATGAATTAGCTTAACAAAACAGGAGACAGTCCATATCCAGGTCAGACGAGCTAGTGGAAGTTGCAGTCCAGTTGTAATGGAGGTCTAAGATGACACGTGACGTCCACAGCAGTGACTGTCGTTGAGCAGCAACGTCCTCGGTGGGATGTCTGGGTTTCCAGGCTCGTCCATCCAACGAAAAAACCTTTAATTATATTTTTTAAACTTTTCTCCCCAAAAAAACTTGTACAGAAGACAGTATTATCCACCATACAAGTGTGATAAAGAGGCCAGTCAGTGTACTTTGTATAAAGTACATGTTAATTTAATAATGTTTATACATTACACTTTGAATTGCTTGAAATTAAATCTTTTTTTGAAAACTTTCTGGAAAGCAGATCATTACTGCCACCTGCTGTAGGAGAAAAAGTGCAAGGCTGCACCACAAAAGAGGAAGAATTCCTATTTACAAAAAACAGATTAAAGAACTTTACAAAACCCTATTTTAAAGATGAAGTGTTGTTGTTACAGTCGCAAAAAATGAGATTAACACATTGGAAGATGCCCCCCTCCCAGCCTTATAGCAGATAAACAATTGACCACTATGCGACAAAACAATTTTCGTATGAGGCTGAACGAGTTCACAAATTCCGGAATCATCATTATCATAAGTAACGATGATTTTTTTACACTAGCCTATAACAAGAATTATAGTGGGGTCTCTGTTTCCTCCTACCTTCACATGCAAGTGGGTATAGGACCAGTTACACAAAATTGCCTGTGTGTGCATGTGTGGGGATGTTATCTTGTGATGGACTGCCATTCCTTCCAGTGGTCCTGGAATATATTCTGTATCACCCACTACCCTAACCAAGAGAAACCAAGAGGACCAACCGAGAGGAATTAATGAGTGAATGTATTCTCATTTACTCATTTGCCGAGCCGATTAATCCTACTATGGTGGAGATGGAGACTGGTGCCATGTCAGGTGACACTGGGCAAAGGCGTGGTACACTCTGCTCGCCAGACCATCACAGGGCAACACACACAATCATTGACACTCACAACTAAGTGCAATTCGGAACAGCCTATAAGCCTAATTTGCATGTTTTTGGAAACAATGCAAGTACAGGGAGAACATGCAAACTCCACCCAGAAACGCCCTGGGACTTGAACCTAGGACCTTCTTGCTATGAGGCGGGTGTGCTAACCACTACGCCACTGTACTACACTGAGTAAACCTATTATATAAATTATATATATATATTTATATAGATAAATCCCCTGATGAGTGGGCAACCACGAAACAGGCTTGTCGGGATAAA
>JAOUQZ010000008.1:16783399-16794060 GCA_028564935.1 Neosilurus hyrtlii | reverse complement strand
CAGGCTTGTCGGGATAAAATTGTAGTACTGTTATTTTTTCCCACATACAATATATATATATATATATATATATATATTATATAAACCTATAATAAAAATTATTTACAAAGAAAAAAAAATATTGTTAAATCGGTGGGTGTGCAGTTATCTGTACATTTGTGTAGTAAAAATAAAGGATTGATCATGTAATATATATTTGTATATTTGCTTTTGAATGTATGTGTGAAAAGTAACTTATGAAGCCACTCTGTGAAGTGTCCATGAAGGGAACGCCTCCTTGCGCCGATTCTGCGCAGGTGCACTGAGCATGCGCAGTATGATGTAAACATTAAGCCGCTGCCCAGCTGGAAAATTGACAAGTATGAGTAATTTTACCACAAGGTGTCATTTTAGTTCGACGCCTGCTTCAGACTTTATTTCAGGAAACCAAACGTGTGTAAGGTTTGAATGTTGTGTCGTTTGCGACTTTAAGGTGTGTTTCAATTCGTGTATTTCTAACTTTAGTTTGAAACATGATTCAGTAAAACTTCTGCATGATGCTAACTGCGCGTGCTAAACATAGGTGCTAACAACAGCTCCTGTAGCGTAACCTAAACAAATGAGTCATTTCTATTAATGTCTTAACGGTAATTGTAGTACAACTTTACAACATATAAACAGATTACAAAATGGGTTAATTATAGTTTAATAAATATTAATTACTTAAAACGTGTAACAGCTAAAGGGGCGTGGCTTATAGTTTGGAATGAAATATCGCGAGATTACACAGGTGACCAAAAGTTGCATAACGTTTGTTTCTGTTTATTAATTATATATATATATATATATATATATATATATATATATATATATATATTTCTTAGGTTACAGTATAATGGACGCAGTCTTGAGCAGGTTGCAAACCCTGACCCCAGATGAGCTGAGGGAGGAGTTCACAAGGGCAGGACTGAAATGTGGACCCATAACTGCCACCACTCGGCGCATTTTTGAGAAGAAACTTGCCCGATCACTTCTGGAGGATCAGCCTGGAGCGTGCAGTAAATCAGAGGTAGATGGTGGAGAAAATGGTAGCTTTTCGGACCACAGTCAGTGTCCCTCAGCGAATACAGACGCACTGAAGTCGGTCATGAGTCCTTCAGCATCTGTTTCTGAAGATGCCACCCAACAGTCGTCTCCTGAATCTCCCTCATTATTCTATGGAGTATTGCCTCCTCTAGATGATCCATCACTCAATGATGGTATGTACTCTTAAGTCACGAAAAGTAAAGATACCTATGATTATTTTTTTTTTATTCCTGTGCAGAATGTTATCGACGTGTAATAGATGATGTTCTCAGTAAATGACTACTGTATCCACCGTGAAGCGTAGGGGATACCATGTTTTCATAGGTTTTCATTGCCTCATCCATTGCAGACACATTTTGCTAATACTCTAGCAGTGCCAGTTCTTAATGGATTTATTGTCTATTTATGTTGAATGATCCTGATGGCTCGCTTGACCAGCCTATCGTAACTGAGTGACCTTGACCTATTTTTCAAGGTCACAGAGGTCAATTCATCAAAAATTCCCATTAGCACTCAGAGGGTGCAGTTTTTGTCAGATAATATCCTGGCCATATGAAGTATGTACGTGGTCATGTAAATAGAAGGATATGTCAAAATTAGCACAGGATTGTTTATTTACACCAGATATGCCTATGGACTTTTTTAAAATCTGATTTCCATGTCTCAAGAATTAGATTTAGTTACAACATGATGTTTTTACGATGATAAGTGTGCCGTTGACCTTCTGTGACAAGAACACATTTCTAGTCTTATTTGGCTTTACATTGCTGGCTTTTTTCTTGACAGGTGTCCATGTTTACCATGACAAGCAGAAAGCACTAAAAGCTGTGATGATGATGAAAGGTGCACGCTTTAAAGCTTTCAGTAACCAACAGGATGCTGAGAACTTTGCTAAAGGCTTGTATGATGGCGGCGGAACACCCAGTAAAAATTCAGTAGACAATCTCTACGCTGCATCTACAGGTGGGTTTATCAAACACGTCCTGAATATTGGAGTTGAATAGAAATCTGCATCATGGTTGGCCATTACTGGTTATTTTTCGATAAGCATGGGGGGTTCAGCTTTATGTTATTGGGGTTTTTTACATCTAAGAATACATCTTCTTATTTTTTTAATTTAAACCTGCATTATTTTTATTATTATTATTATTGTTGTTGTTGTTGCTGTTTATTGAAGAGGTTTTTTTTTGGTCCTTGCTCGTTTTTAAAGTGTGCGTGAGTGTTATGACTCTAGGCATGCTTAGAGACATGTTGCCTTTCTGATTGGCTGTTTAGCATAACACGTTAGGCCCCTGTAGCATAACACGTTAGGCCAGTGCTGAGCTGCAGAGACAAGTGCAGAAATCGTGGAAAACATTTCCTTTTCTTCCTAAACCGACTGAAGACAGGAAAGCCGAGTCTGCCAACTGTTAGCTGCATAAGCCATTATAAAATTATTGTCACGCACGTCTCTGGCATCATTCTCATCCTCAAAGTCACTAGAATGTTTCACTGTCATTTATGCTAAAATTAGCATCTTTATCACTTAAATGCATTACATATGCACACATTATGCTGTAAGGATGACCAGTAACGGTACACTTTAAGTAACTCTGAATATCTACTCTTGGCTTAAACTTTTTCTTTTTCTTACATACTTTTAAAATGGACTGCATAGCAGGGACTAATTTTCAGTATGGCCTGGTTTCAAATGTGTTGCTTAAATTATTAGACCAACCAGAGCCATAAAATTGCTAAAATTAAATATCACCTGGTGGCCAGTGCCTAAAGTGGGTGGTTAGTATGGTGACATTTATACAAATACGCTTACTAAACATAAACATATAAACAAGTGTTTATAAATAGTGTTACTGCTGTGTGCTAACATTGTAAACGAATAAATGAATCAAAGTTGCGCTGGTCATCATGGTCTCATATGTGTTAATATAGAGTATAGCTCATAGAGCATCTTCCAAATTTCATTAGTTTATCACTTACACACTTGTACGGCTGTGAACTATATCATTTAATCAGCAGAGAAATCACCAAAGCTGGAAACGGCATATTTGGAGAAGGCTAATGAGTTCAAAAGTCCGCGCATACAAGACCTGACGACAAAACTTCGAAGAGCTGTGGAGAAAGGAGACCAAGAGGCTTTTAAAAACCTGGTCATGGATAACCCAAGATACCTTATTGGATCCGGAGACAACCCAACCATTGTTCAGGTAGAGGGTAGAGTTTTAAAAACCCCACAGCACTTTCATTCAAACAGTACAGCATTATGTTTATATAACTGACTAAAAGATGTAAAATGAATTACACAGGAAGGCTGCAGGTACAATGTCCTCCATATAGCAGCAAAAGAAAACCAGGCAGAAATGGCACGACTCATACTGGAGACCCTGCAGAGTCCTGAGTTCATGCATCTTATGTATCCTAATGATCAGGAAGACATGCTCTGGAAACGAATCGACTATATTGTAGATCTGTACCTCAACACACCGGATAAAGGGGTCAGTATTGTACAGATATATTTTTACTTTCCGGTTGAACTCGTTGTCAGTTATCATTTGACGTTTTTGGTATTTTTCCTACAGAGCAATGAGACGCCGCTTCACTTTGCCTGTAAGTTTGGATGCCCGGAGGTAGTAAACGTTCTGTGCTCACATCCAGACGTTGATAAGAACTGCAGGAACAAGTATGGCCAGACACCATTTAGTGTAAGTACAGAATAAATCTTTGTGCTTAAATACATTTTATACAAGCATTAGTGATGTTTGGGCTACAACGTATATACATAAGCTTTGAAATTCATATTTAGAGTTATGGGGCTGTAGATTATATGTAGGTCATTTATGTAATCTGAGCATCCAAAAGCAAGAACTTCGTGTTAAGGATGTGCGTAACCTGATTCTGAATACTCATAACTTTCCTCACATAAATGTTAAAGTGGCTTTCAGATTTAAGTGGTCTGCAGTGAATGCAGCCCATAGTCCTGTTAAAGGGGCTCCCTGATGGTAATTACATATGTGTAAAAAGTACATTCTCAAAACAAAGTAAGCTGGACAGGTGATGGACAGACCAATAAGTGTGGCGACAGCGGTAATAAGGGCACTGGACCGGTTTGTCGTAGTGAAGAGGGAGCTGAGTCGAAAGGCAAAGCTTTAGATTTACCAATCCATCTATGTTCCTACCCTCACCTATAGACATGAGATTTGGGTAGTGACCAAAAGAATGAGATTGTGGATACAAGCGGTCAAAATTAGTTTACTTTACAGGGTGTCTGGGCTCAGCCTTATACTGAGCAGATCAGTCATCCGGGGTAAAGCCGCTGCTCCTCCACATCAAACGGATTCAGTCGAGGTGGTTCGGGCTTCTGATTAGAATGCCTCCTGGTTGTGTCCCATTAGAGGGATTGCCACAGCCATGCATATGTTCTTTTTGATTTTTGTTAGGTTAACACAAAATCGAAACCTTGCTCATAGACAACAGTTGAGAGGAAGTTTGGGCTTTGAGGTGTTGTATCTTACTATATCGTTCCTTTCACTTTAACAGGTGATCTGTGAAAGGAAAAACAAAAATAAAGAAACTAAAGAAAAAATTCAAGAGTATTTGGAGGGTGAGTTTGGGAATTGATAAAAATTGTACCTTGAAGTGTTGAAGGAAACAAACACTAATTTATTATCTTTGGTTGCAGATCGTTATTTTGTGCCGTTACTGAGAGCCACAGATAACACTTTGAACCCAATGATCGGTGCACCCTGCGCCCCTGGAACCTCAAAATTTAAGGAAATGTCACTTGTACCTGGTTTAATGGAGGATCCTAAAAACCCGCTCATGACTATTCGGGCGTTTGTAGGCCCTCTGAACTTGTCGAAGGTAACTCTAGGCCTGCTAACTTCTTTTAGCGTCTGATCTGTTTGCAGTTTATTGACTGAACTCCTTTATGCAGGCTGAAGAGTTTCACAAGCTGTGGAAAACACCATCTCGTGATCGAGCAAGATACTTTCATCACATTTTAAAATCAGATCCTGATCGAGGAACGGAGAGAGTAGGAAGGTAGGAGTAGAATTTAAAAACATTATAGAGAAACATTTATGAAGAAAAAGTCAAAGGTGAAATAAGGTGTATATGTAGGGAATAAAGCAATCTGGTTGGCTTGCTGTCTAGGGATAATTGTTTGCAGAGAAGGATGATGCCAAATAGTCTCAAAAACATTAATGTTTTGGTATACTTTAAAAATCCTCATTTTAGCTTGCTTTGAATTATGTTTCGGTGTTGTGAACAAACTAAAACTATTTGCCTCAGGCTCAGGAGTAGGATTTAAACAGTATGAGTGATGAGAAGGTGAGAATACACTTATTGGATATATTGATGATCACATGTTGATTCTTAAATAATAATAATAATAATATCCCCCATTCACCCTGTGAGCGCCTGATCCCCTCTGATTTCGGAAGCTGAGTAGTGCGTTCCTGGTTAATACTTGGATTGGTGACCGCCTGGGTGCTGTGGAGGGTTAGAGAAAAGACCTGGCAACCTACCCTCTAAAAAAATCTGCTAAAGAGAACTCAAGAGTCAGACCTGACTGAAGGCTGAAATAATTAAAAAAAATAATAATATGCAAGTTGTTCAGTTGAAGGATTTTACTTTTAATGACAGTCAAGTGAAGTGAGAGTAATTTGATGGATTGGAGCCTCTGGTGAGTTTTTTAACCCTGTTGTTTTTGTTGTCAGGGAATTAGCACATGAGATGGGGTACCGCTGGGCTGAGTACTGGGACTTCTTAAGTTGCTTCACTGACCTCTCTAAGGAGGACGGCTTGTGCATGTTGGAGGACTATTTTATCCAATCTGTCCAACAGAGGAGTGACCCAGAGAAGAGATTTTTAGATGTGGAAAGTCCTGCCACAGTCTTTAGTGAGAGACACTTTCACAGCATTTTCGAATGCTTTAATAAAAGGAAAAAGTATTATGCAAAAAACTCATTGTTTACAACTTTTAATTAATATTGTACTTTTTTAAAGCTCATAAAAGGGCACCTGAAATCAGCAAACTACTCCATGATCTGTCCTCTGGGACGACAGCAGACCGAGACAGCTGGACGGAATTAAACAGTTCCGCATCTTTTCCGGTGTGTGACCTCAGGAACGAATTCGAGAAGGTTGGCCTGGACCGCTCTTCAGGTGCTGATGATACGACAGATTCGGGTTGTCTCACTGTGTCTGGTTCTGAAGGATTAGATGGAAGCTCTTTAGGAGCGTGGGATTGGACAGAGAGAGATGAGAACGACTCCAGCTCAGAGGAATACCACACAGCGGACGAGGACGAGGACACCGTCTCCCAGACTGACTGCAGTAGAGGGACGCGTACGTCAGCGCAGGGGATTTTGTACCATACCTGTCCCAGGAGTTGTGAGGAAGAGGTTCTGAGCAGCTCTGTGTCCTCCTGCTCGTCTTATAAATCCACACACAGCACATCTGAACATCCCAAGGACTTTCAGCCACAGGTTTTTCTCTCCGGGTGAGTTAACAATTTATACGACATAACAGAAGATTATTATTATAATGGAATAGAGTTATTGAGGATGGGGAGTTTTCTGAGAAGAAGAGCATGACATAAAAAGTATCATTAAAATATATTTTAAATAATTAAAAAAAAGAACAAAGAATTCAGACACTGATTATTTATTTATTATTTAGAAAACTAGATAGATACGGAATTGCCTCCTAAAGGAAATGTTTTCAGAGTACGTCCTGTGCCGATGCTTATGTTTTTTTCGATTTCTGTGGTTGTTGTTTGTGCAGCTATACGATTTGCACTCCGCCTTTTTCCTAGCAACACAGCTCAGCACTGACCGATAATGTGTTGCGTCGTTAATGTCACTACCAGGGCTGGAATAGTCAATGGAGAAGGAAACATGTCGCTGCGCATGCCTAGTAGTAGTGTGGCAGCACTCGCGCGTACTTGACATGGGGCAAGGATTGACATTGCCTGACTTAACCGCCGGTGTTATACGTGATCATTTTAAAGAGCTAGTAATACAAATTCACTGCAGGTACACTTTAAATTTTCTGTTTTTCTCCCCCTTTTCCTTCCTTGTTAGTTTTTTTTTTTGTCTTTTTACTTCTACACTTCTTTTGAAATTTGTTTGGTTCCCACTCTACCCCCCCCCCCCCCCCCCCCCCCCCCCCATCCCACCTTCTCATTAATTAAAGGTTTTACTTTGTTCAAAAAATGTTAAATAATTAATTGTTTCCTTTAGGCCAGGTGTATCGATGACGTGTTTTATTAACTGATAAGAGTAAAGAATGAACAGCAGTGAGAATTTATTGTGATGTGTGTTCACTGTGTTGTTCAGAGACTCTCCCAGTAGGCTGGACAGTGAGGTATTTTTAGCATTGGCTGGAATAGACATCGATGAGGAGCGTTACCCCTGTATCAGCAGATGGAGGAACATTGTAAGCTCTTATCCTGACTCTCAGAAGCAGCGGTGGGTAAAACCAGGTGCAGGTTTCCTCTTTGCAGTCCTGTAAAATTAAAATGTATAGTGTAATTCTGATTTTGTCGTTTAGTTGGCCGAGTGTTCCGGTGACGAGCAAACTGTCAGGGAACCAGACGTCCACTCCGCGCGGAGTTACACACAGCTGGCTAACTGGCTCACCCAGTTTCCTCAACATGAACAAGTTCATCCCTGTGTCATATTTGTACAAAGGATCACCCAACAAACACTCCACGTACACCTAAACACTAACGCTATAGAGCACTTCCTGTTAGCTCGTACACAGTTATTCAAAAACCATCATCGCACTTGTTTAAATCTCCCGAAGTTTGAAACTTTCCCTTACAGCGAGTTAACTATATTGCCACAGGGTGGTGTAACACACAGAGGAAAGCGCTATCCACCCTCTTCCAAATACATGAGTTCATAGATGCCCACTGAAATGTATTACAGTGTTATACACCAAAATATAGAAAAGTATATGAATACACATTGTGTGGGGCAGTGGAGGCCCGGTGGTAGGGTGCTGGATTACTGGTCCCAAGGTCGGGGGTTCAAGCCCCTCTATCACCGGGTTGTCACTGCTATGTATCAAATGCCTGCCATGTCTGACTGTCTTTGGTAAAAGAACCATTGCTGATTTTCGTCAAGAGTAGGCTGCATTGCCGTCAGCGTGTTTCGGCCTTGTGATGCCCTGGCAAGCTGTCCACGGTGTACTCTGCCCTCGCCCAGAGTTGGCTAAGATGAATGAGTGAATGAATGAGTGATAAACATTGTGTGAAGGGTACTTTGTTTACTAGAGAACACTAAATAGTGTAATGTTGCTGAGCCTTGACCTGACCAACTGGTGCAACCCCAGATCATAACACCTCTTCCAGAGGCTTGTATAGTGGCACTATGCATGACCACTTCATTCACTGACACACCCAACTCACCCTGACACACCCAACTCTCTGAAATAGGGTCGTCATATCACATGACTTTTCTCCCTTGCTCCAAATTAGTATCTTTATGCTTAGCAAACTGAATCCCCAGTAATCCTCAGCCTACTTCACGTTTGACTAGCTAAGCTATCTAACAAATACTAATCAGCGCAGTAATGATTCGATCCAAGGCTCTTAAATACTCACGCACTCATTTGCTGAACTGCTTAATTCTACTAGGGTCGTGGGGAGGTTGAAGTCTATCTCAGCCAACACTGGGCGAAGGCAGGGTACACCCTGAACAGCAGGACAACACACACACACATATACAACCCCTCACACTCATACCTAGGGTCCATTTGGAACAGTCAATTAGCCTAATGTAGGAGGAAACCAGAGTACCCCAAGGAAACCCACCCATGAAAACTCTACACAGAAATCAAAACCATCTTGCTGTGAGGAGGATGTGATAACCACTACGACATCCGTTCTTCCGATCTGCACGTTTATTTTAATGCACGGTAAAGATTCATATCACTTTCTTGAGATATTTTTGATATTTTTTAAATACTCTGTATAATAACCTTCTCCCCAGCACTTTCTCTATTGTAGCACTTTACTCCAATGCATAAATAAAGTGTCTTTGCTGAAATAGTTGTATTGCTGCAAACGTGCTGTAGTGAAATGGTGTTTTTGTATTTAATTAATTATTTACACTGCATTGCCTGCCTGTTCACTGTGTATCATAAATAATATATTGGCCTGAGGATTAGACTGTAATTTTTCTACTTTATGTCAATATTTGTGAAAGAGAGTAAGCATTAAATGAAGAATGAACTGAGCATGCAGGCTTCCTTTGTCATGAGTAAAGTTGTTCATGTCTTTCACTGTTCGCAGCTTGTCTCCTGGGTTGGCAAAGTCATTTGTTTTATGTGAAATTACTATAAAAGATCAAATGTTGAGCTCGGCACTAAACCCCTAAACAGCTCACCAGACCATCACAGAGCAAAACACACAACCGTTCATATTCACCTAGGGTCAATTTAAAACAACCTATTAGACTATTTCTTTCTCTGTTTTTGAACTGTGGGAGGAAACCGGAGGAAACCCACGCAAGCATGGAGCAAACATGCAAAGTCTACACAGAATCACCCAAGTCTGGAACTCAAACCGAGGACCTTTTTGCTGTGATCCCTAATGAGCAAGTCTGTGGCAAATGTGGCAAGGGAAAAACTCGAGGAAGAAACCTTGAGAGGAACCAGACTTCCATCGTCATCTGGGTGACATCCGATAAAGATATAAACCATGCACCAGGAACTTCATTTTCATTTCATTTCAGTCTAGTTCACTGTAATGGTAATTGTAGTCCTAAATCACATCTGAGTGTACATTTAGGTCCATATGGAACATCAGCAGCAGAAGCGAAGGATCTCTAAGATGAGAACTTCAACCAGCAGTACCACATCAGAGTGGATCACAAGGTTCAAAGAGCAGAAGGATCAGGATCATCTCAGAATAGGTAATAAGAAGACTTGATTATTGAGATCACAATCTGGCAACCTTTTTCCCACACACTGCAGTATTGTAGTTCGAACATTACCCCGCCAGATGGCGCTGAAGTGGCGAAATCGCATCATTACCTTATATAAAGAAGGCAGTTGTGCATTCAGAAGTAAACAGCTTAAAAGATGCTTCCAAATGAGATGTATCCTGGATATTTATTATTGTGTCCTCCACTCACTCGTTTGCTGAATTGCTTAATATTAATAGGGTCACTGAAAGGCTGAAGCCTATCTCAGCCGACATTGGGTGAAGACGGTACACCCTGAACAGCTCGCCAGACCATGCAGGCCCGACACACACACACACACACAGCCTTTTACATGCACACTCACACCTGGAAGCAGTTTGGAACAGCCATTTAGTCTAATGTGCATGTCTTTGGGCTGTGGCAGTAAAACCCACGCAAGAATGGGGAGAAAATGCAAACTCCACACACAAACGCCTGAGACCGCCAGTCGAACCCAGGACCTTTCTGCTGTGAGGCGGATGTGCAAGCCAGTACGCCACCGTTCCATGCTGCAGTATATGATATTATCTTTATTATAATTGGCTACTTGGCGGCACGGTGGCGCAGTGGTTAGCACGTCCGCCTCACAGCAAGAAGGTCCTGGGTTCGATTCCCAGCTCGGGC
>JAOUQZ010000008.1:16773174-16783299 GCA_028564935.1 Neosilurus hyrtlii | reverse complement strand
GTTGTGTGACTGATGGCCCTGCGATGGCCTGGCGAGCTGTCCAGGGTGTACCCTGCCCTCGCCCAGAGTCGGCTGAGTCGGCAATTTGGAGTGGCCAACGTGCATGTCTTTGGACTGTGGGAGGAAACTGGAGTACCCGGAGGAAACCCATGCAAACACAGGGAGAACATGCATCGGCTGTATATTATGTAATATGCTCATGTTGTTACGTCATACGTTCCTGATCCACCCCTGGTTAAGACTGATAATGATTCTTTTCTCTAAACGAGACAGATTACATGGATTTTGATTCATTTGACTCCGTTAAAAAGATTTCCTGAATGTCGCAAATGTTTTTTATTCTCGGTTAGTTCTTTTGTTTGTGTATCTATATTAACACACTGAAACACGAGCAGCATAAACATAAACACTGCGCTTTATCCCTCGATTCGTGTAAGCATGTGAATCATTTCACTGGATGAATCGAATGGAGTCGTTCATAAAGAACCGATTAGTTGGCGAATCACGTGACTGGAGCGCCAAATTAAATGTATTTGTCAGGACGAAGAGAAGCAATAAGCAGCTTTTCCTTCCCCGAAAGGTGTTACAGTGTTTAAGACTCGAGAAAGAGAGACTTGTTTGTGCTGTTTGGTGTAAATGTGTTGAGATTTTTCCTGGGGCTTGAGAAGCTGAAGTGTTGCTGAGAGCGGAAATGGCCCGCGGGAGCGGAGAGCGCGTGCCCGCGGGGGGGAGCGGAGAGCGCGTGACCGCGGGCGGCTGCGTCCTCGTGTCCATCACCGCCAGCCTGCTGCTCATCACCTCCACGCTGTTCTTCACCTTCACGTGAGTCACTGCACCTGATCCTGCTGCACAGAGCACTGACACTTCACATCCCATCATATCACATCCTAGCAGAGTCAAGTGTAAACTTTATATGATAGAAATACATTATAACTACTTTTATTTATTACCTTTTATTATTATTAATAAAACTTTTTTTTTCTTAAATTAATAAAAAATTATTAATAGCTATAAATGAATTAGTTGTTTATAACTTTATTCTATAAAGTCTTTCATGTAAATCATTTACAGTAAAGTACTGTCGCATTTGACATGGTATAAGTCTATATAGAATCCAGATGCTTTAAAAAAGGTTAAAGGTCAAGCAGCTGTGCTCATGTACCCAGCCATGGCATTCAGCAGTGCTGGGATTTAAACATCCAGCCATCTGATCTGTAACTCAAACCCATAACCACTGAAACACTCCGACCGGTTCAGCTAACTTGCATTTCTGCCACTTATAGCTACTGTTTGTTTTTCTGTTTATTTTAATGGACAGATTTTTTTAGCCCCTGAACATTACATTCAAAAAATTCTTCATTATTCTTTGCACTTCTCGTTGGTGTAGGGATTAGCACGCCCACCTCACAGCAAGAAGGTCCCGGGTTCGAGTCCCGGGCTCAGCGGGGGAGTTTCTGTGTGGAGTTTACTTGTTTTCCTCGAGCGTGTGTGGGTTTCCTGCAGGTACTCCGGTTTCCTCTGACAGTCCAAACAATCGAGTGTGTGTGTGTGTTGGCCCTGCAATGGACTGGTGCGCTGTTCAGTTGTTCATTCACAAAAAATAATGAAAGAATGAATTATAGTAATATATAACTATTAAATATAACAATGCCGGCACGGAGGCGTACTGGTTAGCAAATCCGCCACACTACAAGAAAGTCCCGGGTTTGAGTCCTGGACATGGCGAGGGCGTTTCTGTGTGGATTTTGCATGTACTTGCGTCCAAAGACATGCACATTAGGTTAATTGGCTGTTCCAAATTGCCCCTAGTTGTGAGTGTGAATGGTTTTGTGTGTGTGTGTGTGTGTGTGTGTGTGTGTGTGTGTGTGTGTGTGGTGCCCATGTGTTGGTTTGGCAAGCTGTCCAGGGTGTACCCCACCTTCGCCCAGAGTCTGCTGAGATAGGTGCCAACCTCCCTGCGACCCTAATAAGGATTAAACGGCTTAGAAAATGGATGAATGAAGGAATGAATGAATGAAAATAAAAAAGTAGTTAATAACAGTGTATAATGTTATGTTATTGTCAGATCCAGAATAAAAAAATTGACACCCTTAATTAAAAAAAGTAATAAAAATAAAACAGTCTTTCAAATGAAAGGTTCAATTTTTTATATTTTTACTGTAAGCCACACTGTTGGGCCATAAAAAAGAAGTCACACACTCTAATATTTTCATTTAGCCTTGATCGAAGCATGTAATCTCCATAGCATTGTTGCTCCAGTTGGTCGGGTCGAGGCTCAGCAACATTAATGTGGCAATAAAATGAAGTCAGCTGATGAGCTGAATGTACTGAATGAGCAGGTTTTCACATCAATGTACTATTTCTTCTTTTAACGCACGGATATAAAATGGGGACATAAATAATGAAAGAGTGGTTCAGGGAGCACAAGGAATCATTTTCACATATGTATCGGCACCTCAGAGTCCTGACCTTAACCCTACTGAAAGATTTCGGGATGTGCTGGAGAAGACTTTATGGAGTGGTTCAGTTTTTTCCGTCATCAATTCGGGATGTCGGTGAAAAATGAACCCGACACTGGATGGAAATAAATGTTATGTTGCTTAAGTTTGTTGAAACAGTGGCATGACGATTACGTGCTGTAAGCAAGGCTAAAGGTGGAACAACAACATATTCATGTGTGAGACTTTTTTTGGCTGGGCAGTGTTATTAACCACAAATACTGTTTTTTTTCTTAATAGATTAATCACTTGGGGAAAAAAAACCCTAATAACAACTCATCCAGTTAATCGCTTTGAAACGTCTCCTGTCGAGCAGTAATAGTGCTTCTTACTCTTTGCCATCATAGAATACAATAGTCAGTGCAGACATTAACCTAATGAAGCATTGGCAATTTGCATAAAATCTGTTTTATTCCTAATATAAAATCACATGATGCATGTTGAATATAAATTTGCTCCACATATGGAACTCTCGAAAAATTTTTGTGTTGATTATTATTAAAAATCAGACATTTAAGTTTGTTTTTAGACATTTAAGTAAAACTGCTGTGCGGTTATAGTGTGTTTCTGTGAAGACAATCTGTGCTGCAGAAACTAGGGCACTGTACTACAGCCTGGAACTGATTATATCCAGCTAAAAGGATCAGGTTTTCCAGCAGGTCTGTTGGTGTGGGATGCTTTACAGACTGTACTCTTGGTGCAGTGCTAAATAGAAAAGCACGTTTAATTCACGCTCTAGGCTTTAACTCAGCTCGTGTGTGTGTGTGTGTGTGTGTGTGTAAGGATGTTATTAAGGAGCATTTGCTCTGTGACCTTAGCTGCCATGTTTGTCCCAGTTTGGGTTGCCTGATTGTTGAAACGTCTGATTGTTTCAGCAGATGGGAAGTTGGGGATTAGGATATGATGTGTTGCAGGAGAAGGCTCAGGGTCATCATGGTCTCCCTCTGATTAAAACCCCTGTGTATCTAGGATTTCAGATTGTATACAGTGTGTCATGTGTGTATGTGTAGGCGCTCATCTTCATTTTGACTGGATGTGCCATCTTTTTAATTGTAATACACTGTACATTGCAGCGCGACGGAGTTCTTAATTCTGATTGGTTAGTTGGTTTGTAATAATTTTCTTAAATCCCAGTCTGACACAATGAGCAAGTAGGAACAGGAACTGACATGTTTTTTTGGATGTGTGAGAGATCACGCTGATCAGTGAGCCAGTATTAGTATTGGGCCGGTACCAGCTACCAAGAGTCGTGGTTCAAATATTGGAGAAAACATGATATTTTGGCAAAAATTTGAAATTGGATTTTGTAAAAAGTTTGCCAAGGAGATTATCGAGGGTGTTTTGTCAAAACCTCGTACGTCACTGAGTCCTTTTAGGCACATACGAGGTTTTGACAGAACACCCTCGTTGTGCCCTATTCTCAGTTTGTGTGGTTGTGTGTGCACAAAACTTCTATCAGAGGCGGGGCTTCAGACAAGGAAGCCTCTATCAGATTTTGGGCAGCAAATCCAGATCAAAAGTTTTTAAAGGATTGTTTAACATGGTGAAACAATGATTTTTTTGGAAGTGTGATATTACAGCATGTCCAGCAGGGGTACTGTGTACTTTCTTACACACTCATCCACTCATTTTCTGAACTGTTTAATCCTATTATTAGGGTCCCCAGGAGGCTGAAGCCTATCTATGCCAACACTGGGAGAAGGCCCGGTACACCCTGAACAGCTGGCTAGACCATCACAAGGCAATACACAGAACCATTCACAGACAGATCCACACCTAGGGGCAATTTGGAACAGATAATTTGGTTAATGCGCATGTGTTTGGACTGTGGGAGAAAATCCAGAGGAGTACCCGGAGGAAACCCACACAAACACGGTAAGAAGATGCCGCCTCCACAAGAAACGCCCTCGCCGAGCCCGGAACTTGAACCCAGGACCTTCATGCTGTGAGGCGGACGTGTACCCGAGACCCTAGAGTATTGAGTGATTCGGCAAATGAGTGAGAGAGCAAGTATCACATGTTTTTATTTTCTTTTAGTCTATAAAAATATCGTCAACTAAGGTTGAAAAGGAATAAAAGTCCTTGGAACATGCTGTAATAGAATAATAACCCATTTTTTGGTGGTAATAGTATCTCCGCATAGCACTGGCTGCATTACAATTCTTATGCTGCTTATTGTTGATTATTTCCCTCAACACTGGGATGCATCCGAGGCTTTTTTTCCCTACTTATTTTCCAACAATAAAAACAAAATTCCCTAGAAAAAGAGCCCCAAAAAATCTTTAAAACTTTAAAACAACCCACATATAATGTCTCAACTGTGAAAATTATAGTGTTTATATCTTCATTAATAAAAGGTTAGTCAAACAGAAGGGGCAGCATAGTGGAGTAGTGGTTAGCACATCCGCCTCACATCAAGAAGGCCGTGGCTTTGAGTCCTGAGCTCGGCGAGGGCGTTTCTGCGTGGAGTTTGCATGTGTGCTTGCAGGGATTCCTCCAGGTACTCCAGTTTCCTCTGACAGTTCAACGACATGCACATTAGGCTAATTGTTCTAAATTACCTGTAGGTGTGAGAGTGAATGTGAATAGTTGTGTGTGTTGGCCCTACAATGGTCTGGCGAGCTGTTCAGGGAGTACCCATCTTTGCCCAGTGTTGCCTGAGATAGGCTCCAGCCTCCCTGCGACTGTAGTAGTAGGATTAAGAGGTTCGTCAAATGAGTGAGAGGGAGAGTGAGTCAAGCAGACAAGGTGAATTCGAATTGTCTGCCAGTCCTGCTGCTGCGCTTTACGATTATGCACATAAAAGTTGTGATAATAAAAAAATGGATGAGTGTGTAGGGGTACTGTAATTTTTACAAAGTGCTTGTATCTTGGAGAAGTAGGCACTGGATGGTTACCTTGATGCAGATGTTTTCCTCTCACATGAATAATCCGAGGGAACTAATAGAGGAGAGGGGGTCATACATCACCTCAGATTTCCCATCGCTCTAATTACAAGTGTTAGCATTTGTGCTTCATCTGGAGAATAAATAGCTTTGATAGGCTTGGATGTGTTCGATGAAATAATTACAGATTAAGGGCTTCGGATTAACTCCCAGATCTGAGATGCTAAATATGAAAATGATGCAGATTTGGAAACATTTCTAATATAATTTTGCAAAAAATTTCATCAGGACAGCCGATGAGGCACAGTGGCGCAGTGGTCAGCATGTCCACTTCACAGCAAGAAGGTCCTGGGTTTGATTCCTGGGCACGGGCGTTGCTGTGTGGAGTTTGTGGAGCCCAAAAACATGCACAGTAGGCTAATTGGCTGTTCCAAATTACCCCTAGGTGTGAGTGTAAATGGTTGTGTGTGTGTTGACCCTGCGATGGCCTGGCGAGCTGTTCAGGGTGCCCCCCACCCTCGCCGAGTCGGCTGAGATAGGTGCCAGCCTCCCTGCGATCCTAATTAGGATTGAACGGCTTAGAAAATGAATGAATGAATGAATGACAACCAATGTATAAATATATTCATTTACACACATCACGGCAGGAAGGTGGTGTGAAGGTTAGCACCACCACCTCACAGCAAGAACTCAGCAGGGTACTGAGTTTGAGTCCCAGGCTCATATGTTAAGCTTACAGGGGTTTTTTTACTATGTTTTGATATACTGTAATAATCCTGCAAGGCATTTAACCCACCCAAAGTGAGCACACACACACACACACACACACAATCAGAGCTCGGAGAGCAGTTGGGGGTTAGGTGCCTTGCCTAAAGACTCTTCAGATATGAAGGTGCTACTCACTCCTCCACCTCCACGCATTTTTCCTGCTGGTTTGGGAATCGAACCAGCAACCTTTAGATCCCAAACCTGCTTCTTTAACCAGTAGGCCACGTCTGATAACACCATATCTGGCCCGTTAACTCATTTTATGTGGCCCGTAATAGCTTTTAAAGTATATGATTATCATACATTTTTGCATCTACCATTACCATGAAACCTAATTCATCATCCTTCCACTTGGTGGCAACAGCCTATTTCAAGGAAACAACTAATCTTTTATGAAAGAAAGGTCGCATGCAAGCTTTTTGCTGTTAAGTGTTGTCAGAAAATGCAAGTGAATAAGGACAAATGCCTAAACGAATCATTTTATCTTGCAGATTTCATGGTTGCCCTTTTAGAATAGAAGTTTAGCGATTAGGGAAAATGAGTTTGAGATGTCTATATTGCTGTGTAGTAGACCAGGTAATATGAAGAACGCACGCACGCAGATTCTCTCAGTGCCTGCGTGGGTTTCCTCTGTGTACTCTGGGTTTCCTCCCACAGTCCAAAGACATGCACTTCAGGTTAATTGGTTGTTCCAGATTGCCCCAGGTGTGAGAATGTGTGACTGTAAGTGGCAGTAGTGGCTCACTGGTTAAGGCTCTGGGTTACTAATCTGAAGGTCGGAGGTTCAAGCTCCATTACCACCAAGCTGCCACTGTTGGGCCCTTGAGCTCATGTAATATGACTAAGTTCAGTGAATGAAATGGGGTAAAGTCCAATATTCAAAATTTTTCTGCTGCATAGCGCTGCTCGCCATCTTTCCAGTGTATATAACAGGGCTGGGAGGTTTTATTAATAGGTCCTTTAGACCATCTGAGAGAAAAGCAGTTTCGGGGATCTCTGTTTAAGAGAATGCCCCTTTAAAGGATTCATAGAATGAGCAGATTGTGAATAAGCATACTGGGATGAGTAAGAGGAGAGTCTTTGAGTACAGCAGCAGTTCTTAGTAACACGCCACTGATGCCGTGTGAGAGTTGAGCAGAAACTGAACATCTTGGGGTGTATTGTACATGCAGGTTTGTCAGAGTCACGGGAAAGTGAAATAATGATGGTACCTAGAACTCCATTTTTCAATGGCTAAAAGTAGAGAATACATTGTTACCCAGGAGACTTCCTGATTTTGATACACAGCCCTCTCTGGAAAAAGGAACAAGAAGGTACTTATTATCCTTTCTCAGGGAAAAAAAAATGCTATTCGGGGCCCGTAAATAAAATAACCGAGATTCAAAGCTGAAGTGGAGCTCGGCAGAAATGTGCTGGGAGAATGCATATGAGCAGAACCGGAATTCGATTAATAAGCAAATGTAGAAATGGTGTTACTGGGCAGCAATATAAAGACAATGTTAAATGAAAAATCAAAATCAAGTCAGCTGATAAATAATGTATCGTACTGCAGATTGGAGTCAGTCCCAGATAACTTCTCTGTCTTTTGAATTGAATTCATTTGCCTAGGGGCAATTTGGAATAGCCATTTAGCCTAATGATCATGTCTTTAGACTGCAGGAGGAAACAGAATATCCGAATGAAACCCACGCAAATGTGGGGAGGACATGCAAACTCCACACAGAAACGCTCTCACCGAGCTCGGGACTCGAACCAGAACCTTTCTGCTGTGAGGCGGGTGTGCTAACTACTACGCCACTGTTCTGCCAATATTTTGGACATTGGGAGGAAACCACTCAAGCGCGTGGAAAACATGCAAACTCCTCACAGAAGCACCCTCACCAAGCCCCGTATCCTATCCCAGGATCTTGTTGCTGTGAGGTGTGAGTGCTTACCACTACCCCACCATGCCGCCTTGACTGTATTATTTTCTGTACCTATCTGTTTTGATGGCAGATTTTCACATTTTATAAAGAGTGCCCCATTCAGGTGTGGTACATGGCTACTATAGTACACAGTGGCTTTTTCGCTATGCAGAAAGCAACCTTTTAAAACACACTCATATATTACATTAATCTTGTGCACTTGCCATTGAGATGGATTGTTAAGTGGCAATGTTAATTCAGCTACTGAGAGCACTGGAGTCCATCTGCTCAGTGTGGGTGCCACCATCACTCCTCTTTATGTACAATTAATGTTGCTTTTTTTTTTTTTTGCTTGGAAGTGTGGTTGTCCTTAACAGACCTTCTGCTTTTATACCAGATACATGCATCTTTCTGAAGTCTCATTAATTCGTCAGGGTGTATATTCTGCAGGCACTACGCAATTCCAATTAACCTCTTAAACTCTTATGAGCTGTCAGCAGGCCTGGACTCATCATTGCAGACATTTTTCACTGTTATTACTACAGTATATTTTTATTATTATGTTTTATGATAAATAACTGGACTAGAAGGGCACTCAGAGAGCGCAGACCTCTGCCAAGCACAATACTTGACTCTTCAATGATATGCAAATCTGCATCCGCAATGATTTTTTACAGTATATCTGAATATATTGCATTGTATTGTCAAGTGCTGATTTCCATGAAGGCCGCCACGGTGGCGTAGATGTTAGCTAGTCCGCTCCCGAGCTATAGTCCTGACAGCAAGAGAGTCTTGGGTTCAAGTCCCGAGTTCAGCAAGGGTGTTGCTGTGTGGAGTTGGCATGATCTCCCCATGCTTGTGTGGGTTTCCTCCGGGTACTCCGGTTTCCTCCAACAATCCAAAGACGTGCACATTAGGCAAATTGGCTGATCCAGATTGCCCCAAGGTGGTTTTAGTAGTGTGTGTTAGCTCTGCAATAGTCTGGCGAGTGATTCCATGCCTTCACCCAGAGTGAGCTGAGAGCTAGGTTCCAGCCTCTCCATGACCCTAGTAAGATAAAGCGGTTGGGCAAATGTGTGAGGGTGAGAGAGTGATCTGTGGCTTGGATCTACCCCAAAATTGAATGGGTTCTTCCTTTGCCCATGCGATACCCTTCCACCAAGTTTTGTGGAAATCGAGTAGGTAGGTTTTATTCAGTTGTGATTACAAAAAACACACAGACCACACCAAATACATTAGCTCCTTGGTAGAGGTAATAAATGGAGATTTTAAGGGGTTGAACATTAGCTGTGCTATTTTACATCGGTTTTTAACAATACATGTTTGCTTCCAACACATCCCAAGATTACACCCAGTCAGTTGTAGTTTTTTTTAATAATTTCCATGATGCACTGTGATATCCTTTGCCCTTGAGCAAGACCCTTAACCTTCATCACTTGCTTGGCTAGCACTAGGCTTGGTTTGAATTCTGTTTCAGTTGTAATTTTGAATAATAATTAAAAAAAACTGCCGTCAGAATCTGCCAAATATATCTGCTAAATATAAATTTATGTAACACAGTGCTCAGGCTCGCACACAAACACTGAAGGAAGGTCAGATTTAAAGCTGCTCGGTTGTTTCATTAGGAGTTGAATCTCGTCAGGACATGCTACACATAATAAACTCTCTTTGCTATCCAGATGGTTAGAAATCAATGTTGGTCCAATCTTGTGGAGGCATCCAGAGTAATCCTGATAAGTTCTTAAAGGGAATGAGACTTTACACTTTTGATTTGTCTATGAATGCCAATGATATGCATTATTAAATTAATATACAGTGAAGGGATATGCATATTGAAACATTATCACACATGCTTTTATCGGACAAGTCTGCTTCATATTTATACATAATATCTTGTGAGACACTGTGTGCACTCACTCACTCACTTACTGTCACCTTACCCCAACCTTACCCTAATCTTAAAATATCTTCACCTTAAAATATAATGATTACGTTGTGGGGACTCGCGATTTGTCCCCACAAGGAAGCAAAGTCCCCATAACGTGACTGTGTAAACAAATTCATGTCCCC
>JAOUQZ010000008.1:16748091-16773074 GCA_028564935.1 Neosilurus hyrtlii | reverse complement strand
GGGGGGGGGGGGGGGGGGGGGGGGGGGTCCTAAATCCAGAATTTGATCCGAATCATCTCCAAAATCTAATTAAGTGTTACTTGGGTCATACCTTGGTTTCCTCCCACAGTTCAAAAACATGCACAGTAGGCTAATTGACTGTTTCAATTTGCCCCTAGGTGTGAGTGTGAATGGTTGTATGTGTGTAGGCCCTGTGATAGCCTGGCAAGCTGTTCCGGGTGTACCCCGCCCTCGACCAGAGTCGGCTGAGATATGGAAGCCTCCCCGCAAGCCTAATTAGGTTTAAGCAGCTTCGAAGATGAATGAATGAATGAATGAAGCAGCTCTTGGTCCTGGACATAGTCCAACAAAATCATCTAAGGGAAAAAAACGACAGAATTACTTGGGGGTTCAGGTGAAGTATATGACCAGCAATGGCTTGACAACACATCCTGAGTGAAATGATTAAACTGTACATAAATGCCATTAACATTAAAGAGAATTCAGTAGGATTTAATAAGCTCTCGGACCACTGGAAAAAATCATTGGCCCTATGCCACTGTTTACTTTCCAGTATAATAAATAAAGTCTCTAGCGATGAACAGCATTAGTCAGATTTCTGACTTTATGAGGATTCATGAGGTTCAGCGGCCCATTACGTCCGTCCCCCTGATGCCAGAAGGAATGTAAATCCCAGCACAGAGGACAAGGACAGAGTAAAAGTAATAACTCGCCCAAAATGGATGATAATGTGTGGATGATTATGATGCGGAATTTGGTTCGAGATTATTTTTATTTCAAAAAGAGACGGCGATTTCAAAATTTATCATCGGATACCACAGGACGTGGTCATGCTTTCATGTTTTTTTTCACATGCACATGCACATTGCTACAGATAAGCAGCCTCCTGCGTGATCCCTGATTCCGATTTGGTAATCCGGGGATTATGGAAATGCAGCTGGTGTGGCACAGTCATTTATTTAGTCTCCACACCACCCCCTCTTCCTCTGACCTCCATTCCTGAACACAGCCATGAATAAAACGATGGACAACAAAAGACCTGCTGCATCCTGTGCTGCATTCTTGGTGCAAAATAGACCCTATGTGTCTTTTAATACTAAATCATGTTTCTCATATAATACTAATGAATTCAGAGTAGTTTAATTGTATTTGGACTACACTTTTAAGAACAGATATTTACACAAAACAGCTTTTGGTTTGCATCCATAATGAGGGGCAATGTCATAAATTTGGGGTTATTAATCATTACTCTCCTATAATATAATTTTTTTTTTTAATTTTGAGATAGCGGACCAATCAGATTGCGCCATTCCTGTGTAGTATATATTAAATCCACTGTAAGTATCCACTGAGCCGGAGGTGTATAATTATTGTAGTATATACTACATGGGACCATAAAAAAGCAAACTAAAATTAGATTTTAATGGATTATTTTAAAAAAATAATTAATTTGATCATTCACCTGCGTTTGCCGATTGGATAATGTCTATTATTTTGAGATAGTGGACCAATCAGATCACGCCATTCCTGTGTAGCATATATTAAATAGCTTTATTCCGAGTGGTTAATGCTTATGTTAATTGACGCACACTGACAGTTTATCATGGTCACAGGTGGCGCTCATTCATCATTATTATGCTAATATAAAAGAAAAAAATTAATCATAAAAGTCTTGTTGTAGTTTGTTTTTTTCTTGTGTTTCTGTGGAGTATATACTAAACGTTTCACCTAAAACAGAGTGTGTATAATATGTACTAATCTGAATAAGTTGGCTAAACAGACACTATTAGCTACATAGCATTTAGGTCAGCTTGAAGCACAGAGCTCACCTGATATACCTCTGTTATGGCTAAGATATGTAAATATATACTGTTTAGTTATTTAGAACTAAATTAAGTAGATTAGAGATTAAGTTATAAAATGTAATTTGGGTGTGTCAATTTTTAGTGGGATGAATAAAAATTTACTTTACTACATGGCACTGAAATATTTAAATTGGCAGCAAATTATCTTCGCTACTCATTTATTCATTCATTCATTCATTCATTCATTAATTTCCCGAAACACTTAATCACACAAGGGCTGCAGGGAGCATATCTCAGCCGACTCTGGGCGAAGGTGTAGTGCATCAGTCTACTGCAGACTCAACACACACACAACCATTCACACTCACCTATTGGAACAGGCATCTAGCCTAATGTGCGTGTCTTTGGATTGTTGGAGGAAACCTGGGTACCCCGAGAAAACCCACGCAAACACAGGGAGAACATTTAAACTCCACACAGAAATGCCCTCGCTAAGCACGGGACTCGAACCCAGGACCTGCTTGATGTAAGGTGGGCGTGGGCATTGCGCCACCATGTCACCCATCCTCGCTATTGGATGATTTTAATTAAAATGAGTTTTGCAGCTTGACATTAAAACCTGTTTGACTCCATTCTGTAATTAATGCACATAGATCTATACTGTATAATCCTGGGTGCGTTTGATCTAGCACACCATCAGTTGTCGAATGGATTTGTGACTACCTTTCGAGTTAATCTTCCTCTGCTATTGAATCATCCCCTCATCTAATCTTTTTTTCCTTTTTCAGTCACACTTTCATCCCCATCTACACTTTTATCTTCCTACCCTGAACATATATTGTACCTACAGGCTATCAGGACAGAAGAAGTACTGCATGGCTAGTAATGTTTCTCAATCATTTGAACAAAAGAAGGATCATCTGATTAAAATTGAAGCAGCGTCTTCTTGATTGTCCGTCCGTGATGCCGCCACACACCTCGTCACGTGGCACCGAAGTAGCCATCAAGGAACACTTGTCTGTAATTGTAAGCACGACTCCATTCTTCTCATGTCTCACAGGTGTCCTTGGCTTGCTGAGAACGTGTCTCTTGCTTTCCCTCCATGCGCCGGCATCACATTCCTTTTTGTCTTGGCAAACTTCACCATGGCAACATTCACCGATGCCGGCGTGCTGCCGAGGGGTCAGGAAAATTCAGTTCACCAGATCATAAACATGCTTTTAAAAAGGCTGTTCTGATTACCATAACAATGCATGAGGTGATGATATTTGTGGTTCTGTTGTAGCTAACGAGGATGAAGACAAGGACAATGACATCCGTGCCCCCCTTTATAAGGACATGGAGGTCCGGGGAATCACGTTTCGGATGAAGTGGTGTGCTTCGTGCAACTTCTACAGACCCCCTCGCTGCTCCCACTGCAGTGTGTGTGACCACTGTGTGGAGGTGAGGGGTCTATGTAGTGTTTGTGTGTGTGTGTGTGTGTGTGAGACTGAAAGGGACATAAGGTAAGTCACGAGTCTTAACAAAATAGCCCATAATACTAAAGTAAGTTGGGGCAGGCCAAGGTGAGGGGTGTTATTAGTAAAAGTTTTGATGGTATAAGTATTCACTCCCACTTATGTGCAATCCATGAATACGTTTTTTATCACGTCACATTATTTTTTCAGTGGAGGGAAATTAAAGAAAATCTTCCACCTTGCCTGAGTGCAAACACATCAAACCGTGCCTTAGCTGAAGCAACCCATGCTTACCAGACCGAAGTACCTATACGGAGTTTCCTAGGTCCACGATAGCGCAGAAATCACATACTGCACATGCATGGTGCCCCATATAACCCCACCCTCCGGAGGACATGCCCCCTTCCATATATGGTAAAGGACTCTGGCACATGTTTTGATTTTGCCTTAAAGAAAAACAGTTATTTAACTAGAGTGAAACCTCTCGACTCCCTTTTGGAATAAACCAGTTCACGGACAAAAATTCAGAGCCAAAATTGCACCCGGTTGCAGCACAAATGCTTGGTTGTCGAACAATCTATGTTCAGCAGGCAGCATGTGCGTCAGACTTGTCAAGCAGCGCTTGCTCATAGAGCACCCACTCTGAACTTTTAAACTTTGAAAGTAGTGAGAACAAACGATAAGAGGTGAAGAAAGAAATCATACAAAAGTATCAAAATGGAGTTCGGGTCTAGTGAATGAAATTTTCTTTCTTATTTATAACTTTTTCTTTATTCAGTTGGTATGTCATATTATAATACGGTTGTGGAGTGAGGAGGAGGTCAGGAACGGATTCGTCCATTCATTATACAGTGTTTCTTATGGGAAAATATGTTTTGGTTTACAAACAAATCGGTTTTAGAACAACATTTAAGAACAAATTAAGTTCAAAAACTGAGTTTCCACTGTGTTCAAAAGTGTTGTTGATGTAGATGCATTAAAGTGGCCAAGTCTTAGAAAAACCCTCATTTCCTTTTTATTTATCAATTAAATAAACATAATTTTTACCATTTTGTGACCAATTTCCTTTTGAAGGCTGATTCCTGAAAGGTTTAAGATCATACAGTGCTTAAATAAACAGCAGCCCTAGACCAGGTTCTGGAATCTATCAGTGTGCTATTTATTCATTCATTCATTCATTCATTTATTCATTCATTCATTTATTTATTTGTTTGTTTGTTTGTTTGTTTGTTTGTTCATTTGTTTGTTTATTTACCTTACTTTACCTTACCTTACCGCATTTAGCTGAAAACCCATTTCTATTTTAATTAAAAAAACAAACCATTATGTCTTTCTTTATTTTACATACTTTCTTAAAAAGAGAAAGTATACACAGTACATACTATATGGCCCAGCTATAACTACCTAGAGAAAGCCGTCCACCAAAATTCGTTGACTGGGTGAACAGGAAGTGACTCAGAAGAATGTTTATAACAGTACAAAATGTAAAAAGTGCAAGGGGGTGAATACTTATGCACAGCACTACACAAGTAGGAGCAAGAGAGGCATGCAAGCAGGTTAAGCTATTTTAGTTTTGTGATTTGGTTCCTTTTTAGATATATTCTGTACACAATCAGCTGTGTTTAAGAAGCCCAGCCAGTATTATGCATTGTGTGCTATTCATTAGTCAGTGTGTGCTGAAGAAAAAAACTTCTGCTTCTTAAAATTCCTCGGAGCGGCCTGCTGTTTGTCAGCATTAGAAATGCAAAATAAGTGAGAAGCTGATTGCAAATACAATTATCATTATTAGAATAATGCTAATTCCATTTTTATGACAGTATCCAGAACATGAAATCATGTTTCATGCTTGGTTATGGCTCTGGATTCTCAGGCCTGGTTAAATGTTGACCAAATAAACTGTTTCTAGGACTTTGACCATCATTGCCCCTGGGTGAACAACTGCATCGGGAGACGCAACTACCGTTTCTTCTTCCTCTTCCTGCTGTCTTTTAGCGTTCACATGGTGTGCATTTTTTCTGGAGGTCTCCTGTATATACTGGAGCACCTGGAAACCCTGTGGGAGCTACATGCAACCGTCACGTATCCTGTCTCTGTGCAGAACCATGAGTTAATGATCTTTTTCTGAATGTGACAGATGAACATTAAAACAAACAGCACCAGTGTGTATGTTCAGCTCACTGCTTCAACTGTTAACACCCCCAGTTAAGCTCCCAGGATCCATCTGTGCATCCAGACTTACACTATTTATACTTTCATTACATGGATTTTATTATATTCATGCTCCTGTTTCCTCTTCATGTCACTTAAACTTTCACTATAAGTTAAATAATGTGGTAGTTAATGAGTAGAGCTAGCAGATAATTAACAACTCCTGAAACGGAACATCGATCGGACTATTCAATCAGTGACATCCACAGAGCCTGAGGTGAAAAATTATAAACTTAATTATAATTAAGTATATATTACACAGGAACATAAGAAAAGTGTACTAAATCATGTTTGATGGTGAATTAGTGCTACTTGCTATTTAAAATGATCACGTAGTACATCAGCTGTTCTTTCCTTCCACATCAGTCCATGCCCGATTTTAAAGTGCGTGTGAGTGTTTCGACTCTAGGCATTGCCGTTCCGATTGGCTGTTCCAGCGTGGTAGTGACATCAGCACGCTGGATTGGCTGGGCTATGTCACTGGCCCGTGTAGCATAACACATTATCGGCGAGTACTGAGCTGCACAAACAACAAGCGCAGAGATCGTGGAAAAACATTTGTTTTAGTTTCTAAACCAACTGACGACAGGAAAGCCGAGTTGGCAAAACATTAGCTTCATAAGCAATTTTGAATTTACCCTCACGCACATCTCTGGCAGCTTTCTCATCCTCAGAGACACTGAAATGTAAATTTCACTCTCCACAAGAGACGTCAACCCCGTACAATAGTTTAGCACATTGCTCATAATCTATGGGATAAAATCGCCCAGTTTTGTGATTTTTGTGGTCATTTATGTTTAAATTAGCACCTTAATCACTTAAACATATTACACACACACACAAATTATGCTGTAAGGATGACCAATACTGATATTCTCTAAGGATCACAATCATATTTTAAGCATGATATTGGCAGGTGAGCAGAACATTAGTGCACTTTATAAAAGTGTTTTTAATTCATTCAAAGTTTAATACACGGAAACAAAGGAAAAGCAAACTAATACTAGATTTTTATGTTTTTTGGGGGATTTTTTTAAATGTGACACTGATAACGCTGCCTGCTTCATCACAATGCTCACAAAATGCTCTTTTGAAATTTATTCAAAGTTTGTAACTACAGATTGTTGTGTTGTGTTTCCTAAGTTAAAAATAAGCACTTTATATCTGCATATGGGTCATCTTCCATGGGGCGCCATGTGGTGCCACTACAGTAGCTCAGAACGGACAAAGCTCTTGAGAGCGCCGGGTTCACAAGAAGCAGTGTGAATCTGGAAGAAAGACAGAAAAGAAGAAAGAAGAGCTAACAAGTTTAAAGTTAAAAATGGAGGATCATACTTCACATTCAGTGTTAGAACAAGCAAGAGAGTGTGAATGTGAGTTATTTTGAAATACACTGTGACACCTTTAAGCTATTGAACCATCACTATAATTGAGATTTCGCCATTTTAGTTAATTTTGGATCGTTTCAGCAGTTATATGAGTTTCTCCTTGACTTCACCGGATCAGTCTATCCATCATGAGCATGTCAGGGCTTTTCTTCATTCCCATTATGGGCTTGGCGTGCTTCCATATGGTGCTGGTGGTAACAGGACAAACCACAAACGAACAGGTGAGTCAACTAGGAACACTACAATCATAGTTTGGACCCAGAAAAAAGGCTGGTTTACCAAATTATTGACAGAAGTGTTGCTGGCACACGTTACAGGTGACTAGAAAGTTCAAAGGAGGAACAAATCCTTTTTCACGTGGCTGCTGCGGCAATGTGGAATTTGTTCTGTGTAGTCCTATTACTCCAAGGTACGACACTATGGCTCTGTAGTGTGTAGTCCATGTTTGGCCATGTTTCATGCTGTAATTTTGCATTTTCTGCTTTTGTTCCTCTGGAAGATACACCAGGAAGTTGGAAAATCAGCGGTCTAGCCATGTACAACCACCATTCCAAATATCAGAGTCCCTCAAAATATCAGCTCTTAAAGTTAAAGACAATGGGATCCAAACTGAAATGCTTTCTCTAAAGGTAATGCACACTCCGTATCCTAATTTATTATACAATTACAGCTTTAAAAAAGTGAAATGGAATATGAGTAACCTAATGAGCCACATTTGGAATATGAGTGGGCAACTACATGAATCGAACCCCCTAATTTAACAGATATTTACCCCCTTGCTTTTTGTCCTCTCAAATTACAGCCTATAAGCCGATGAAGAGCCTATTTAAAGACTTTAATCAAGGCATGTGAATGTGACATGAGCATTAACCATCTGCCCAGTTGCTTTTGCTTTCTCTGTAACTGCAAGAGAGAGATATCACAGTGTCAGTGATGGTGCTTTAACTGTAAAAGTGAAGGCTCATTTAATACTCTGACACTTATAATGGATAGGTCTGTGTTTGTCCTCTGCTAGCTACAGTCTGCAGGAGAACTGAATGTCTCTGACCATAAACAGCTCAACACACCGCCCCCTCTGCCACCAAAACCTGACCCAGTTCTGCTCAAGAGCCACCTGGCAACATTACAAGGTGGACATTGATGGCACCTTTGGTGTTATGTATATTGATTGGTGTAAAATATGATTATATTTTAGTGTGCAGGCATAAAGTTTTTATTGGAGTCGTAATAGAATGTGTTTTTTCTGCTTTAGAGAGCTTACTGCAATCCAGACCTGCAGTGCCGTCTGACCAGAGTGCTGTCAATCAAACTATAGACTCACCTTCCAGAATGCAAAATTATCAAGTACCCAGGGAGCAGGTGAGTGGACAACAGAGCTAAAGTTGAGACGTCTAAAATAAAGTTGAGGTTGAGGAAGACATGGATGGATAAATACAAGACCAATTCTTAAAAGAATTGCGCCTGTGGTGGCTCAAGGGGTCCTGGTTTTGAACTATTGATTGGTAACTTGTTAGTCCGCAAGTGCCAGATTTGGGTCCTTAACCAAGACCCCTTCAAGACCAGTTCAGAAAAGTTTAAGAATAGAAAGTGCTAGCTTGTGGGCAATAGTCTATAAGCAGGTTCATCTTATCCTGCCAGCACGGTGGCATAGTGGTTAGCACATCAAGAAGGCCTGGGCTCGAAGAGTTTGCATGTTCTCCCTGTGCTTGCATGGGCTTCTTCTGGGTACTCCGGTTTCCTCCCACAGTTCAAAACATGCACAGTAGGTTAACCATATCACCCCTAGTTGTGAGTGTAAATAGTTGTATGAGTGTTAGCCCTGCAATGGTCTGGCGAGCTGTTCAGGGTGTACCCCGCCTTTGCCCTGAGTCTGCTGAGATGGACTCCAGCCTTCCTGCGACCCTAATTAGGTTTAAGCGGATCAGAAAATGAATGAATGAATGAATGAATCTTATCCATCAACTGCTTACTTGTATCATATCAAAAGTTCCTTTGGATAAAGTTTCAGCAAAGGGAATAAAAGGTTTCATCCTTATCTTTAACTACCATATTTGTCACACGTGTCATTACCTCAAACAGAAATTTCAACGTTTCCACACAGAAAAATACAAACAGGCTTGCTTCATTCTGTGTTTATTTAGATTGAGTGTATGAAGAACCCCCAGCTCCACATGAGTGGTTTCACCCAGGATCCATTTTTGGAATCTGGGATGGGGCAAACGGAGAATCCCATCTCTACCCACATGACCCTACAGTCCTGCACACGTCCAGTGAACACACTCATTCTGAACTCGCGCTCACTCACACTGAAACACGCTCACTGCAGATCACACCGAGGCCATCAGGTTCCTGATTCTGTGGCATCTTCCAGCACCCAGGGCATCCTCAGCCTCTCTTATGACAGCATCCTCAGCCCAGCACAATGCGGGTCCTTCAAAGTGAACTATTTGCCACCTTTCCTCCCTTTAGACCTGGGTGTCATCAGGTGTCCCACAGATGCTCGGCATGTACCCTCTCGTACCTGCAGCCCGAGTTTCCCTGGCACGAGCCGGCAGTCTCCTGTGCACCATGACAGCCTTTCCAAACCTGCCATGAGTTCCATCCAAGAACGCCATGAAATGGAGGAGCGAGAAAAGCCGCAGTCTTTGTTTCCAATTCAGGATGTATCTGTGTACGACACGCCTAGCGGGCGCAGCCTGCCATCCCGGAGGTCCAGTCCACCTGCTTATGGCTCTCGAGAGTTCCTCATGAGCAGTGCTGCGTATGGCTACGCCTCCTCACTCCGACGGACATCCAGGACTTCCAGCTCGTCTATGCACGCCAATGTGACCCTCCACAGTCGCTCACTCTCGACCTCAGCCGGTAGTTCTCTTGAGCACCATGCTCAGCAGTCAACCTCATCGATTCCCAGTTCCTCCTACACGGCGCAGAAAACTCTGGCTTTAATCACTACCTCAGAGAGAAAAGACTCAGGTCCGTAATATGAATCCCTGAATCTACTAGTGTGTGTACAGTACATATTAATGATCGGGAAAGTCTCATTTACCATTGTTTGATGATGTGTTCTCATATTATTACAGTATGTCTACATTTTTTCGCTATTTGCGAAAAAAATTGGAAGTGAAGAATGTTTTCCTGCTATATAATGAATTCATTTCAGCGCTTAAATATGTTCTGTGTATTTTTATTTATATAGTTTTTTTTTTTGCATCTTTTTTTTTTGTAACACAGTCAATAAAATCGCTACTCAGAGATTAAACTCGAGGTCTCTGTGGCATCCCAGCCTCTGCAAACAGCAGATAAAATTAATGTGGAATAGAAACAATCAGGAAAAAAGGCACCTCTCATAATTGCCTGTCAAATATATTACCTGCTATTGCAGAAAGCTCTTCTTTTTTACACCAAGGTACTGCAAAAACATTTTAGACTTTCAGGTGGACTGAAGGAAGGAGTTGAATCTGTTCGAATGTCTGTGATAATTACTACAGTGGCTATATTTTTATAATATAGTGTCCATAAGTCGGAGTTTCTCCACCCTCACCCCACACATTTTACTTTTTTCCTCTGATCAAACTACAGCATGTATGTGTATGCTTTGGATTAAGGGCATGGAGGCTGAGTGGTTAAGGCTCTGGGTTACTGATCCAAAGGTAGGTGGTTCAAACCCCAGTACCACCATGCTGCCATTGTTGGGCCCTTGAGCAAAGCCCTTAACCCTCAATTGTTGTATAAAAATGACAAATGTAAGTCACTCTGGATAAGGGTGTCTGAGAAATGCCATAAATGTAGAATTAGAATTAGCATGTCCACCTCACAGCAGTCCTGGGTTCATGTCCAGGGCTTCTGTGTGGAGTTTGCATGTTCTCCCTGTGCTTGCTATGGGTTTCCTCTGGGTACTCTGGTTTCCTCTCCCAGTCCAAAGACGTGCATTAGGCTAAATGCCCCTAGGTGTGAGTGTGAATGGATGTGTTTCTGTGGCTCTGCTATGGTCCAGCGAGCTGTTCAGGAGGTAACCCGCCTTCGCAACCCTGGTAGGATTAAGCGTGAGTGTGTTACATCACGGACTGTAGCTAAACTGCATTTTTGCTTTTATGAATGATTTTTTAAACATTTTAAACTTGAACAGACACTTAGCCTAACATGCAGGTCTTTGGACTAAGGGAGGAAACCGGAGTACCCAGAGGAAACCCACCTAGAACAGCATCCCCGCCTCCCATGAACTTGTAGGATTAAACAGCTTGGAAAATGGATGGATGGATAATTGGATGGATGTTTCACCTCTTTCAGTAATTGCTTATTATTAGCCTTGATGTATATTTTCTTTAATTACATCTCATATGCTATATTTTACTATTATGTCTAATGATGGTCCATTACTTTGCTGTGATGGCTGCCAGCTGCTGGAAGACTTTAACGTTTTTGTTTTGATGTTAGAGTGGTATATTTCCTTGTAAAGTTTGGTGTTCTTCTGCAATGTCAACGTCCCATTGTTTCTCCAGTAAGCACCAGTTACAGAAAAATAAAGCCTTTGGTTTATAGATTCTTGTCTCAGCTCAACCGTCATTGGTGGACTTGACAGTTATTCAGTAAAAATGGCCTAACTGTCAAGAAACTGTTTTCAAACTGACTCTTTCTTTACACAGACGCAATTTCCCAGTACGTCTTTTATCTCTATAATCCAAAATCTATCCAAGGACAAATCACAGCTCTCTGCAAAGCTGAAACACAGTAACAAAGTGATAATAGGAAAAAAATGGATCAAATTAACATTTGAATCTCTTTCTTCCCCTCAAAGAAAGAAAAGGTAACGGTCTGCTGATCTGTACTGTGAGCAAGTATGTGTCGTTATTATATATAAAGTATAGGTGTTACGTTCCAGTCCCGGAGAGCCAGGATTTAGTGTTAGCATTCTACCACCCTGTAGCTTAGCTAATTTGTATGGCTTTCATGAGCTGAATTTGATATGTTGTCAAAAGGGCCCTCCAGTTTCCTCCTACAGTCCAAAGAAATGCACATTAGGCTAATTGGCTGTTCCAAATTGCCTCTAGGTGTGAGTGTAAGTGTGAATGGTTGTGTGTGTGTTGGCTGAGCAGGATTAAGCGGTTCGCTAATTAAGGAATGTATGAAGAAATGGCAAATATCAGTTTCCTCCTGGTCTAATGCTGCCCATTTAATACGCCGTTTCCTTTCCTATTTAGTCTGCGGATGAGAGTTCGCAAACTATTGTTCTTTATACCAACTTATTATTATTATTCCAGCTAACCTTTCAGATGTTAATAGGGCAAAAACTGTTGGGCCGATCAATGTATTAGCCGAAACGTATTGGACTGCTACTAAAACAGGTACGCTAGTGACAAAATGTGAAGGAAACATGCTAATGGACAGAACTATTAATTATTTTGCTAGGAAGGGGCGGCACAGTGGCATAGAGGTTAGCACATCTGCCTCAAAGCAAGAAGGTTTGGGCGTTTCTGTGTGGAGTTTGCATGTTTTCCCAGTGCTTGTGCGGGTTTCCACTGGTTACTCCAGTTTCCTTCCACAGTTCAAAGACATGCACATTAGGCTAATTGGCCTTAGGTGTGAGTGTGAATGGCTATGTGTGTTGGCAATGGGACGGTCAGGCAAGCTGTTCAAGGTGTACCCTGTCTTCACCCAGAGTTGGCTGAGATAGGCGCCAGCCTCCTGGTAATGCAAATGAGTGAGAGTGATTACTAGGAAAGAGATAGGAAGTTGGTGGGATTAAAACCTTTATTTATAGGAAGATTTATAGGATGTTACGTAGGAAGAAGGAGGAGCTCCAGGAATGTTTACTCATCCCAATAATTTTGTAAAAATATGAGGATGTTTTGGAGAAAAATGAAATGCCCCCACATGGGAACCACAGGGTGTTATGAGGTTATGATGCTTCAATTTGAACATTTAAGGCACGTCGGGAGGTGGAAGAGTGCACGGCATTGCTTAAACTGCCTTTGATCAAATATTAAAAGCAGCAGGCTCACTCATAGCCCGTAATCTGCACATTCAAGAGACTGGGGCGTTTTTTTTAGGCAAGTGGGTCTGATGTGAGGCAGAGAGTGAGTACCAGGCCTATGGTGAAATGATAATGACAGGAGCTGCTGGAACTCAAGGCAATCTGAGGTTTGAGAGGTGTTAGCATGCTCAGTCCTACATAATAGGTGACAGTGGCATTGTGCCTTTAATTGCTGCTGCTGTCAGGCCGGGTTGCAGTAGTATTTCAGTGCATATGTGCTGCACATACACAGCAAATTCCCTGTGATAAATTATCAGCTACAATGCTGAATTATCACCTCTGGCATTCAGCGTTCCGCAAATGAACAGTGCGAGAGTTCAGTGAGCGTTGCAGATCTATATATACATATATACACACACACACACACACACACACACACACACACACACACACATAAGCTGTGGTTTGGGGGGATTGTGCTGAAAAATTAATTACTCTACTGTGGTCTTAATTATTACATTAAAAGTTTCCAAGACACAAAAATCCCGAAAGGGGCACCGTGCTGAGTATCTACATTTATTCCGAACACACCTTAACCGGGTAATGCTTTACTTCCTTGCTCTTCAGATTTAATATGAATTGGCTGGAAGTTTTTAGGGGATGGATTGATGGCGTAGTGGTTAGCACGTCCTCCCCACGACAAAAAGGCGTTCGGATCTCCACGCCTATTTTGCCTATTTCCGTTACGAGAAATAAGACTCAGACATTATGTGCACCATTTTGACGTATGTAGAAAATGCTTTTTGCTGTATTGTGGTGCAGTTACTGCAGTACAGTTATCTCGATGCATCAAACGAAAAGAGCAAAAGTAGATCCCTGTAAAATATGTTTATAATTAATTATAGGACTTAATGTTGCATCACAAATACATTAAAAAAAAGTTAATTGCTATAAAAATATGGTGTATGCCCTTCGATTTTTAACTTTAATCGCACAAACAATGTGTACATGGCGTACATAATGTCCGAGTCTATATTCTACTGGCTATGGGTGAGGGGTTCCAAATGACAGGAAGGCTGGAGCCTATCTCAGCTGACACTGGGTGACGGCGTGGTACACCCTGAACATCTCACTAGACTATTCTAGGGCCAACACACACCACCATTTACACTCACACTGACACCTAGGAGTAATTTGGACCAGCTAGTAATGTGCATGTCTTTGTCCTGTCTAAGTAAACCGAAGTACCCAGAGGAAACCCACACAGGCACAAGACTAACATGCAAACTGTTCTGCAAACACAGAAACGGCCTCTCCAAGCTCGAGACTCGAAACCATTCTTGCTGTGAGGCCGACGTGTGAGTGGGATTGGTTGTGTGCATGTTGCCCTGCATTGGTCTGGTAAGCTGTTCAGGGTGTACCCTGCCTTCACTCAGTGTCAGCTGAGATAGGCTCCAGCCTCCCCGCCACCCTAGTAGGATTAAATGGTCCGGCAATTGAGTGACTGAGTGAGTGAGTGAGTGAGTGAGTGAGTGCTCTGTATCAAGAGAAACAGGAAACAAGCCCTGGCTTCATTATTCAGTGCACTGTAAAAGCCATGATGATTAGAACTTATATAGGTCTCACAGTGAATATCTCTCGACTGACTAAACGCAATTCAAGTCATTTCCATGGCTTTTCTTTTCATGTAAGTGCAGTGCGGGTTAATAATAAGGTTTTTTCTACAGTATACTGTATTTTCTTTAATAACTGCTCTGGTATGTTATAATTCTGGCTGCAAGACAAATTGCAGGTTTCTACACTATTAATGCCCATGTTCTAATATGTGTCTGTTTCTATAGTAACTACTCATTCACAGGGACATATATGACAGATGTTCCACATAACCTTCTTCTTATTTTTCTTTATTTCATTTATATATTGATAATACATCAATTAGTTTTGGCTGAGCTTTATTTTTTCATAGCCGAATGGCCTTGATGAAACCAACCCTCTAGGACAAACATTCATTCACACTCATATTCACACCAAGAAATTTGTAATCCTCCACCATTTTAACATTGATGCCCTGGATGGAAACAGGGGTTCATTCATTAATTCATTTATTCATTTTCTAAGCCGCTTATTCCTAATTAGAGTTGAAGGGAGTCTGGAGTCTATCTCAGCCGACTCTGAGCAAAGACAGGGTACACCCTTGACAGCTTGCCAGGCCATTGCAGGCCAAACACACACACAATCATTCATACTCTCGCCTGGGGGCGATTTAGAACAGATAATTAGCCTACTGTGAATTTTTCTGGATTATGGGAGAAAACCGGAGTACCTGGAGGAAATCCATGCAAGCACGGGGAGAACATGAAAACTCCTCACAGAAATGTACGAGCATGGGAATCGAACCCAGGCCTTCTTGCTGTGAGGCGGACGTGCTAGGCTAGTGTTATTATTATTAGTAGTAGTAGTAGTAGTGCTTTAGGTTATATTAAATAATGAGGGGACACGTTGGTGTAGTAGTTGGCACTCTAGCCTCATAGCAAGAAGGTCCTGGGTTTGGTAAGGGAGGTTTTGTGTGGACTTTGCATGTTCTCCTCGTGCTTCAGGGGTCTCCTCTGGGTCCTTAGGTTTCCTTTAACAGTTTAAAGACATTCATATTATTACTTTTTTAATATTATTCATTCATTCATTTGACAAACCGCTTAATCCTATTAAGGTCGCAGAGAGACTGAAGCCTATCTCAGCCGACTCTGTGTGACGGCAGGATACACCTTGAACAGCTCACCAGACCATCACAGGGCAACACACACACAACCATTCACACTCACACCTAGGGGCAATTTAAAATAGCCACTTAGCCTAATATGCATGTCTTTGGACTGTCGGACGAAACCAGAGTACCCGGAGGAAACCCATGCAAGTACAGGGTGAATATGCAAACTCCACACAGAAACAAGTTCAGGACTCGAAACCCAGTACCTTCTTGCTGTGAGGCGGACGTGCTAACCACTACGCCGACGTGCCGATGTGAGTATAACAGATGAGAATCCTTTATAAATAGCTGTATAAGAGTCATTGCTGATTATTTTTCAAACACAACACAGCCCCATTGTGTTTTATTCCATAAATATTAATTTATCATTAAATATTTGGTAAAGAGTCCTTGCTGTCCGTCTGATTTCATTCTTTGGCGTTGATCATAAAATGTCTCCTGTGGTGTCAGCTGACAGGAAAAAATGAAGATAAATCATCATCACTCGAAGCTCCTTTACAGGGAACAGTGTCTTACATCTATTATTAATTAGCATTCAGCAAGAATCTACCCCTTTAATTTTTCATCATAAAAGATGCACTGGGTTACTACATGCAGTGGTGCAGCTCCCGAGGGGAAAACGTTTCCACAAGTGGTTCAAGCCTGTTACTCTCATACGCCATGGTGTCTGATAAAGCTTGTTATCTATAATAAGTTAACTTATTTACTGTGATCAGGGCCCTGCGATGGCCTGGCGAGCTGTCCAGGGTGTTCTCTGCCCTCGCCCAGAGTCGGCTGAGAGGGGCGTCAGCCTCCCCGCGACCCTAATTAGGATTAAGCGGTTCAGAAAATGACATGACATGACACACTTTGATCAGGACTTGTGGTTTATTCGGGTCAAAATACACTTTTTTCCCAAAGGGTATATATAATTTAAAATGGAATCATTTTGGCATCGTCTGCTGTGCGCCGTACCGTCTTATTATTGTTCTATATTTAAAAATGACTTCCTGGTCATTGGGTGGCATGGTGGTGTAATGGTTAGCATGTCTGCCTCACAGCAAGATGGTCCTGGGTTCGAGTCCCATGCTTGACCATTTTTATTTGCTAATAGTAATAATTTTATGGAGGGCTTCTATTAATTCCTTGAAAGCTGTAAATGATGCAGACATTGCAGATAGTGATGAGGAGTGAGGTATCCCAGTACACTGTACACCTCTGCCTAACTTTCACATGAAATTGATTGCTGGTGAATTTTTCTTCCTGTTTTTATTCTTTTTTTTTATAGTATTCAAGTCTTAGAGTAGTTTTTCATGTGTAAAAAGTGTTTCATGCTGTTTGCATTCTTAGTTCTGGGTTTATCGCAATTAAAAAAAAAAGTGGATATATAGCATTTTGGGGGGAGAAATAATATATAAATAAATAATAAATAACAGATTCTAGATTTAAATTTTTTAGTTGAGTGTGTTAAAACTAATTTAAATAAAGTATTATTACAAGAAACAAAGCTGATATCAAGATACTGAGCAGTGGGTCGAAAAATCTTTTTTTTCTTGAAACAATAAAAATGGATTTATAGCATAAATGACCGCTTCAAATATTGTATAAAAGAAAAATGTTTGACACTTTTAAGTTTGTCCCTCTGGAGTAAATCCTAAATGGTATGTCCAACACTTAAACAGAGGGTTTGTTACTAGAGAGAAAATAAGAACCCTCAATTATTAAAAAATTAAAGATCCTTTGCTAAATCTGTTTTTCTCAGAGTGCCCTAATAAACTTTATGTTCTTGATTTCTTATGAATAATATTTTGTGAACAAATGAGATAAAGATATATTGCATATTTAAAAATGTAATTGGATTCCTACAGGATATATTGCTGTTGAATGACTCAGAGTCTCAGTGTAGGCCACTGTTAGCTCCAGTGTCACCTTCGTTATGTGGAGTGGAATAGTGTATACATGGCCAGTGATGCTGGGGTTCAAACATGGATGATTTGAGATAATAATGCCATGCCAGTTTGAAGCTGAGCTCAGCGTTGTTGTTTTTCCCCCAGAAAATAGAACAGGGCTCAAGGTAAAAGCAAAGGATTGTATTGGACAGCACCAGCTGAGCCACACAGTCCCACCAATGCGAGGCTAATAAATAAGGTATTGTAACATAAAACAGAAAGAAGTCATATGATGGAACATAACACGTTTGCCATGGTAATGGATCCATTACGTGTGGGTGTGAGTTTACGGCTTTCAGTGTTTGGTTTTTTAACCTCACCCCCTGTCATTCTGTTCTCCCACTCCGTAATTTGAACGTATCTCTTTTATGGATGTTAACTCTACAATAGAAGACATTCTGGGGGAAAAAAGGAGACAGGCACAGAAAGGGAACGAGACAGAGACAGTGAATAATCTTAATGACTATTTTGATAAGTAGCTTACTTAACACACATGCCATTCGAAGAGGATTAATCACCATTTGAAGAGAATTAAATTACAGGCTGAATTATTCTGTTGGTGGTGTTTCATCTCGTGGGAATGGAGGAAGATGAATCCAATGTTATGGCTGGTGTCTTGAAAGCAATAGTGCTTGAAAATATTTTCATTCAGTCATTTTTCTGAACCGCTTAATCCTACTAGGGTCGCATGAAATATCCGCCAACTCCAGGCAAAGGCAGGGTACATCTTGAACATTTCCTCAGTCCATCATTGGGGCCAACACACACCCACAACCATACATACTCACACCTGGGGCAATTTGGAACAGCCAGTTCATGTCTTTGAACTGTCGGAGGAAACCGGACTACTCAGAGGAAACCCATGGTTCCATTGGGAAAACTTGCACAGGTAAACACAGTCACCGAGCTCAGGACCACAACTCAGAACCTTCCTGCTGTGAGGCGGACGTGTTAAACACTATGCTACCCTGCAACCCCATTCATTTACAAAACTGCTTAATAACACTAGGGCCATAGGGAGGCTGGAGCCTATCTCAGCCAACTCTGAGTGAAGGTGAGGTACACACTGAACAGCACACTGGTCCATTGCAGGGCGCATTTGTCCAAATAAACCAACCCAATCTTACTAACACACTTAATTATTGACATGAAAATCCAGCCAAGAACCTTCGGCAGATAACAGACACCCTGTGAACCTTCCTAAACCCCATCAGGAAGATTAAACCTCACCTGTCAGAGTAGCACAACACCTTATGCAAGCTCTTATCACCTAACAGCATGACAACAGTTTACAGTGTTGACTGGTTCATGAATAAAAAGCAGCAGCGTGTTTGGTCTTCAGTCAACCTAAATGAGCGCGCGTCTCCCCTTTTCATCTCCCTCCGCTGGCACCCTGGAGCTGCTCAGATCAAATCGTTGATGCTTGAGTAACCGTTTAGTTATGTATTTATCCAAACAGCTTGCAAATAAAGTTAGCATAGAGCAAAGTATTTGAGAGTCATGGGTGTTGTTCAGTGGAGCAACTCTTTGGCTGTAAGGTGCAAGGATTTGAAATTGATAGACTTGCAGTCGTTAGCAGTAAACTACTGGAATTCAGCCACGTGCATGGAAGCACCAAGGGGGTGTTTACATTAGAGGTGGGGTAGAAAAGCGACTGATTTGAATGGCAGTTCGCGGCTGTCGTTTTTCATTCTCAAAATGATCTCAAATTTGTTGCACAACATTCGCAGCACCACTTTTTGTCTCCTGGTTTGCAAACGCATCGCAAAACCTTTTAAAATGTCCGCAAATGTTGCCTCAAACTCTTCTTAAACAGTCTGCACATGTCATGAGAAGGTCACAAAGTTGTTGTTTTGCTTGCATATTATCCGTTTTTCATTGGAGACTTCTATGCGGAAAGTTTGAGTTGAGTACATCATTCATCAAATACATCATTCGTATTTTATTCACATTTTGTTTGGCTAATAACGCGTGAAAAGAAGCGAATAGTTTGAATAACAAAAAGTGAACCAAATGCGACTGATTCTCACCAGGAGATTCGCGTTTTTTTGGGCAAACATCTGAAAACCAATCGCACAGTACTCGCAAATCAGTCACAAACTGTTGTGCAACTTTCTTATTCTTCAAAATATACACTTACATGTGGAGTCACAAAACATCTTGTTGTGAATTTCAAAGTTTACAAAAAATTATAATTGCTATTCTGTCGCACCTCTAGGATGATCACCCGTTAAGTCTGAACTACTGAGAGGGCGGAGCCACATTTTTGGCCAATTGTCACTAAACCTACTCCTGGAGGTCTGCTATACCATCGTGCAGGTTTTTAGTCTCCAACCAAAACCCATTATGCCTCTTTTAGCTGAGCAAGAACTTCTCAGGTCAATAATTACATGATCAGGTGGGTGTGATAAAGGTTGGAGCCAAAGTCTTGTCAGGGACGTACAGGTCCAGGAACAAGGCTGGTGACCACTGTTCTAGGGTTTGAATGGAGGGCAGAGAAGTCATAATGGGACTACTTCCTGTTGAGTCTCTTGATAATCTTTTGTCTACTGCAAAGAAAAAAAGGCTTAGTTTTGATGCAATAAGACACTGTAAAGCAACAGCCTTAATGTCTGTAATAGCTGCACCCCCCCAAAAAAAATAAATCAAGTTCACTTTATGACTTTGAAATTCACTTTGACATTTTTTTCTGAGTGCAGCCAATTTTGAGAAGTGTTCTGATTCATTGAGCTCTTTAAAGAGAACAGTGTTGGTACAGATCCATCCATCCATCCATCCATCCATTCATTCATTATTTGTCAGGGTTGAGCCAATACCATCTGACATTGTGCGCAAGGCGGGGTACACCCTGAACAGATCTCCAGACTACTGCAGGCTAACGCACAGACACAACCATTTACACCTATGGGAAATTTTGAGTTGCCATTTGACCTAACCCGCATGTCTTTGAACTATGGGAAGAAACCAGAGTACATTGAGAAAACCCCTGCAAGCATATAAAGAGCATGCATCAGCACGCAAAAAGACTTTTGGCTTTGATTCGAACCCTGAACCACAAAGAAAAAATTTTTTGTACATTTTAAATTTACAATGTCAGTTTTAACATAGCTGCGGAAGAATGTTGACTACTAATGTGAGTTATGAGGTTATGGAGCCGGTCATACACCATTATATTTTTCTATAAATTTGCAACAGTAATATAAAAGGACAGAACAATATCTAACTTATTTGATCTCAATAAAACAAATAGAAGTCAATAATAACACATAAATGGGGAGTGAGAGGTTTACACATTCCCAGTGGTCTTTTACCTCTTTGTTCTGAAAGCTGTTCCGTAATATCACCTCAAAACCACATTATTTTTACTTATGCTACATGGTGTGATAGCGGAATGTATTGCTTAAGTTTATTCGGTCTTTAGAGTCACGTACAACCTTCAAACAGCCTGAAGACTTGGTTCTCCCGAGAGTACATCAACACGGAAGAAAAAAACACCCCTAGAACTCTCGGGCTGATTTTTTTTTTTCTGTCAAAGAGGTTTGTTTTCCTTTGCTGTGGTGCTACCTTTGCTAGTGATTAATGACTTGTATATCTTGCAGTTACACTTATGGGAAAAAAATAAGTACATCACATGGAAATTGTTAATTTTTTCCAACATATTTGAACAAGAAAATATTTCAGCCAACTGCTTAATCCTAATACGATCTCAGCTGACTATTCACACACCTAGGAGCAATTTGAACAGCCAATTAGCCTAATGTGCACGTTGTTGGACTGTGGGAGGAAACCGAAGAACCCAGAGGAAAACAACGGATCCATGAGGAGAACCCAGAACCATCTTTCTATGAGGCGGACACGCTAGCTTCTACGCCACCGTACCACTTTTTTCTAATCTCTCACTCACTCACTCACTCTCTTGCTGACTATGGCTGGAGCCTATCTCAGCCAACGCAAACAAAGGTGGCGTACACTATGAACTGTTTGCCAGACAATTGAGGTTCAAAACACACACACACCTAGGGGCAATTTGGAACAGCTATTTAGCCTAATGTTGGAGGAAACCAGAGTACCAAGCACGGGGCGAACATGCAAACGCACATGAGCCTAGGACTCAAACTCAGGACCTTCTTTCTGTGAGGTGGACATGCTAATCAATATGCCACCATGCTGCCTCTTTTTCAATTTAATATTCTATTCTTCTGTGTAGAAAGCAAGTACACCCTTGGCTTCAGAAGCTAGCATGCAAAAACGTTTCACATGTAGTAACCTGAGCTGAGGACTGGACAGTGGACCCTGAGGCTGTGAGTCAGCAATGCCACAGCAATGGGTGTGTGTTTCTATGTAGTATATACTAAAACTCTGAGTTAGTATCAAAAGATACCATTAGCTACACACTACTTCTGTCATCTGATCTGCCTATGTAATAGAAAGAATATTTAAAATAAACTATAAAACTCTTAAGATTGGCAGGGTGGTGCAGTGGTTAACATGTCTGCCTCACAGCAAGAAGGCCTGGGTTCAGGCATTTCTGTGTGGAGTATGTTCTCCCCATGCTTGTGTGGGTTTTCCTCCGGGTATTCCGGTTTCCTCCCACAGTCAGAAAACATGCACAGTAGGCTAATTGGCTGTTTCAAACTGCCCCTAGGTGTGAGTGTAAATGGTTGTGTGTGTTGGTGGTGGCCTGCACCCTCGCCCTGAGTTGGCTGAGATGGGCGCCAGCCTCCCTGCGACCTGAATTAGAATAAAGCAGCTTAGAAAACGAATTAATTAATAAAGGAATGAATGATAAAACTCTTGATTTAGCTTGCGCTTTATGTTTCTGTGTGGTATATGCTAAATAATTATTCACCTCAGACTTAGTGGATGTCATAAAATTAAATATTGACTATTGAATTGACACTCAGCAAAATCCTCCTCACCTTCGGCAAATTAACATTAAAGGTCAGATGTTTTACCTAATTCCAGTCTTTTCTTTTTTGTTATTTCGGACACCAGTGGTGCACCAAAGTATAATTCCTAATACAAAAATATCAACAGTTCTTCAGGAAGCTGCACGGCCTGTTTTTGCTTACTCCTCCCATTTATGGTCTTTCTGCTTTGTTCCTACTCCGCTTTGATTGGTCACTTTTCAATAACTAAAAACTCCAAGCTCAGTGCGCAGGGAGGCAGATCGGGATAGGTGGAGATACCACTGTGCATTGGGGATCAGAGAAGGCCAGTTAATCAGAAAGTCCAGCACATGGTGACACACTAGTGTGTGCAGTAAATAGACAAACAAACAAATAAATGAATAAAAATGCTAGCGTCTTTATTTGACATTTTGGTATCGTCAAACACGGCTATTCCCCTCTGTTATGGGTCAAAAAAATGGATAAAGCATTATATCTCCCATTTAATTCTTCAGTATATCCTGCAACTTGCAGTAGTGTAGAACTATGATAAATACACACTGTGGATGAGATCAATATAAAATAATATTCCAATTTCTTGGTGACTGCAGAACTTAGTTCCGAAATTTCCTTGATATATCTTCCGTCACACATTTTTAATGTCGGGTTGTAAGCTCTGTGATACTCGGTGACCCTGTAGAATTGGAGTATTGTCTGTTGTATATTTATTTCGACTATAATTCGATTGAAGAGCCTGCACACATCCTAAAAAGCACAATATATTCAGTAGAGCAGAACATCTTGGCATCTCAGCTGAACAGAGTAATACATTTTTGGATTATTACTTATAACCAGAGGAGGTCTATTGCTTTAATTAGTACACAGTATTTCTCGGTGATAGATTGAGGAAGCTTAGTTTGAGTGTAACGGTGGATTTGACTGACTTGCTTTCATCTGTCCTTGATTCGTGGAGCCTCCTTTCTCTATATCTCCTTCACTCTCTTACTTACTCTCTCTCTCTTTCTCTCACACACTCCCTCTCTCTCTTACTATCACTCTCTCACTCTCTCACTCACCCACTCACCCACTCTCTCACTCACCCACACTCTTCCTTACTCTCATTCACTCTCTCACTCACCCACTCTCTTCCTTACTATCACTCTCTCACTCTCTTCCTTACTATCACTCTCTCACTCTCTCCCTTACTATCACTCTCTCACTCTCTCACTCACCCACTCTCTTCCTTACTATCACTCTCTCACTCTCTCCCTTACTCTCACTCTCTCACTCTCTCACTCACCCACACTCTTCCTTACTCTCACTCACTCTCTCACTCACCCACTCGCTCCCTTACTCTCACCTACCCACTCTCTCCCTTACTCTCATTCTCTCACTCTCTCCCTTACTCTCACTCTCTCACTCACCCACACTCTTCCTTACTCTCACTCTGTCACTCTTCCCCTTACTCTCACTCTCTCACTCACCCACACTCTTCCTTACTCTCACTTACTCTCTCACTCACCTACTCTCTCCCTTACTCTCACTCTCTTCCTTACTCTCACTCTCTCACCCACTCACACTCTTCCTTACTCTCACTCTCTCACTCTCTCACTCTCTCCCTTACTCTCACTCTCTCACTCACCCACACTCTTCCTTACTCTCACTCACTATCTCACTCACCCACTCTCTCCCTTACTCTCACTTTCTCGCTCACCCACTCTCTCCCTTACTCTCACTCTCTCACTCACCCACTCTCTCCCTAACTCTTACTCTCTCACTCACCCACTCTCTCTCTTACTCTCACTCTCTCACTTACCCACTCTCTCCCTTACTCTCACTCTCTCACTCACCCACTCTCTCCCTTACTCTCACTCTCTCACTCACCCACTCTCTCCCTTACTCTCACTCTCTCCCTTACTCTCACTCTCTCACTCACCCACTCTCTCCCTTACTCTCTCACTCACCCACTCTCTCACTCACCCACTCTCTCCCTTACTCTCACTCACCCACTCTCTCCCTTACTCTCACTCTCTTCCTTACTCTCACTCTCTCACTTACCCACTCTCTCCCTTACTCTCACTCTCTCCCTTACTCTCACTCTCTCACTTACCCACTCTCTCCCTTACTCTCACTCTCTCACTCACCCACTCTCTCACTCACCCACTCTCTCCCTTACTCTTACTCTCTCACTCACCCACTCTCTCCCATACTCTCACTCTCCCACTCACTCACCCACTCTCTCCCTTACTCTCACTCTCTCACTCACCCACTCTCTCCCTTACTCTCACTCTCTCTCTCACCCACTCTCTCCCTTACTCTCACTCTCTCACTCACCCACTCTCTCACTCACCCACACTCTCTCCCTTACTCTCACTCTCTCACTCACCCACTCTTTCACTCACCCACTCTCTCCCTTACTCTCACTTTCTCACTCACCCACTCTCTCCCTTACTCTCACTCTCTCACTTACCCACTCTCTCACTCACCCACTCTCTTCCTTACTCTCACTCTCTCACTCACCCACTCTCTCCCTTACTCTCACTCTCTCACTCACCCACTCTCTCCCTTACTCT
>JAOUQZ010000008.1:16731115-16744258 GCA_028564935.1 Neosilurus hyrtlii | reverse complement strand
GTAACGGAGTGAGAGCTGGAAGAAACACAGACAAGAAGGAGAGAGAGAGAGAGAGAGAGAGAGTGAGAGAGAGAGAGAGAGAGAGAGAGTGTGAGAGAGAGAGTGTGTGTGAGAGAGAGAGTGAGAGAGAGAGTGTGTGTGTGTGTGAGAGAGAGAGAGAGAGAGAGAGAGTGTGTTTGAGAGAGAGTGTGTGTGTGTGTGTGTGAGAGAGAGAGAGAGAGAAACCTTCTCTCGGTAAAACCGACGCCAGTCGCTACTCATAATGCCGGCGGAGGTGAAAGAGGTGAGTTTTTCACTCTCTCCCTTCATTTTCTCCGTTTGTTTCCGGTTTTACGGGTTTTTTTAACGGTGTTTTTTTCACGCGCCGCATCAAAAAAATGCGATACGAGGCAGCGCGCGCATCCGCGGCAGCGCTCTCTGGATTTTTCTATGACGCGCGCGCACAGATACATGCACATACACACACACGCGCGCGCGCACAGATACATGCACATACACACACGCGCGCGCGCGAGCGCACAGCATGCAGCGATTTGCAGGATGTTCTGGTTGGTTCTGGATAACGAGCTGTAGAAACGCCCGCAGAGACGCTCTTTTTAAATTTATTTAATTTTTTGCACGCGCTCGAAATCATTCAGTAGAGGGAAAAACGCACATGCGCGCGCCGGTGTACATATGCGGGTCTTGCGCTTGATTAACTATCCTCAGGCTGCAGGGCGTGTGTGTGTGTGTGTGTGTGTGTGTGTGTGTGTGCAGGATGCTTTTGGATTTATGCTAAGGCGGTGCTCTCCTCAGCTCTGGGTGTGTGTGTGTGTGTGTGTGTGTGTGTGTGTGTGTTGGGGAGGGGGGGGGTCTGTTGGGATAATGATGGTTCCTGAGAGCAGGCAATACTGCAGAGGCATAGGTGTGTGTGAGTGTGTGTGTTTTCAATGAACAACTGACCGCATGCAGAAAAACTTCTGACCCGCTCTTAGGGGAGAAGGTAGGCAAAATCAGGCAAGAAGATAAACATAGAGGATGTGAAGCGATGCAGGAAAACCCAAATATGGTTATCCTGTCTCATGCATCATCTTGAGGTCCAAGAACTGCTCCAGCCCGAGACTTGAGGTGATGCAAACAGTGCATGTTAGTTTTATCTAGCAAGCGATCCAGCAAATGATGCATCTGTCGCACTGGGGTTTCTGACAAGACGTTATGGCCGGCGTGCCTCTAACGTGCCCTTGAGCGGGTTGTTCTGGTTAGGAACGCTGAGCCGTGTTGTCTGTGCAGTTTAACTGATAAGAGTGTTTGACGCTGTGATTGAGCACCCATGGCCAGTGGAGAGAGTGCACACGAGAGAGAGAGAGAGCAAGAGAGAAGGATGAGGGGATGATAGAGTTAGTGCTGCATTTACTCAAGATGATTGCACGAGTCTCATTACAGGGTGGCACAAGATTGTGAAGGGGGGGTGTTTGGGGGGCAAGTTGCGCTGTAAACGTGTCACATTTTTTGGAGTGTTACAAAGCTTATGCAGAGAAGGATTGGGAATTAATTCGGCGAGGGGCGCTGCAGGATCACAGAGAATCCCATGGCCCATGGGTATGAAAGACAGCATGCTGGCTGTGGAGGGCTGTAATGCAAATCCCATGTGACAAGCGCTCACACTTTCTTCCCAGCTTTCTTCCTTTCAGTCGTTCTATTTCAGACTTGTTTATTTGCATTGGATTGAGAGTGTGGACGATCCAAGTTGATCTCAGTTTGAGCTGCATGACAAGATTTTTTTTTTTCGTGCAGCTTGATGTTAAAGGAATACTCAGTGTGTAAAACTTCATTCATACCCTGTGAGTGCCAATATTTTTCGCCGTGCTTTCATATACTGGAACTTTAAAACATGTTTATATTATACTTGCTGCCAATAAAAACGCAACACTCAGAAGAAATTATATATTTTTTATATTTTGTCTTGAAATGGTCAATTAAATTATTCAAATCAATTTCATACATCACTTGAACAATATTAATCAACAACAACGGAAAATGTTTGTGTCAAAATATTGCAACTTTTAATAAAACTGAGGCACCCCTTCTTTCCAAAATCACAACAAAATTTCCATCCCAAAAACAAAAGTTCAGTATGGAATATGACCTCCGTTTGAGTTAATGCAGGCCATAATTCATCAGCACATGGATCTGACAAGTTCTGCCTGTTCCTGCCTGTTCTGTGGTGTTAGTACTCGGCATGATACTCGCCGTCCAAGCTGATCCCACTAGTGTTTGATGGGTGACAAATCAGGCGAATATGCAGGCCAGGGAAGGACATTAAATGCCTGCTGCTGCAGATATTTGCCTGTGACACGGGCAGCGTATGGGCGAGCGTCGTCGTGTTGGCACACCTGGAGGTCAGGATGGTTTCGGAAGAAGGGCGTCACCACAGGCCGTAGAACATAATCAATGAAGTGTCTGGCAGTTAAGGTGCCATCAATAACAACCAGCTGCATCCTGTAGTTTCCAGAGATGCCAGCCCACACCATGACCCATGCACCACCCCATCAGGTGACTGGTTAGGCACAGCATAGGGCAAACCGCTCCTCTCCACCACACACACTCACACCCATCAGCTCTGGACTGGTAGAAACGTGACTCATATGAGAACACTCAAGACGAATCATCCTTCGGAAGGGGCGCCGAGCCCTCAGGTCCTGTCCATGGAGGTGCCTCTTCATGGTGTTGGCCGAGATTCTGTCTGGGTGGCTGTTCAGAACTGATCTCGATGGTGCTGAAGCATGATGTACTGGTCTTGCTCTGGGATAGTAGCACGTGCTCATCCTGGACGTGGTCAATCAGCTACAAACCCAGTCTCAACCTGGCATTGATGCAGGTGGCTAATTGTTGACGCATTGCAGCTTAATCAGCGGGCCACCTGTTGTGTTGACATTCAGAAGACCTTCAAAAGACCCAAGGCATAGTTTTGATCATCCCGTGACAGTCCAGTCATGGACCAGATTCCTCTTCATAATGCTGTGCATTTTTGCTGACCTTTATGTAGGCAACATGATACTTAAATGCACCCATTTTTGATTATTGAAACTCCCGAACAAACTTGGAGCTGTAAAAATGTCAAGATCCAGAGCTCAAGCTCAGTGAAGCATGACAGTGAGTGGTGCTACTGGAAATGAGTCTCTGAGGTGTTTAGGGTGATAGAAATACCAGTACTCATGCTCAGATAGGATAGTCCCAAAAATATTACAAATAAAATTGTGTTGAACCATGAACAGCTTGTCAGACCATCACACACACAACCATTCACACCCACCTAGATGCAAATCGTAACAGCCTAATGTGCATGTCTTTGGACGTTCAGAGGAAACCTGCACAAGCATGGGAGAGCATGCAAACTCCACACAGAAGTACCCTCGCCAAGCCGGGACTTGAACCCAGGACCATCTTGCTGTGAGGCAGACGTGCTAACCACTACACAACCATGCCGCCCTCCATCTGTAGCGTAGTGGTTAGCACGTCCGCCTCACAGCAAGAAGGTCGTTGGTTCGAGTTCCGGGCCCGGCAGGGGCGCTTATGTGTAGAGATTGCATGTTCTCCCTGTGCTTGCTGGGTTTCTTCTGGGTACTCTGGTTTCCTCCCACTGTCCAAAGACATGCATATTAGCTGTTCCAAATTGCCCCTAAGTGTAAATGTTAGTGTGAATGGTTGTGTGTTGCCCTGTGATGGTGTGGTGAGCTGTTCAGGGTGTACCCCTACCTAGTGGTTAATTAAGCAGCTCTATTGATGGATGGATGGATTTGACCCAGTGAAAAGTATTTTTGGTTACGCTTTCCTCGAAGTACACAGTCGTCTCTCTCAAAATAAAAAATAAATACATTTAGAGCTTGGAAGCACTGTTTGGAAACGCTTGACTGAAATATTCATGCAGGTGTTCTTGAAAAAGATTTTTAAAAAAATTCAACAGCTGCCTTTAGACTGTTAGAAATCAGCGTTGTATGCAGGTTTGCTTTAGACGCACGAGAATTAAATTAGATTGAAGATTCATTCAGTTCAGTTCAGTATTTTTACATAGCACTTTTAATAAGAGACTACACAGTACAGCTGTCAAGAAATCCAGATGTAGATATATTTGATGTGCAATCAAAAAGTTCCAGGTCTGTCGCTGTAATGAATGAACGGAGCGCGGCACGGTCATGCACATGCAGGAGTCAGCAGCAACTTTTGTAAGCCAGTTTGCTGCAAGACATCATGCTTCCACATTCACTACTCTTGTTATAAAAGTTTTTAGGATCAGTTCCTGAGACCCTTGAAAGGCTTCAGCAACTGAAGCAATCAGGTGTTTTGACTGCTATTCACACCTTGGGCAGGACATCAATACAGGACGATGTTCTGTATCTCTTAAGTACAGAGATTATTTCACTGATGTAGGCTTGCTGAAGCATTCAGAGGGCTGCCATCGCCAAATTTTCACAAGTTTGACGCAGCTCAGACCCTGCTGTAGGGTGGCACGGTGGTGTAGTGGTTAGTACGTCCTCCTCAAAGCAAGAAGGTCCTGGGTTCAAGGCTTGGTGAAGGTGTTTCAGTGTGGAGTTTGCATGTTTTTCCCGTGCTTGGGTGGGTTGGTGATCACTGTCCTTGGTGACACCAGTAAGTGGTACTTACACGATGTCGTGAGTACTGGGATGACCACAGACTCGAGTTTGTTCACTGAAGCACAGGTTTACTTGCACGTAAACTGTTTTTGGGACGTGCAAATCCTGAGAATTTACAAAGAACCGTCTACAGCATGAGGTGAACCCTTTACATCTACAGCATTTGGCAAACACCCTTATCCAGAGAGACTTACATTTTATCTCATTCATACAACTAAGCAGTTGAAGGTCAGGGGCCTTGATCAAGATTCCAACCGTGGCAGATCTGTAGTACAGGGGGGTGTGAACCTCCAACCTTCTGATCAGTAATCTAGAGCCTTACCCACTGAGCCGCCAATGCCTACAAAGTTCCGCAAGCAAAGCAAAACTAGAGCACCAGGATGCTTCGGCAGGTTGAGCAGGATGAGGCACACTAACTGAAGTTTTTCCGGAGCAGACATATATGTACATTCCTTATAATGAGACCTTCTGCTGTGGTGTGCAAACTTGTTTTCTTTTTAATGATTTGCATCACGGTTATCAGTCTGACGGATCCTCAAGTTGCATGGCTTAGCGTAATATGTGCAATGGTGCTGCTGATGGTGGAAGAGAAAAAGAAATGGGACCTCATTGGCATGCTTAGTGTGCTATCGAAGGGCCGATGCTTGTTTCCAGAGCAATCAACCGTTTGTTGCCACACCGTCATGCTGATAGTCCAGCCGTCCTTTTTATAAATGCATGACTGCCTCTCTTAACTGTCTCATCATGGACTGTAATTTAAAAGAGATTGCTTTATGATTTGAAGACAAAGCAACAGTACTAGAAGCTACAAACAGCTCACAAGTGCAGTAATTACTCTAATAGCTGTAAGAGATATGAGTACAGCCTTGAAATGGGGATGGAAGTCTCTAGGGGATAGCAACAATACTACTACTCTTAGAAATTGGACTTATCCGTTTGGTAGTGAGGCCGGCACGGTCAACCTCGAAAGAGAGGGTCTTGGGTTTGAGTCCCAGGCTCGACGAGGACATTTCTGTGTGGGCAAAGACCGGGTACACCATGAACAGCCTCTCAGACCATCGCAGGGCAACACACATACACTGGGTGTATTTCAATCAGGTCATGTATCAGGTCAGGAAAAGAGAAGTCCAAAAATACTGAAAAAACAACAACACTTGGAATGAAACTGAATATTTTTGATGGTAAGAACATTCATTCATCATTCATTCATTTTCTGAACCGCTTAATCATAATTAAGGCCGTGGGGAGGCTGGCGCCCATTTCAGTCGACACTTTGCGAGGGCAGAGTACACCCTGGACAGCTCGCCAGGCCATCGCAGGGCAGAAACATGCCGACGGCAATGCAGCCTCCTTTTGACGAAAGTCAGCAATCAATTCAGTTCTTTTACATGGCTCTCACCACAGACAATAAGAGACATGGCCAGACTTTGATAACCCAGAGCTGCACTCTGTGATAGTGGGGCTTGAACCCCCGACCTTGGGACCAGTTATTCATTTGGGATATGATTTATCCTCGTCTAAACGTTTCTTCATAAAACACAGAAAAAAATGTTAGCCTATTTGAATTATCAATATTATCCTAGCAAACTCATCTGTATCTGTGGCTCCGTTAGTTACCACACATCTGCAAGGTGTTCTGCAACATTACCAGCATTACTGCGAGTAATAGCATCATTAGTAGCAGCAAGAGTTTTACTGCATTAGTTGCAAGAACATTGTCATCATGAATTCGGCTCAGAATGTAACCCTACTTTTCGACTGCTTTGTTCTTTCCACCATTAGTAAGTGTGTAGGCGAACATCTCTCAGGTTGTTCGGTGAGAGTGTGTGCATGTTGAGCGCTCCGAGCACAGAGAGAGAAATGGGGAGAGAGAGAAAGAGAGAGAGAGAACATTATATTTTGCACTTCCATAAATCCCAATGTCTCCAGTGCAGACGAAAATGTATTATGTCAGACTGTATTGATTTTCGGAGTTTTACTAATGATAAACATTTCTACCTGGAAGCCGTCGACACTCGTATCTCTGTAATATGTAATCCAGGGAAATGATGATTTAACTGAGTCTTAATCGGAGAAGTGATTGGAGTAGCTGCAGAATTAAGCACGTTTACATAAGACTACTTCCATTCTGGGTTGATTTCATATTGACTATTTTCCTGTTTAGCTTGTGGACCTGGGATTAGTACGTCCGCCTTACAGCAAGAAGGCCTGGGTTGGATTCCCGGGTTCTTGGCACTTCTGGAGTTTGCATGTTCTCCTCGTGCTTGCATGGGTTTCCTCCGGGTACTCTGGTTTCCTCCCACAGTTCAAAGACATGCACAGTAGGCGAATTGGCCGTTCCGAATTGCCCCCAGGTGTGAGTGTGAATGGTTATGTGAGTGTTGGCCCTGCGGTGGCCTGGTGAGCTGTCCAGGGTGTATGCCACCTTTGCCCAGAGTCAGCTGAAATGGGCTCCAGCCTCCCCCTGACCTTAATAAGGATTAAGCGACTTAGAAAATGAATGAATGAATGAATGAGTTTGAGGACCTGAGATTGCATGATGGCATAGTGCAGGGGTCTCAAACTCGCGGCCCGCAGGACGATAGTTTGTGGCCCCCGCCTTATTATGAAAGTTTAATGTTAGTGATATGTACCGGCACTTTACCGTGTTGTGGGCAGAGCTGAACAAACCTACCAATCACAGTGGGGTATATGGTTCTCGGGGGCGGGACATCGGCCAGGTTTGATGAAAGCAAACATTTCTCAATGAGTGAAAGTTACTGCCTGGCTGGCTGCCTTGTTTCTATTGGACACACGCGGACATTCTGCCCAACGCATTGCGTTCACAACACTTCAAAATAAAAGTGATTTTAAGTCGCTGCCCAGCGCAATAGTATACATATATAAATAAATATATATATTTATATGCACACGTCAATGGCACTTAGAGAGTAATATGAGGTCTCTCTCTCTCTCTCTCTCTCTCTCTCTGATAAAATAAATCAAAGTGATGCGCACGCGGCAGGATAAAAGAAAAGTAAGAACTCAGTGCAGCCGACTGTAGAGTCTGCAGTCACATAGTGACACCATCAACAATAACAGTCCCCGGTAACCCGGACCAGTTATAGGATCGCCTTTTCCTGTAACAGCAGCATGGTGTCATTTCCACTTCCTTTTCCTGTAACAGCAGCATGGTGTCATTTCCACTTCCTTTTCCTGTTACAGCAGCACGGTGTCATTTCTGCTTCCTTTTCCTGTAACAGCAGCACGGCAGATAACAGTCTGTGAGCTGTCGCCTTTTTTGCGCTCAGTATCCCAGTACTTTCTACCGTCTACAAATGCCATGGTGTTAACCTCATCATGAAAGACATGAACATCAAGTGTAAAAACAAAGGAGACTGCTACCGGGCTTTTATCCGCCGAACGCCGAGCTGCGGTTACAAGAAAAAGGAAGCGGAAGTGACGTTCTTCGTGCGTCGGCTAAACACTTGATTGAAACTTCAAGGCGAGAGAAGCCAAGTTCAGAAGAACAGTTCATGTTCTTCAATGTTCTATTCATGTTCAAGACAATTCATGTTCAGAAGAAGGTTAAAGGTTAAAGAACTGTTAAAACAGACATTAGAATTTGAATACAGCAGATTGTGTTAGTGTGTGTGGGAATTGGTTGTGGGTGTGTGTGCGTGTGTGGGGCTGGGTGGGCAGGCAGTGGTGGCTTAGTGGATAAGGCGATGTTACTCATCCAAAGGTCAGTTTGTGGTGGTCTGGCAAACTTTTCAGGGTCGCCTTAGGACCTTTTCGAGAATTTCTCATGATATATTCTGACATTTAAATAATCTTTAAAGATGATAATGCTTCAGAATGTCCTCCTTTCAAGAATAATCTGTTTCTGCAAGCTCGTGTTGGCGTTTTGATCTGCCAAGGTCAGCGTTTTTCACCTTTGGTCAGTGTTTGTTATTATTAATGCCCCATGAACTGACCCCCCACCCACCCCCACCCCCGTTGTCTTTGCACCAAAGGAGCAGAGCCTAGAAGGTCTTGTAGCTTTGCCCTCAAAGAAGCAGACCAAAGAGGTGCCATTTGCTGAGGAGATACCGGACACGCCATCCTCTGACCTGAGTACAGTCACGTCCACCAACGGAAGCTCACAGAATACCGAGACAAACGTAGGTGGTGAACTGAGTGATGGTTTCATTAAATAATCACTTTCTACTGACTGATAAGTAATAGTTGATATATCACAATATAATTTACATCAGGATACATTTGTGTATGTATGTATGTATGTATGTATGTATGTATCTATCTATCTATCTATACTAGTTGCACAATGTTATACATTTATACACTTCAAGCAATCAGTTGGGTAGCAGCAGTGCAGTGCATACAGTTATGAGTATACAGGTCTCTCTCTCACACACACACACACAAACACACACACACACAAACACACACAAACACACACAGTGCTAAAATTTCAAACAGAATACAAGAACAGAAAAGCAATCTGAGGCAACACTGAGCACCAACTCACCGAAAATCCAGCTCATGGCACAGTTTGGTGTACACTCTGGGAAGCTGTTTTTCTCTTTGGTGGTTATTTGAAATACTGTAGCCATCCTGTCAGTTGGATTGTCACCTTTGACTTCTCTTACATTGTTTTCAAGCCCTGATGTTATGATGATATGAGCATTGACTGGTTTGCACTGATTTTACACATTGCACTGCTGCAAAATGATTGGATGACTGGGTAATTGTATAAACGAGCAATTATACAAATGCATAAGTGTGTGTGTGTGTGTGTGTGTGTATATATATATATGTGTGTGTGTGTGTGTGTGTGTGTGTGTGTGTGTGTGTGAATTCATTACTATTTTAATAGAAGTTTTCACATTTCACTCAAAAATGTACGTATGCAAGACTGTGGTCTATATAAATACCTTTGGAAGTTTGAACAGCAAAACTTTTATAATAAAGTTTATGATACGTGACTTATTTTTGGATATTTATTTTATGAAACCCATATACGTGAACTATTATTTGGAATAAATTAGGGACAATAATAAGTGGGTTAAAAATCAGAGCTGTGTGTAATGTATATGACTGTGAGGTCAGTACAGGGAAATTCCAGACTGACGGTTTAATGTATTGACTGAGTGATAACGAGGTCAATGCCTTTAAGCTGAGGTCTGGATCTTCGCGGTACTAACTGGTCTCGATCACTTATTTGCCAAACCGCTTAATCCTACTATTAGGGCCAAGGGGAGACTGGAGCCTATCTCAGCCAACACTGGGCTATGGCAGACTACATCCTGAACAGCTTGCCAGATCACTGCAGGACAACACACACCCTCCCAGTCACAGCTAGAGGCAATTTGAAACAGCCAATTAGCCTAATGTGCATGTCTTTGGACTGTGGGAGGAAACCAGAGTACCTAGAGGAAACCTACGCAAGCACAGGGAGAACATGTGAACTCCACACAAACGCCCAAGTCTGGGCACTCAGACCCAGGATCTTGTTGCTGTGAGGCGGAAGTGTTAACCACTATGCCAGGCTCCAGCTTCCCTGCAACCCTAGTAGACATAAGCAGTTCGGCAAATGAGTGAGTGAGTGAGTGCTTGAATCTCATGGTAATGAAGAGCAGGACTTTAGCACTGTTGTGTTGGGGTGCTGTTGCAGAATGATGAGAGCTCAGGGATTGGGACAGAGAAGTCCTCCAGCCCTGACACTGAGTTGAACCCCCTCAGCGCGTCCAGCTCTCATGAGGAAGTTTTGCCAAAACAGCTGGAGGTGAGGATGCTAACTTACAAAACACACACACACACACACACACACACACACACACACACACACACACACACACACACACACCATAACGCTCATTAATAACTCATTGTGTCTGACATGACTCATTATGCTCTGAAAGCGTCACATGTCTTGCTTTATTAGCTTTTTTAGCGTTATATGCTTTGTCAAGGTATTGTGGTACACTGGTGGTCCATATCCTGAAATATAGACATGGTACTATACAGATTTGAGGAAATTGCTCTGTGGATACATAGGATCCACTTCATTGCATGAATCTGCCCTACTGCTGGCAATTTCCCAAACTCAATAGGAACTCCACTGAATCTCATTTCAAAGTCCACATTAAACTAATTTTCAGCTGAGTGAAAAATTGTTTCTGTGTATCTTGTGCATGTCAAGTACTCAGCTAAATATAAATTCAGCCCTTGTTGCCAGCACAGAAAACCATTCAAAACAAAATTAATTGTATTCCCGATAGAATCCCTATTTTTTAATGGTCTGTCTTCCATTTAAAAACCTTCTTTTCAAACTGCTATAAACAGAGTGAGTAAATAACTTGTTCGCTGTCCTTTTGTTCCTCCTCAGGAAAGTATAACTGATGCAACAGAGACATTTCAGACAGTGTGTGAGGGCTCCCAAGATTCAGAAGCCAATTTTGCGTCAGTGAAAGAAGATGAATGTAGTTCATTGCAGGCTGCTACAATAACCCCCGACTCTGACACCAACACGTCATCTGACACTCCAGCCGAAAACCTCAAAGACCTGCCTGTCAGGCACAGCACGCTACAAAGTCCTCGGGTAGACCTCAGCAGTCATGGCACCATTTCACACGGCTTTCTATACCCTCCCTCTTACACAAACCTACCAACCAGGAACTACTTAGAGAACTGCTATACCCTCCCACTCCACAGAGACAGCTTCGGCCGAATCGGAGGACCTGTATGTAACAGCGCTGCCAAAGGAGATCAGGATGGTGCTGACCTGAGATCAGGAATCCCCGCGATCAGTCATCCTATGATGGGAGGTACTCTACCGTTAAGACCTACTTTGGATCTTGCAATCGACGATCACCTTGGTCCATTACCGCATCCCTTCTTGCAGGATCTGTACAGGATGCAGACCCTTATTCCTCATAAACGTGCCAGCATGGTCAGCCTGGACACCATTCGCAAGGACCCTCGGTGGAGGGACCCTAACTTGCGGGAGGTCATTGCCATGCTTAGCCACCCCATGGATCCTGTCAAATCCAATGCCGCTGCGTACCTGCAGCATCTCTGTTACGAGAATGATAAAGTGAAGCAGGATGTACGGCAACTCCATGGTATTCCTATATTGGTGGGTTTGTTGGACCACCCCAAACCTGAGGTGTACCGCAAAGCCTGTGGAGCCTTGAGGAATATATCGTTTGGCAGGGACCACTTCAACAAGGTGGCCATCAAGAACAGCGATGGTATTCCCACACTACTGAGGCTACTGAGAAAGACGAGTGACATGGAGGTCCGAGAGTTGGTTACAGGTTTGTTGTTTTTGGTATACAGCCATCATTCAGTGTCAGTTGGATGCAATGTTGTTGATTTGCAGATTTGGGGAGCAGACAGTGGGTGGCATGGTGGCATAGTGGTTAACACTCTCGCCTCACAGAAAGACAGCAAGTTGCATGTTCTCCCCATGCTTGACTGTGTTTCCTCTGGGTATTCTGGTTTCCTCCTACAGTCCAAAGACATTCACATTAGTACCGGATTGCCCCTAGGTATGAGTGTGAGTGTGTGTGTTGACTCAGTGATAGTCTGCGCTGTCCAGCTGTCCTGGGTGTACCCCACGTCTGCCCAGAGTCTTCTGAGATAGGTCCCAGGTAGTATTAAGAGGTTGAGCAAAAGAATGAATTAATGAATAATTGGGGATCTGGTGGTACTGTTGGTACTGAAGGTGTGCGTACAGTGAGAACGGTATCAGTATCGTTCCGTTACACAGAAGTGAAAGCCATAAATCCTCTCTCCCAGGAACACTGTGGAACCTGTCATCTCACGAACCCCTGAAGATGGTCATCATCAGTCACGGGCTTCAGACACTCAATGATGAGATCATCATCCCACACTCGGGTTTAAGGGGAGATCCCAATGATCCGTCAAGACCAGGAGCACCAGAATGGACTACAGTTTTCAAGAATACATCTGGATGTTTACGGTAGATTTTGGTGGTTATGTTTCACCGTGCCAGTTTTTGATTCTCTAAAGAAATAGTTCCAGAAAAGTGCTAATGTAACCTCCAAAATGTATTTAAGCATTTATTGTGATCTGGTTCTGAGACTTTTCTCTTAACCCTGCAGGAACGTGAGTTCAGATGGGGCTGAGGCTCGCCAGCAGATGCGCGAGTGTGAGGGACTTGTGGATGCTCTGCTCCATGCCCTTTACTCGGCAGTGGCTAGGAGGGATATGAATAACAAGGTAAAATAACGTGAAGAGTGCAAGCTGCCCAATAAAGTTCAGATAGATTAAAAACAAAAAACGAGCAACAAAGAATTGATGAAAATCTCTACTGAAATCACCTGGACCAGGATATTGTGTCTGTTATATTACTTTCTTATTTTCCTCCAGTATAAAGTCTGTTCTCCCATGAGGACTTTCCCTGCTATGAGAAATAAGATCAAAAGTCATATCTATCTATCTATCTATCTATCTATCTATCTATCTATCTATCTATCTATCTATCTATCTATCTATCTATCTA
>JAOUQZ010000008.1:16720576-16731015 GCA_028564935.1 Neosilurus hyrtlii | reverse complement strand
TATCTATCTATCTATCTATCTATCTATCCATCTATCTATCTATCTATCCATCTATCTATCTATCTATCTATCTATCTGCTCATCTATCTATCTATCTATCCAGCTATCTATCTATCTATCTATCTATCTGTCTGTCTTTCTGTGTCTATCTGTTTGTTTGCCTGTTTATCTATGTACAGTATCTATCTCTATCTATCTTTATACGTAACGATCCATCTGTTTTTACGTTTTTTTCCAGCCTGCTTACTTTGTCCAGTCTCTCTTGTGGTTTTTGCAGTCGGTTGAGAACTGTGTCTGCATCCTTCGTAATCTCTCCTACCATGTGCACAAAGAGGTTCCTGGGGCAGAAAAATTTCACACCACACCAACTATTCAGACCACGAAGCCAAGGAGCCACCAAAAGAAAAAGGAAGTGCCTGACTGTTTTGGTGGACGTAGTACTAAAGGTTAGGTATTTAATAGAGATGTGTAAATGTCCTCCACTAATCTCAGTGTGCGTCCTGTGAAGAGTGAGAGAGCAAATGATCCACAGAATGTTTCCTTCTGCTATATATTGTATATGTACATGAGTAGAATAATAATAATAATCTCTTCTCTGCAGCATATACTGTATCATGGCTCATTGAATAATTGATCTTTTTGTATTGATGTATTGAAACTACGAAAGTAATGGCACACTTCAACATATATTCCGCCATTGTGAATGTGTCTTTTTATTTTTTTTTTATGTGTTTGCTTTCACACTGTTGGTCCGACTGTCTTCATCTGCAGAGGAGTGGTTCAATCAGTGTGAGTGTGCTTCTGTTCCTGCTTGCTTTGAGTGTTCAGTAGACAGTGCTGCAAAACCTTGATGCTTTATTTCCAGTCATGTCACATACACTTGATTTTTTTTTCCCCACACTCCCACTCCAACACCCACAGTGCCTCCTACACAATATACTCAAGCTTTGGACAATGTGAAATGCTTGATGCTTGAGATTTTTTGAAATGCACCACCTTTGCAATGCTTACAATGCTTGGTTTGCCTTGTTTTAGGCCGGAAACACGGAACGAGTGACAAACCAAACAGCACACTGGACATTCCCAAGCGCACCCTCCCAACAAAAGGTGCACATCTACCTTTACCTTAATTACCTTAATAAAAGGTGCACATCTGCTTTTACATTAATTACCTTAAAAAAGGTGCAAATCTACTTTAATTACCATAATAAGTGTGCACAACTTCCTTTACCTTAATTACCTTAATAAAAGGTGAACATCTATTTTGATATTAATTAAATGAATAAAGGTACAAATTTACTTTACTTAATAAAGGTGCAAATCTACCTATATATCAATTACCTTAATAAAAGGTGCACATCTGCTTTTACATTAATTACCTTAAAAAGGTGCAAATCTACTTTAATTACCATAATAAGTGTGAACAACTACCTTTACCTTAATTATCTTAATAAAGGTGAAGGTCTATTTTGATATTAATTAACTTAATAAAGGTGCAAATCTACCTATATATCAATTACCTTAATAAAGTTGCATGTCTACCTCTACCTTAATTACCTTACAAAGGTGCAAATCTACTTTAATTACCATAGTAAGTGTGCACAGCTACCTTTACCTTAATTATCTTACTAAAAGTGCACCTCTTAACCTTTATAAATGCACACATCTACCTTTACCGTAATAAAGGTGCAAATCTACCTATTTATCAATTACCTTAATAAAGTTGCATATCAACCTCTACCTTATTAACCTTAAAAAGGTGCAAATCTAATTTAATTACCGTAATAAGTGTGCGCAACTACCTTTACTTTAATTACCTTACTAAAGGTGCACCTCCCTTAACCCTACCTTTACCTTGACTACCTTAATAAAGGTGCAAATTTACTTTAATTACCTTAATAAAGGTGCAAATCTACCTACATATCAATTACCTTAATAAAGGCGCATATCTACTTTAATTTCCTTAATAAATGTGCATGTCTCCCTTTACCCTAATTACCATAATAAAGGTGCTCATTTACTGTTACCTTAATTACCTTAATAAAGGTGCACATCTACTTTAGATACCTTAATAAATTTCTACATTTCCCCTTACCCTAATTACTTTAATAAAGGTGCGCAGTTACCTACACCTTGCTCACCTTAATACAGACGCATATTTACTTTAATCACCTTAATTAATGTGCACAGCAACCTTTACCCTAATTACCTAAATAAAGGTGCATAACTACATTCGTTACCTTAATAAAGATGCACATCTTCCTTTTTCCTAATTACCTTAATAAATGTGCACATCTCCCTTTACCCAAATTACCGTAAAAAAGGTGCACATCTATTTTAATTACCTTGATAATTTTGCACATTTACTTTAATTACCTTAATTGATGTGGACATCTCCCTTTTTCTTAATTACCTTAATAAAGGTGCATATTTATCTTTTTCATAAAAAAGGTGAACATCTACCTTTACCTTAATTACCTTATTTTCTGTAATAAAGGTTCACATGTTTCTTAATCACCATAATAAAAGTGCACAGTTAACTTAATGTACCTGGTTTTCACCCTCTAATTTTATTATAAGTGGACTTCTGCAGTATATTATATTCATATTCCATTTGGATCCTTTCAGCACAAACAGATTGCATCCATTGTCTCATCTTGTGGACCTTTCAAAAGTTTTTTTGAGGAGCAAGCATCAGTTTTTAATATAATGCATGTGGACTGCCAACAGACAAGACCCGAAGGTTAAGCGGTGTGTTAAATTCAGGAGCAAATTTTTCGGAGACGTAGGCAGCGTATGTACAGTAGCTTGCTAGCCTGTCATCAGCCCGAAGTCAAATGTGTGTTAAGTTGGCAGATGGAGAGAGTGTGGGAGCAGAGAAGAGCAGGCGGGTCACAGGAAGACGACAAAGCTTCTGAGGGAGGCCATGAGGGAGGTGAACCAGGGAAACACAGATAAGCTAAGGCAAGTGTTCCGCACCAAGTGGAGATGAAGACCAAGCCAAGACGGCGCTTGTCGTGTGTAGGAGGGTAATTAAGGGTTTTTTAGCTGGTGTGTATGCAGAGAACGGAATTTTTAAGTCAAGGGAAAAAAAGCAAGTGTACACTTGTTACATTTGTGTTTTTTGTCAATACACCAAGCTGGCGGATGGATGAATGAGATAAGCGCTTTTTACATCAATGAGGAAAGGATCACATTTTTATAATTTTATGTAACTGGGTCACCGAGTGTAAGAGTGACTCTATATCTCGGGGAGCACTCGAATATCTGAACACACTGTTATCTAAATCCTTTCTGATACCATTCTGACGAAAATGGTATCAGGCAATCTCTAAAGGTCTGTTATCGAATTCGTCGAAGCGTTATCTGTGTATGTGTATTTGCCATACTGTCAGCACACTGACAATCCTTTATTTCATATCCCTGTTTTCACTGTTCGCTCGAGCTTTTAGGGTTTCTTGGTGTCAGCTTTTGTCAAGCAACCAAGAGCCCAACATCTGAGTGTTTCTTGCAGAAAAAATTCGAAATAAAAAAACATGTCGGTTGCTTCGAGGAACTGGAGAGCATGAATAAGGCTAAGCATAGCTTAATGTGTTTCTCTAACATGTTTTATTGATTCATTTGGGACCATCCGTGAGGTTGAGTGGATGTTGACAAAGGTAAACAGTTTTTTTTTCAGTTCTGTACCAGTTCAGGCTCTGGTCCCTTAAGTAACACTTCTATATCCTTTGGAAAGCTTCGATGGAGATAAGTAGGTTTGGTTCAGAGGATCAAAAACTAGGCTCATTGCTGTGCTGGGTGAATCGTTAAAGACCCTCGAGGGCCTGCAAGGGAAAAAAGAGTTCTTAAGAGTTTCAGCTCTGTATTCATCCGTAGTTGTGGGAACATGCCTTAGGTTGTCTCTTGCCGATGTGCTTTTTGGATCTCGCTTATACTGTCTGGGGCATCTTATGGTTGACAGAAGTTTCTGTAGAGCAGGAAGACTTTAAACAGGGCTACCAAACATGGAGCTCGCATAGCATATTAATATCGTTATTAAATTCCTGTATTACTGTCTTGAAATTGCTCTCCGATTTACCATCATGCTTTACGTCCATCTCATATGAAGCTTCACCTCCTGGAATATCAGTCACTTGTGCCAACATTCAATGCTGTTTGATGTAGCGTCCGCATGTACCTCTGTGTAGGTCTGGAGCTGCTCTACCAGCCGGAGGTTGTCAGGCTATATTTGTCACTCCTCAAGCTGAGCCACAACCAGAACACCCTGGAGGCGGCCGCAGGGGCCCTCCAAAACCTGTCTGCAGGACTGTGGGCTGTGAGTAGGATGTTTAAAGAAATAGAAAATGAGATTTAATTTCATTAAATTAATAATTTTATTTATTTTGAGAAATTGACTCCCAAGCGGGGCATTGACAGAGTGCGCCACTATCAACCTGGGGATCGCAGGTTCGAATCCAGGTTGATGCTGCAGCCATCTGTGCCCAGGAGCCCATGGGAGCCAACTGACCTAATTGGGAGGGATGGCTTACGCTCACCTCTCTGTCGCTTACATCGATCTGCAGCCAATCATGAGCTCATCCGCACTGAGTGGGTTAGGCTGCCCTTGAATGTGCAGTTTGAAAAGATGAGGATCACATGTCATAGAGGCGGCATGTGCTTGCTTATGCCCCTCCCTGGTTAATGGTGGCCGTATGTGGTAAGGAGGCAATATTTGAGGGGTCCAGCTAAATTAGGTAAAGAAAAGTTGAGGGAAATGCAGAAATTTAAACCGATGGATGAATACTTATCATCTATGTAAGTGAGACTTACTCAATATTTTTGCATGTTTTAAAGCTGGGGTTGGTAAATTTTTATCTGTATACACAGACTGTTATATTAGTTGAAATGGTCTTTACACCCTGAAAGCAATCAATAACCAATGATATTTTTTGGCTGGAGAGTCATTGGCTACTAGAATAAAAATTCTGTCCAATCACTGTTGCGGTCCACTGGAAAATTCCCAATCAAATGCTCCCATGTCTCCCTGCTTGTGTGGTATCTTACCGTGCCCGATTGCATGAGTGTGTGCGTGTGTGTGAGAGAGAGATAGGTGGCTTTGGAAGGGCCTCCACAGGTAGGGGATTCCTGAAGAGATGCTACTTTCAAATGTTGCCAACTTTCCAGATTACCAATCCCAGCTTTAATAAGTGATTATTCTGTTTCATTTTCTTCTGTTTCTTAGTGGTCTAATTACATCCGTGCAACCGTACGTAAAGAGAAAGGTCTGCCTATACTGGTTGAGCTACTCCATTCAGATGCAGATAAAGTGGTGAGGGCTATTGCTATTGCCCTCCGTAACCTGGCTATTGACCACAAAAACAAAGATCTCGTTGGTAAGAATGCAATTCATGTATCTTATCATCTATCTGTAATTTGCATCCTCTCAAGCTTCTTCTTTTTCTCTGTAAACCAGAGCTGCATAGAAAATGCACAGTAAGTTCTAAAAGATGTGCATGATTGCCTACAATTACTCTTGATATCAAGAAAGGCTCTTTGAATGCATAATCCATGTTAATCATCATTTGTTATTATTTAAAAGCGTTGTTGAATTCATTCACACCTTCTGTGCACACATTTGTAAAGCAGTGCTGTCATATGGTATGATTGATGCTTTTCAATATTCTGGCTGGTTGCTTTTGGTAGGGAGCTATGCCATGAGGGACCTGGTCAGCAATCTGCCCAGTGGCCAGCAACGTCCTGCCAAAAACCTGGAAGAGGACACCGTGGTAGCAATCCTCAATACCATACATGAGATTATCACTGACAATCTGGAGAATGCTCGCTTCCTGATTCAGGGTCAGGGGATCCAGAAGCTGGTGGCCATAAACAAGACAAGGTACTTTTACCTTTAAAGCATTTTGGCAGACACCCAACACTCAACTCATTTATACAACTGAGCAGCTGAGATGAGGGTTAAGGGCCTTGATCAAAATAGTGATAGTCAAAAAATTTGATAGTGTATTGATCTTATACACCAATCAGCCATAATATTAACACCATGACTGGTGTTATGGCTTTTTTATATCATTACCAGCTTCAGCAGTTGGTGCTATGGTAGCTCTTCTGAGGGATAAGACCATATCAATAAGCCTTAAGCAACCATGACACTTTTGCCAGTTCACTGGTTGCCCTTCCTTGCACCACCTTTGGTAGGCAATTGCCCCGTATACCAGGTACCCCCCACAATTCCTTCTGTTTTGGAGCTGAATTGACTCAATCAAAGTTTTGCCATTACAATGTGGCGGTTATCAGAACTATATAGATTCTCACTTTTCCAGCTTCCAACACATTAATTCCTGAACTGGCTGTTTGCTTTCTGTTGAATACATCAAACTCCTTAGGTACCACTGTAACAAGATAATTAATTGTATGTTAATGAATGTAATTGATAAATGATTGAGTTTATTCAACGAGACAGGTCTTGTGGGTGTTCCTGGTATACAGCGGTAAGTAGATCCCATTCCTATAGCTCCTGTTGGGCGGGAGCTAAAAATCTGATAAAACCCTTAGAGACCATTATCATTCCTTTCGTTGTAGTGAAGACAGTAGTTAGCATGTCTGCGTCACAGCAAGAAGGTCCTGGGTTCAAGTCCCGGGCTTAGACATTTCTATGCTGTGTTTGCACGTTCTCCCCTTGCTTGTCCAAAAACATGCACATTAAGGTAATTGGCTGTTCCAAATTGCCCCAGGGTGTGAGTGTGAATGGTTGTGTGTGTGTTGGACCTGAGATGAGAGTGCCCAACCTTCCTGCAACCCTAATAGGCTCAAGCAGTTCAGCAAATAAGTGAGTGAACTTATGTGGTATACTGTTACAGTTTGTTTATTTCTGCTATACAAATGAATGTTATCACCATAGAAATTGGTCCAATTCTGTCACTGGTTTGTGTCTGCGTTTTCATTTCTACAGTCAGTCTGTGAGAGAGAACAAAGCAGCATCGCATGTCCTCCAAACTGTGTGGGCCTACAAAGATTTAAGGCACACACTGATCAAGGGAGGCTGGAATAAATCTCACTTTAAGGTATAAAAAACAAAAAACAACAGCAACATTTAATAGAGAATGGATGGCTGGTCCAGTAAAATGATGGTGGAATGTGGTTTATATTTTCAGCCAGCAGTGTCTGGAGTCCCCAAAAAGCAGAAGAATACAAAGCTAGGCAATGATGACATCACATTGCCCCTGATGGAAAAAAACCAAGGTCAGCGCTATCCTTGGGTTTTGTCCTGATTGCTTTCAGAATGCACACCCATAATGCCCTACTTACAAGTAAAGTGTGGGTGTGCATGTGGGTGTAGGTGTGGGTGTGGGTGCCGGTGCGGGTGTGTGCTCTTGTTCATTCATGCTCTTTATATCAATGTAGCATTTATGATTCACATGCCTACACTTGCGTGTATACGCACTCATATAAATATATATATATATATATATATATATATATATACATATGCCTCATGTAGATGGATACTGCAGCACTGATCAGAGCGACAGAGTTGGAGAGGGACCGTGCCACATGATAGAACGGGAAACCTTCCAGGTAATCTTTCATTCGTGGTATCGTGAAAGGACATTAGCTGTGACCATCAGACTGGTTATAAACAAACTGCACGGGGTGATAGGTTGGGGGGTTTGGGTTCGACATGGGGATAGGGGTGTGTGCTACATTTGCTTTATTTGTGCTACACTTGCTTTATTTTTGCAGGGGGTCAACGATAAGCGACATTTCATCAGGACTAGTAGGCCAGCTGTTGGATTAGTGGAACGTACTCCGCAACCCTTGGACTCCTGGGTCTGATGCCCCATCTGGTGAGCTCAGCTGCCAAATTTCAAAATAAAAAGGACTCTTTGTATGCTTTCCATTAATTCTGTCACCAAGGACAGACTTCATTTTTAAAAATTAAGTCGCTCCTTGGTGGCAAAACAAATCATCGCCATTCTCTTCCACACTAAATATTTTACAGGATAAATAGTGACCAATGCATAAAACATGTAGTTTCAATTAGACTTAAGAGATTAAAATGTTTTTTTCAGCACAGAAAAGACATTTGCTGCAATCGCTCTTACAACAAATTTTAGTTCAATTTTATAAAATCAGGGCTGTATGTTTAGTCGAGCTTCCAAGTGGAGCATCCATGACTCGGATGGTTGTCCCATGTCATGTCGGGTGTCTGCACAGGCCCACCACAGGAAACCCTACTATAAGATGGCAGCTTGCTTAAATCAGTTGGGTACCCTACTCAGTTCAGTTGGGTTAGGACTGTCGGGCTAATGGGCTGTAGCTGTTGGACCATTGGACTGTCGGAATATAGGGCTGTAATTATTCACAAAAGACTTTCGCAAACCACTTCATTGGAAACAAACTTTATCGCTGACCAATGGCTAGCATCGCCATATAATAGATGCTTTGTGTAAAAATACTTTCAGCTGGTTCGGTGCACCATTTATAATTGTTTTTACTCTTTTTGTAGATGAAACTATAACATTGGTGAGATTTTGGCTTCACGCCTATGGGATCTGCAATCAACCTGAGTACAGCTGACGTCATGGTTTGTGCAGGAGAAGTGTAAAGAACCACAGGTCTTATTCCAGCATCTTTAGAAAGCTGAAAATTGACTCCTTCATTTGTTTGTTGGTTTTTATTTCTTTCTTTCTTTTTATTGCTCTTTTTTTTTTTTTTTGAGAACTTGAGTGATTGTGGCTGTGGTATATTTTTTTCTTTCGCAGTGTTTTGCTGTCTTGCTAAAATATTCGGTTTTTAGCACCCCGGCTCCATTATTCCTAAATAACATACAGATATTATATGATCCCAGTACTGGTTAATATTTAATTACAACCCTTATCCTTGTATTATTTCATTTTTGTCAACAAAGCTTATTGTATAATAGAGCTAATATTCTGTGTGCAACATAGACCGGTAGTCTATCTTGATTTTTTTTTTTTTTTTTTTTTTTTTTTTGTACAGCAAAGAGATGCAACCAGCATATATATTATGGATATTAAATGTGACTAGCAGTCTATGGAAATCACAGACAAAAAGTCATTGTGCCATATTAGTCAAACAAGTAATTCTTACTTGATTGATTTGCTTCTTCATTGTCAGTGTTTTAACTGCTTGACAATAAAAGGCTTTTTATCATTTGCTCTTTTTGTCTTTTCCAAGCAAAGGGATAAACAGAAAATCAGCTTCATCACAGCGCGCTATATTAGCAATACACAAGCTTAGTGAAATCATTTACTTGGTAAATTAAATTAAGGAATCATTTTGTCCTTAAGAGTCTATGGCATACATATTCATTCCATTATCTCATATTACTCGATGAGCCATAACCCATAATGCCTTAATCCACCCGACAATAAATAGATCAGCTAAATGAATCATATAATCGGCGAAATTATATCTAGAAGTAAAATTAATAAAGGAATTCCTTTTGGGCTAATGGGATGGATATCCCATGAACCTTAACTCTTAAGGAACCCTATATAGAAAAAAGGCTGGCTGGATTTATTATATAAATTCAGTAGTATAGGAAACTTCTACATAGGAAAGATTACAGTATTCCCCTTAACTAAATATTAGGGGTGCTCTATACTTATACCTAGGTGAGGGCGTTATACTGTGTGGAGTTTGCATGTTCTCCCTGTGTTTCTGTTTGTTTTTTCAAGGTACTCCGATTTCCTCCTACACTCCAAAGACATGCACATTAGGCTAATTAGCTGTTCCAAATTGCTCCTAGGTGTGAGTGTGAAGGGTTGTGTCTGTGTTGCCCTGCAATGGTCTGGCAAGCTGTTCAGGGTGTACCACGCCTTCGTCCAGTGTCGACTGACATAGGCTCCAGCCTCCCCGTGGCTCTAGTAGGGTTAAGTGGTTTGGCAAGTGAGTGAATAATTTATTTACAGTGTTTCCTTAGTAGCACTATTTCTAAAAAAATCTCCATAGCAGCATTTAGACGTGTTTTAGAAAGTTTTATTAAATAAAATATACATAGTAAGAGTAAAGCTTGTCAAGGTCATGAAAGATGAATGGTAAGCCAAGCAATTTGTAAAGACAGATAGATGAATAAGTTTACAATTTAATGGTTAAGCGTTCTCAAGGTTTGTCCTTTCTGACCTTAACGTAACCTTCCATCAACTGCCTAGCACACTGCAATTTACAATATTGTATACTATTTCTTTCCTCTATTTTTATTATGGCAACTTTATAGTAACAAAACTGGTAGTATACTGTATTTTTTATATGCTGTTTATGATCACATACTTGTGTGTGTGTGTGTGTATATATATATATATATACTACCGGGCCTGGAAAAAGACTATTGATTGGCCTCAGAAAGGTTCTGGACCACCATCCGGCACCTCAGGAGGGGGAAGCAGTACTCCACAAACACTGTTTACAGTGGAAGTGGG
>JAOUQZ010000008.1:16657779-16720476 GCA_028564935.1 Neosilurus hyrtlii | reverse complement strand
CTGGGAACACCTTGGCATCCCCCCGGAAGAGCTGGAGGAAGTGGCTGAGGAAAGGGACGTCTGGGAGTCACTGCTTATGCTGCTGCCCCTGCGACCCGACCCCGGAACAAGCGGAAGAAGATGAATGAATGAATGAACATACAGGTATGTATGTGTGTGTGTGTGCGTGTATATAAATTACTTATATTTATATATTATTTAATAATTTTGCTTTAATCCAGGCCCTGGAAAAGCTGTTACATGAATATTTAAACACATTAAATAGCATCCAACACTGGAGTTTAGGGTTTGCCTTGACTTTTGCCCAAAGTCAGCAGGGATTAGCCCCCGCTTCCCCCACAACTCTGATGGATACGCTGTATAGATCTGGCGCGATCTGGAACCGGCAGCTATCCTGTGACATGTGCATGTCTCTGTTGGAGGAAACCGGATTAAACAGAAGAAAAATTACAAATGCACATGGAGAACATGTAAACTCCACACAGAACACCCTCGTCGAGCCCGAGATTCGAACACAGGACCTTCATGCTGTGAGGCAGACCACTATTTCCGTGCAACCTTGGTCCAAATCAAGATAACATTTTGTCCATCGCATTCAACGTGAAACTTTGTGTTCTGGTTTCTTTGTATGGTTGAGACACCACAGATGGATGTCTGGATAATCTCAGTTTATCAGAGAAAGAAAAGAATGAGATTTTCACTATCAGTCCAAAAGCCTTTGGAAATGAAGTTTCTGAGAAAGACGAATCGCAGATTCTTGCATCGTCACCATGTTTCAGAGGGCAGCACCAATGTCAGTCGACTATCTGCCTGTACTTTGTCATTTGGAAATCCAGGCACTTAGACCCGAAGAACAGTTGGGGATGTAAGGGCACTTCAGCCATGAAGGTGGAGGAAGGGGAAGGTACTCTTCACTCCCCTTGCTACCACACATTTTTTCCTGCCATGAATCAAACCAGCAATCTTTCAGGTCATTACAGACTACTCCATCAAGCAAATCGGCCTGTGCTAAAGCTAAGACTCTTGCTGCTACAAACAAATGCCGGAATAATAACAGTACATGTACACCTGACCAAGCTCTCTTTAAACGCTTTTGAGAAAACAGTTTGATGTCAGTACAGGAATCAGAAACACCTTGCCAGATAGCATAAACGGCCATCTGAAGGATAGGAACTTCACGAAAGAAACTGCTCCAGTGATGAAAGTGGTCTTCATTGCTGCTCTAGGATCTCAGGTTACCCTGGAGGATGTATGCCACTGTCCGTTTCAGAGCTAGTGAAGACCCGTTATATGTATCATAGTTATACTGTACTTATCTCTTGTGGATCCCCGTTACACATCCGTTATTCATCGGTTCCCATGCATTTAATTTTTTGCAGTCCAGTAGTAGAGCTGCGAGTCAGGTTCATTTGACATCAACGGGGCTCCACGGCGGGGTAGTGGTTAGCAACAAGGTCCTGGAGTTTGCATGTTTCTGCCTGTCTGCATGGGTTTCCTCCATGTATTTTGGTTTCCTTCCACAGTCCAAAGACATGTTAACAGGTTAATTGGCTGTTCCAGATTGAACATAGGTGTGAGTGTGAATGTTTGTCTGTGTTGCTCTGCAATGGTTTGGTCAGATTTTCAGGGTATACCATGCCTTTTTCCAGTGTTGGCTGAGCTAGGCATCAGCCCCCCGTGATCCTAGTAGGAGCAAATAGTTCAGCAAATGACGGGTGAGAGTGGACAGCAACGGATGCGAACTGACAAGTACATGACGAGGAATGCATTTTCTTTTGAACAAATACCCAGCACACAACAACCATAAAAACAGTGGACCCCTTTGCCTGGTGGAGTCGGTTTCATGTTTTGTGTACACACAAAACTTTATGCCAAACTGAAAATGGACAAGAAATCCATGAAAATGGAGATGAACTCGCTCCATTGGACGTTCGTTAACGCTATCCAGTAAGGTATGACTATTGCGTTATGGCTACAGAATAAATCCAGCAAGGAACTTATAAAATGTCACAGAAGCTCAACAAAATTTTCAGTCTGAAAACTTGAATGAGCTTCAGACAAATGAGTGTCGATGTCAAGAAGACAAGTTGGATATGACACCAGAAATATCCCAGTGTGCCGCAAGCACTCCGAGTAATATAGATTCTCATGAAACCAAACAAGGTTTCAAGCAAATCAACCAGACAGCTTCAGATAGTTTCTTAAAAACAGAACTGAGATCAGAGCCTTCCCCAAGTTCTGTTTAAAACACCACCGCCTGAAACATGAGCGAAGCCTCTTACTTTGAAAAGAACACAGAGGACTTTCAAATGTCAGGAAAGTTATGCAAGTCTGGATGATCTGAAGACTCCAGTCCAGACACCTTTACGGCAAAACCGAAAAAACTGCCCTGAAGCTCTAAAATGGAAGAAAGCTTATGAGCATAGATGCAGAAATATAAATCCTGGTTCTTTAGGCATGTCTATCTACCATCCATTTATTCATTTATTCATTCACTCCTTTGCCAAACCTCCTACCGACTCCTACTAGGGTCATGGGGATGCTGGAGTCTATTTCAGTTTACTCTGGGAGAGGGCGGGGTACACCCTGAACAGCTCACCAATACAAACCACATGGCCAACACACACAACCATTGTAGGAGGAAACTGAAATACCCAGAGAAAAGGCAAGTATAAGGAGAAAATGCAAAGTCCACATTGAAACGGCCTTGCCAAACCCGAGACTCAAACTCAAGTACCTTCTTGCTGTGAGACGGATGTTCTCAACTCTGCCCCCTTCATGGTCTTCTCTGTAACAACCAGCAACAAGTTCACACAGAAGTCCTTTCATAAAAGTGGCCTGATAGCAAAGATGGACTCATAGGCAGGCAAGACTCAGCTCCAAGCATGCCTTATACAGATGATATTATCAAACAACAGAAACTCACCACACCACATGGCCTTGCTACTCCAGAACAGCCTTCCAGTATCTCCAGCCCAGAGATCACCCAGGCCATATTCAGTGCCATCAACTTCTTCCTGGGTATACAGCCAGTAGGGTTAGAGGCCAGTTCCATTAGCATCGACCGCTATTCATGTCATAAATCTGACTATACGCCCTTTGGCTTGAAAAAGCAAACAGGGCAAACAGTTCCAGCTCAAGATACCAGCGCAAAGCTCTTCACCAGAACATCTTAGATGAAAGTTTAATTTGGTGAACATACCTTCTGAAAAACTTTAGCTGGCTAAAGAAGCATCAAAAATGAATAAATCATTGTATTTAATATAAAACTTATTATTGAATCTTCACATGGCTTTGCATAATGAAATTATGACTCTTGAGAAGAAAAAATTATATGTACTCATCATGGCATAGTTAGCATATCTGACACACTGTAAGAAAGTCCTGTCCCAGGCTCGGCGAGGGCGATTGTGTGTGGAGTCTGTATGTTCTCCTTGTGTTCTGCCTGGGTTTCCTCTGGGTACTCTGCTTTCCTCCCACAGTCCCAAGATATGCACATTAGTCTAACTGGCTTTTCCAAATTGCCCCTAGACCTAGAGGTGTGAGTGGTTTGTGTGTATGTGTGTGTGTGTGTGTGTGTTGCCCTGTGATGGTTAGCTGTTCAGAGTGTAAACCGCCTTCACCCAGTGTCGGCTGAGATATGCTCCATCCTCTCCCTAGTAGGATTAAGTGGTTTGACAAAGGATTGATTGAGTGAATAATAATGACTCACATCAGTGCATAATGTAACCCATAACGCTGTATACTGTATATACTAATATTTCTATACATAATTGTATTTTATTATATGTATAAATATTAATGATTAAAAAAGTGACTTTAGAGTGAACAGTGCATTATTTTCTTACATGTGTGCTTTATTTACTGTAGATGACCAAAGGGGGACAGTGTTGTACAGATTATTCCTACTCTTATTTCTTTAGTTTCATCCAATGTTTTAAAATATTGATGACATTAAGTTTAATTAATACAGATGTTTAAAGTGTTTAACAAATAGAGATGTTTGTTCCTGCTCTCTCTCTATCTCTCTAAAAAAAAAAGAAAAGTCCATGCAGTGAACCATTTACATGCAATAAAAAGTTCAAAACACTAGTTAATGCCACAGCTTCCTTGGCTACCAAGGACAAATTGTTAGAGAAGTCAGTTTTTATTTGTATAGCGCTTTTTACAATTGAGTAGTAGAGAGTAGAGAAGTGGGTTTGGTACTTAAAGGTTGCTGGTTCGATTCCCGAACTGGCAAGAAAAATGTGTGACAGAGGGGGGAGCAAACAGTACCTTCCCCTTTCTCCACCTATACTGCTGAAGTGCCTTTACCCCCCAGCTGCTCTCCAGGCACTGTGATGTGGGTGGCCACTGCTCCAAGTGTGTGTTAACTCACTGTTAACGTGTGTGTGTGTGTGGGTGTGTGGGTGGGTGGGTATGCTTACCTCGGCTGGGTTAAATGGGCAAGATTAGTACTGTATATCAAAAATGTAAATAATAATAATAATTAACAGCTGCAATTTAATCTGAAATTCTTACTGATTGAAGTTCTTATTCAGTTAAAATAAAAAGAATTGAATTTTGGAGGAAGAATGTGAACAATTGAAAAATTTTGCAACCTTCAGGCACAGCTGTCATCTCCCACATGCCTTAATTTTCTTTATCCATTCCATAATCATCATTCTAGTTGCCATAACAACAGCAGTATTAAGCAGTTTACCTGAGAATGTCCATCATGCTGTAAGCTTGTATTTATTTTATTCTTCTTGCTCTAGCTGAGGAAAGAAGTGTAGAGAAATAATAATAATAATTATAATAATAATAATACTAACAACAACAACAACAACAACAACTACTACTACTACTACTACTACTCATTTGCCAAGCTGTTTATTTGTGCCTATTAGTGTCACGGGGAGGCTGGTTCCTATCTCAGCCAACACTGGGTGAAGGCAGGTACACCCTAAACAGCTTGCCAGACTATTGCAGGGCCAACACATACACACAACCATTCACACTCACACCTAGAGGCAATGTGGAACAACCAGCTGGCCTAATGTGCATGTCTTTGGACTGTCGGAGGAAACTGGAGTACCCAGAGGAACCCACACAAGCACAGTGAGAGCATGCAGACAATGAGAGCCTGGGACTTGAACCCAGGAACCTCTTGCTATTAGGTGGACGTGCTAACCACTACACCACTGTATTGCTCAACAACAACATAAATAATGAATAAACAGTTGTTCTCTTACCAGGCCCTCACGTCTCAAGTACGTTCCCTGTTTTATTTAAACAGGGCATGGATTTGTTCAGTGGACTCTTCCATGACCCATCCCCATAACATCCTACAGATGGACTACTGAGAGCATTCTGAGCAGCTGCATCACAGTCTGAGTTGGGAATTGCATATACGGAGGAAAGTGAGGACAGCTGAGAACATCATTGAAGTCTCTCTTCCCTCTATCATAGACATTTAGACCACATACTGCATCTGCACCCCTCATACAAACTCTTTAACCTCCTGCTGTGTGAAAAGATGCACCACAGCATTCGGGCCATCACAGCCAGACCTTTGGAACAGCTTCTTCCCCCATACCATCAGAGCCTTAAATCAGAGGGACTGGACTGATTTCACACACACACACACACACACACACACACACACACACACACACACACACACACACACACACACCCTGATTGATCACCATTCCATTTCAATTCCCATTTAAAAAACATCAATAAGTTTCATTCATCTGTAATCAGGGGGCACTGTGGCGTAGAGGGTAGCACGTCCACCTCACAGCAAGGAGGTACTCTAGATTCGAGTCCCAGACTCAGGTGTTTCTGTGTGGAGTTTGCATGTTCTCCACATGCTCGTGTGGGTTTCCTCTGGGCACTCCGGTTTCCTCCCAACATGCAAGGTTTCCTCTAAAAACATGCACCTTAGGCTAACTCTTTGTTCCGAATTTCCCCTAGATGTGAGTGTAAATGTAAATGTTTGTGTGTGTGCTGTTCATGTAATGGTCTGGCAAGCTGTTCAGGGTGTATCCCCCCTTCGCCCAATGTCGGCTGAGATAGGCTCCAGCCTCCACGTGACCCTAACAGGATTAAACAGCTTGGCAGATGAGTGAGTGAGGCTATCTCTGTGGTAATTGCCTGCTGTGCTTGTTCTGTCATGAAAAGTGAAACTCATTTTCATTTGCAGCCCAGCACAATCAATGCTTTTGAAATATGTTTAAAAATTTGGGATTTTCAGCAGGACTTTTTTTTGGATGCCTATTATACTTGCTATAACATATATCCAACAAAAAGATCCTACAGATGCCTTCAAGCACCTAAAAGACACATGCTCTAGCAGTTAATCCCCAGTCTGAACATGGTTGGCCATAAAAACTAGGTGCACAGCATCCCCTGCTGGGCATACTGTACCACCATTCATTCATTCATGCAACACTGAACCTCCCATCTCTTTGTAAAGGTAGGGCACACCCTCGCCTATCTATTGCAGGGCCAAGACATGCATAACGATTCACACTCACACCTAAGGGCAATTTGGAACAGCCGCATAGCCTGATGTGCATGACTTTGGAAGGAAACCAGTGTACCTGGAGAAAACTCATGCAAGCACGGGGAGAACATTCACACTTCCCACAGAGTTGGGCACAGGCGAGGGCACAGGCAAGCCCAGGACTCAAACCCAGGGCCTTCTTGCTGTGAGGTAGACATGCTAACCACTACACCAACTTGCCGCACTGCTGTAATGCCACAAATGGAATTACACATGTTTAATTTAAATTGCTGCCCTATTGCGCAACCAGATCCGGATGAAAGTTGGTCTGACATCGAAGCATTGGATCCTGAATATACAGAGGATATTTCATTTTAATATTTCATCCAAATCAGATGTGGTTTGACAGAGATATCAGATGTGGTTTGACAGAGATTTTATATAATGATAAAATTCCGTCCATTATAAGAGAGAGGAAATTTTTGAAACGATAATCATTTTTGTGATGTTATCAATGTGGGGATTCTGGATTCCAAATTTTAATGGGGACATCTCTGGATGATCACCTATCCATCATAAGAATTTTAGATTGATATGTCAAAATCTGTGCTCAGGAAGGTGGTAACAAACAGACAAACAAATAAACCCCTGTCTCCTTGGCAAAGATGATAAACTAATGGGCATGCAGAGTTGCAATAATTTGGGTTTGTGCAAAGATGTCTTCAAACTGTGAACTGATGGTGAATCTTTAGAATTAAACTATGGCACCTTTAAGCTGCTTTCCGAGATAATCTAATCTCTGTTATAGAATTGACAAATGTTATGTTGGTTTCCTTTGAAAAAGACCAGTTTTTAGTTCCAGGTACTCATTTATCTATCAGAAAACTACCAACAGAAGCCCAAAACAAGCCAAGCCTGATCTACTGCACTGTATTTCACTAGTAATTTTAAAATTATATGATCACTGTAGGTTCATCAATACTTAAAAATTGCAAACACAACCTTTAATAGCGGAGTTTTGAATTTCGCGTTGAGATGTTTTGCAATTTCCCATACAAGCAAATATTTTGTGGCTTAAATACGTATATCATGTGACAGTCGCTTGTTTGGCAGAAAAAAGTGAATCTCCTGTCGTAAATCAGTCACGTTTATTCACTTTTTGTTCTCAAACTGTTCGCTTTTTGTTCGCACATTATTAGGAAGAACAAAATGCAAATAAAAAATGAATGATGACAAAATACATGGAATACGGCAGATTCCAGCTAGTCTTAAACTTTCCGCATGGATCCAACTTGTTACTTTTCCTTGCAAATGAAAACGAATAATTTGCGACCAAATTGAGAACTTTGCGACTTTCCCTTGACATGTGCGGACTGTTTGAAAAGAGTTTGAGCGTATTCTGCATCAGAGCCTCGTTTTGCAACATTCATGTATGAAATTTTTCACAATGAGTTCACAAACCATGCAACCAAAATGTGAAGCTACAGCCGCGAATTGCCATTCATGTCAGTTGCTTTTCTATCACACCACTAGTGTGATCACCCCCTAAGCTAATTGACTCTTCCAAATTGTTGTTCAGGGTGTTCACCCCGATTAGGCTATAATAGGCTCTAGCCTATCCGCAACCCTCATAGGATTGAGTGATTTGGCAAATGAGTGGCTTAATTAAAAAGGAAACAATCCTTGACCCCTGTACAGTTGCTGTACTAGACTCTTAATGATATGTTTTTTAAAGTATTATTAATATTAATAATTAATAATAATAATAATCATCATCATCGTCATCATATTTATGATTATTATTATTATTATTGTTATTAATAATAATAATAATAATAATTATAATCATAATCATCATCATAATAAATATGTTTATTACAAACAACAACAACAACAACAACAACAATAATATACTACTAGTACTACTACTACTACTAATGATAATAATAATAATTATTATAATAATAATAATAATATACTACTATTACTACTAGTAGTAATAATAATAATATTATTAATAATAATTAAAAATAACAATATACTACTACTACTACTACTAACAATAATAATTATTAATAATAAATCATAATAATATACCTCTACTACTACTACTAAAAATAATTATAATAATAATAATATACTACTACTATCACCACTAACAATAATAATGAATAATAATAATATACTATTATTAGTAATAATAATAATAATAATAATAATAATGTTACTAAAATCTGTTGTTGTTATTATTATTATCATCATCATCATCATCATCATTATTATTATTAGAAGCCACTAGACCTTCTACAGTATTTTTCTTCTTCGTACAGCTCTGTTGTCCCATTATTGTGGGCGTGGTAAATGGATAAGTGGGCGTGGTTAACGAAGCGCGCAAACAATGAACTGGTGGTGCGCGCGCCTTCCGACAGTTTATTCCTCAATCGGTTTGTACAGGATTCAATATTGCATTTCTTCTCTTCTGTGTCTAAACTTTCAGGTAGGAATCTTTATTTTTCATTTTTCTCTTCATAATGGAAATATTTCTAATATTAGACTAAAGTGGGAAGTTTAAGCTCCTTCATCATTTTCATCACTGTTAGACTTTTGTTGTTGATTTTTTTAAGTAGAGCAGAAATTTGTTTAAAAGTTAAAAACAATGTTGTGTTTTATATAGAAACGTAGATCCTTTTTTTATCAAAAAAAAAATGCATGTTTGGCCATCATCCTCTATTGCTTTTTTAAGTAGTCAGATGTCATAATTATGGGATGTTTTGTTATATTATGTGCATTTCAGATGTTTATTATTTAGCTCTATATAAATGTGCTTAGTGGCTCAGCAAACTTAGGTTTTCAAAATTTCTATTTTAGGTGCAATGTGTTATATGACAAACAAGATTTTACTGTGTTACACATATTTTTCTCCACATTTTATTATTATTAAACTCATCTTGGAATAAAAAGGTCTGAATAGATATCATTGATTTAGCCTAGGCGGCAAGGTGGTGTAGTGTCACAGCAAGAAGGTTCTGAATTTGAGTCCCAGACTCGGTGAGGGGTTTTGTGCGCTGTAGAGTCTGCATGTTCTCTCTGTGCTTGTGTAGGTTTTCTCCAGGTATTCCGGTTTCCTATGACAGTCCAAAGACATGCACATTAGGTTAATTGGCTGTTCCAAATTGCCCCTAGGTGTGAATGTGAGTGTGAATGGTTGTTGGCCCTGTGATGGACTGCCTAACTGTTCAGAGTGTACCTTGCCTTTGCCCAGAGTTGGCTGAGATAGGCTCCAGTCTCCCTGTGACCATGATAGGGTTAAGTGGTTTGGCTAATGAATGAATAAATGAATGAATGAATGAATGAATATATGACTTATCACTGGTGTTGTACCCTCTAGAGTACTTATCTGTACCCTTTATATTCTGCCAGCGGACATATAGTGTATGTACATTTTTGGCTCACAAAAATGTATACTTACACTGAGCTCCAGTAATTATCCCTAGTGGTATATTAGTGTAAATTGTACCTTGGGAGGACACAGAGAAATTGCCACTGCACCTCTACTTCTAACGGTGTATCATGGAGCTACCTTAAAGAAATCAATAATAATTATCCCAAACATATGCCGTGTCCAGCTATTCATTTTCTCTCCTTTGTTGTTTGAGATATTTTCCTTTGTTTTGACATATTCACCAATTATCATCACAGTGCACAGGAACCGCACAATCTGATTGGTCTGCTATCTGGGGATTAATATAGTTTATCCCAAGTGGATAATACAGTCACTGGAAGCAGGTGGTGTATTACTGTCATGCTTTAAAAATAAACCATAAAAATCTCTTGGACTGTGCAGTGACATCCACTAGCCTTTGTCTCATAATTGTTAACTATACAATTAACCATGATTATACAATGCATATAATAATGCAGATAGAGGTCAAGTGACTTTTCCATGGCATACCAGATGGGCAACTCCACAATCTGGGATTATTGCAGTCTTCAGGGTTTACACACACTGGTAACATTTTCCAAAGAGAACCACAGAAACTCCATACAGAAATGCCTGGGCCTGGGACTCAAACTTTGGTCCTTCATCCTGTGAGGCAGACATGCCTCACTAAACAGGTTCAGTATGACAGTTAGTAAAATAACCACTCTGTATAACCATACTGATTAGACAAGAATCACAGAATATGAAACATTGAGGCGGAAGAGAGGAGTAACACATTGTGTTCCACACCAATTAGCCAAAAACAGAAATCTGAAGCCACATGCGTCATCTGGCCATAGGTGTCAATGTGAATGTGAATAGGCCTACGATAAATTGGTGAGCTGTCCAGCAGTGACACCCGTCGCTGGGGGCAGTTGGGAAGACCATTTAGATCAGAGGTCACCAACCTTTTTGAAACTGAGGGCTACTTTATGGGTACTGAGTAATACGAAGGGCTACCAGTTTGATAGGCTCTCCTGAAATTACACATTTGCTCAGTTTGCCTTTAGTTATAAATTATCAATAATGATTAATGATACTCATCTATGTGAAGACACTGATCATGTTAATGATTTCTCACAATAATTATCAACAATAAAGATCAAAAATTAATTTTAGAAGCAGCTCACTAGTGAGTCGTGCTATTTTTTGAACAGGCCTGCGGGCGACTTTTGTGGTCCTTGGGGTCGACCTGGTGCCCGCGGGCACCGTGTTGGTGACCCGTGGTTTAGATGCTTGGGGAAAACCTTCAACATACTTTTCAACTCTCTTCTCTCTCCTCCATAGGCTGCACCAGCCAGGTTTGTTCCTCTCACCGATGGAGCAGGAATCTGAGAGAGACACTGCTCATATGGGCAGAGGGACAATGGCACTACCCACAGTTTATATGATTTCAGATCTCCTCCCTGACATTAACATGACCAACAGTATCAATCTAACAGAAGCGATCCTGTTCTCTCCGTACTTTCAGCACTCATTGTGCATGGCTGCCGTGTTTGTCGTGGCGTACCTGTTTATCTTTCTGCTCTGCATGATCGGTAACAGCGTGGTGTGTCTCATAGTCCTAAGGAACAGGCACATGTGGACAGTCACTAATGTCTTCATCCTGAACCTTTCCATTAGCGATCTGCTTGTGGGGATCTTCTGCATTCCAACTACTTTGGTGGACAATCTCATAACGGGCAAGTGTGCATGCATATATATGTGTATGTATGTAGTTACGTTTGCTTGGAAGTAATGTTTTCACCTGTGTGGGTTTGTCAGTTTGTTTGTGGAAAAGATAACTCAAAAGGTTATGCATGGATTTGAGTGGGTTTTTTTAAAGGAGGGCCTGGTAAAAGTAAAAAAAGCATTCAAATTTGGAGGTGATTCATGCATGGGATCCTATTTTAAAAAATGTTTTTAAAATGATATCCCCAAAAATACCCTTTTGTTAATACATACAGAAATGTTTATCAGTCATTTCATTATAAGTATGCTAAGTTATAATAATGTGCCTGGTGGAGGGATTTTGCACTGTATGAGTACCCCTCTAATTAGTTTGTTTGTTAATTTGTCTGTTTGTTAGTTTGGGTGCTGTATAACTTTAAAAAGTTTTGCCTGGGTTTTTATATTTTTTTAGTGAAGAGTGTGGTACAGGCAACAAACCATTAAATGTGGGAGGTGATCAGTGCATGGAATCATGTTGAAAAAAAAAAACTTAAAAAGGTTAATAAGTACAACTAATGTGAATGTATTCATTAGACACCCACCAGGGGGAGACATATCATTATACCAATGCCAAGTTATAATGAAACCTGAAGTCTTCAGCAGACTTTTTAAGTGAATCAATGCACTTGCCACCTTAATTCTATTTGTGCCTTGTGGAGGCACCTTGCACTCTATTACTGCACCATTTGGTGACACAGAATTCAGTAGAAGAATATAAACTGTGAATAAGGTGAGAAAGATATACTTGAGGAAGGCATTTCATACTATGGTACAGTGGATTGTGCCCATGCATCACAGATCCAGGGTCTGGTTCGATTCTGAGCTTGAGCTAGTGGAGGTTACAGGGTCATGTTCTTTCTGAATTCACAGATTTTTCCAGGTTCTTGAGTTTCTTACAAACATTCTATAGGTGTGAAAGAATGTGTGGTTGGTTGTGTGGGTGTGGTCGCCAGATCCAATGCAACCCTGAACAAGCAAAAGCTGAATAGAAGTCCAAAAGAAGCTATATTAGTGTCAGATAAATGAAGGGCAGTGGTGGTGGAAATTTCTACTGAAAACACATATTTTGTTGAAATGTAAATGGAATAATGGAAGTGTGAAAAATCAGGTGTGAAAAGACCAGTCAACTCTCACTGCTTGTTTACTGGACAGGTTGGCCATTCAGTAATATAATATGCAAGCTGAGTGGACTTGTGCAAGGAATGTCTGTCTGTTCCTCCGTCTTCACACTGGTGGCCATTGCAGTGGACAGGTAAGTGTTTATGTTCTTTTGCCTTTGCTTTTAATTTATCATTTAAATGTCAGAACTTTTTCTGGGGCTCCAAAAATGGGAGCCATTACTGATTGGACATGTCGTTTTCAACGGCTCTAATTGGTCTAATCATTGATGGCTTGAGTGCAGATGTACGAAGAGATAGATTTTCCAAAATGCATTTAAAAAGCGTGATATTTATATGAAATATGAGTGACAAGTGATCCTGAATATCTGGTATTCTAAGGTACAGTGTATTACATTTTGCGGTACCTAGCAGCATCTAACGCCAAGAGACCAGTTAATAACCAACCGAAATTTCATTCCTGGCTGCCCCCCTTCGAAGCCTGCATGTTGTTGGGCTAGTGTAGAAACATGTCAATGCAAGATGGTGGCCTTCTTGAGAGGGGACCCACACCACATATAAATATAAACAGATTATTCTAAGGTTCTGAAAACCTTTTACATTTTATTTTTAATATAAATTTTATATAAATTATAGGTAAAACAAATGTATTTACTACTGTGATACTTAATAATAGATCATCCAAAATGTTACACACTGTTCCTTTAAGGTTTTTTTTAAAGTAGACCTTATTAAATGGTTAAAAATCTACTGTAAAGATGTGAGAAACGTGTTGGGGCAACTGTGGCATAATGGTCATAGAAAATCGGGTATGAGAAGGTGAGGTTGGTGATTAGATTTTTGAACCGGCAGTAAAAATGTGTGGAACCTTCATGGCTAAAGTGCTCTTGAGTAAGGCCTAACCCTGGACCTAACCTCCAATTGCTCCCCAGGCGCAGCAGTGTGGCTACCCACTGTTCCGAGAGTGTGTGTGCTTACTTTGGATGGGTTAAATGCAGAGGAAATTTCCCTTGTGGGATTATTACAGTACATCAAAAAATAAACAAATAAAAAATAAGAAACTATAAAAATGTACTTATTACTAATTTGACTTTACCCCTCTCCCCAATTTCCTTCTTTCTACCCAAGGTTTCACTCCGTAGTTTACCCCTTTAAACCGAAGCTGACACTTTTTGTAGCAAAGGCAGCCATTGGTATGATATGGATTTTGGCTCTTGTCATAATGTTCCCTTCATTCCTGATGTTGACCGTCCAGCAAGAAAGGAACCACTTCATGGCTCAAGAGGACAATTACAACCTGACCTATCCTTTTTATACTTGCTACGAGACATGGCCTGATCCTGAAATGCGTATAGTCTACACCACAGTGCTATTTGCCCATATATACCTGATACCCCTCATTCTAATCATCTTTATGTATGGCCGCATTGGAGCTAAACTGTACTCGACCACATTCCTTGACAAGGTGAATCAACCTGCCGGCACCCCAAAAAGGAAGTCTCCTATATTGCACAGGAAGATCAAAGTCATCAAAATGCTTATTGTTGTAGCTCTTCTCTTCATGCTGTCTTGGCTGCCTTTGTGGACTCTGATGCTGCTAATTGATTACGCAGGTCCAGAAGGAGACCAACTAGATCTTCTGACAGGTTACATCTTCCCTTTCTCCCATTGGCTTGCCTTTTCCAACTCGAGTGTCAATCCCATAATCTATGGCTTCTACAACAAAAATTTCAGGCAAGGATTTCAGGCTGCTTGGATGCAGCAACCATCCTGCTGCTTGGACAGGCCTTTACAGGTCCATCTCAGAAGAGTTGAAAAGGGCAACAAAACTTGCTCCCACTTGGACAAAGCTATCAGATGCAACGCTCTGAACCTCGGTTTAAGAAACAAAATCTACAATGACAATGATTTAACAGGTTGTGTACGACTGGAGATGGAACACAGAAGAGTGTTTATGGAAAATAAAAGCGCAGGGGCAGAAGGGGGCAACAGGGGAACAGCAATCAAAAAAGAGCTTCTGCAGGACATTGAGAGGATCTCGCCAACAGGACCTACAGTGTACCAGGCCTGGGAACTTTAAATGGTCCACCACAATGTGAAGCAAAGTTACTTCTACCATTCATCCATTCACCAATCTGCTTAATCCTAGTAGGGTCACAGGGAGGCTGGAGCTTGTCTCAGCAGACTCCTGGCAAATGTCGGGTACACCCTGAACAGCTCACCAATCCATCACAGTGTCAATGCACACAACCATGTACACTCACACCTAGTGGTAATTTGCAACAGCCAGTTAGCCTAATGTGCAAGTCTTTGGATTGTGAGTGGAAACCAGAGTACCCCAAGGAAACCCATGCTGGAACATTCAAACTCCACACAGAAATGGCCTTGCGGAGCCTGGGAATCAAACCCAGGACCACTACTTGGTATTATTCAGGTGATCTTTATATACAAGTCTAATATTGACAAAGAAGACCGTATATATTTGCTTGCATTCCTATATGCAGGTCATTTATCATATGACATACTAGTCAGGGGCGGCACAGGGGTGTAGTGATTAGCATGTATCACTCTGCAAGAAGGTCCTGGGTTCAAGTCCTGGGCTCAAGCATTTCTGTGTGGAGTGTGCATGTTCTCCCTGTGCTTGCGTGGGTTTCCTCTGGGCACTCTAAGTGTGGATGGTTGTGTGTGTTGGTCCTGCGATGGTCTGGTGAGCTGTTTAGGGGGTACCTCCAGCCTCCCCACAACCCTAATAGGATTAAGTGATTTGACAAATGAGTGAGTGTACTAGTCATGTGATAGATATATAGAGAAAGCCTATCGATAAATAGAAAGGTATATTAGCATTATAGGACTCACAACCCCTGTTTTTATTCCTGCGTTGCTCAATACATTGTGATAATATTAGTTTTATGCATAATAAATGTCTACTCTTTGGCTACATATAGAAAATGACTTTCATATCAAGAAAAAATATGCTCTTAAGCCTACTTTCCTCCAGACTCATTACTTACAGGCTGCTCGCTCTTAAGTTTCTTCTTTAATCATGTAGTTATTTTCCAGACCTGTCATTTTTGCTATTGCCATCTTTTCCCTTCCTTCATGGATGAGAGACCTATTAGCAACAGTATGTTTTTAATAGTTCAAAGCTATTTATATGCTTTCAGTGCTGTAGTTTGTGAGTTTGCTGCATGAGATGACCCTGAGAAAGTAAGGAGACCAAATTCCATTATAAACTTGAAGTGGTTTACATCCAATTGTTCTGAAAATGTGTCAAGGATTGATTTAATGCATAATGCATTTTCAGCATTTTTCAAAGCAAGTCTGAGCCACACTCGTACGATTTTAGATCAAAAGAATATCTGGTACATGGCCATGCAGTCTTAATGAAAATCGGAATTCATGTGACAAAACTCCCCCAAAAGAAATCATCACTCTCCACTTTTCATGTGCATTGACCTTTTCTGGTTCAGAAACAGCCCATAGTCTGTATGATCAAAGCTTTTACTTTATGTTAGCATGGTTCAACAAATATAATTTATTTCCACAAATCTGAGTTTTGTCAGAATTGATGCTCAGGATGCATATGAATCGTGTGTGTATATATATATATATATATATACACACACACACACACACACACACACACACACACACGCACACACACACACACACACACACACACACACACGATTCGTATTCATCCTGAGCAACAATACTTTTTGTTCACCCTTATGACAGCTTTGTTCACCCTTATGACAGGTGTGATCACACTAATGACAGGCCAAATCTCAGTAGTGACATGTCAAATCAAAGTAATTTTTGACTAGTTTAGGTGTAGAAGTTTCAGGCCTGATCGAAGTGATGTCAGGACAAATCAGAGTAATGTCAGGTCTAATCAGTAATGTCAGGTCTAATCAAAGTGATGTCAGGTCTAATAAAAGTAATATCAGGTCTAATCAGCGTGATGTCAGGTCTAATTAAAATAATGTCAGGTCTAGTCACAGTAATATCAAATCTAATCACTGCAAATATCAGGGCTAATCACAGTAATGTCAGGTCTAACCACAGTAGAGTCAAGTCCAATCACAACAATGTCAGGTCTACTCACAGTAGAGTCAAGTCCAATCACAGTAATGTCAAGCCTAATGATGACAAATATCAGAACTAATCACAGTAATGTCAGATCTAAACAAAGTAATGTCAAGTCTAATTCCAGTAATGACGGATCTAATCACACTAACAAAAGATCTAATCAGACTAATGTCAGGTGTATGAACAATACTGATGTGTTGTTTACCCTGAATTAGAGGTCTTTTCACACTAATGCTATGTTTCTAGGCAGCAGTAACAAGCTTATCCACAATAATGACATGTATGCATTGAAAAAAACTGAATGTTAATGACAAGACAAAGACTGAAACTCAAACCTTATTCAAGTTCATGGATCACCATGGAAACTCATGCAATATGCAAATTCATCTACACTCATGGGTGGAAAGTACATCCTAGTTCATCATGTCTTTCTTTTTTTATTTAATAGGGTCTAAATAACATTTATGTGGTTGTCGCTGTAATTTGTTTGTTCTTGTTGTTGCTGTTGTTAACTGAGGAATCCTATATTCCTTTATTTATTCATTTTCAACAAGTACTTTGTCCTGGTCTGAGACGTGGAGGATCTGGAACCTATTTTGGGAACAATTCATCCTCTTTCTACCAATGCAAACCAGGCACTGGTTCTGGGTTGGTGCTAGTACTGGTTCATTGTTGGTTCAATTGCCAAACATTCTAAGAACCAAAGAGCATCCTTACGTCACTGGATATGTCTGTATATGTCTCTGCTTTTGCAGGAACGTTAGCTTCACTATCCATCCATGCAAGTACATCTAGCGCCAAACATCCTCTCTTTTTTCTTATTCTTCTTTGGATTAGGTAGACAAGCTGCTTCACTAGGGCTGTTGTTACTTTTTTATATATTGTCCACAAAGATTTAGTTGGTCTTGTTGGTCATGATAATTACCCCCCGGTCCCTGATATATGCGGTTCTTTGTTCTAGAGCAGACATGTTGGTGTAGTGAACAGAGAACGCCCTAGGTTGAGTCCCAGGCTCATCGAGAGCATATCTGTGTGGAATTCGTGGTTTCCTCTGGGTACTCTGGTTTCCTCCGAGAGCCCATACATATTAAGATAATTGGCTGTTCCAAATTGCCCATAGGTGTGAGTGTGAGGGTCAGTAGTTGTTTGTTGGCCCTGAGATGGCCTGGCAAGCTGTTCAGGGTGTAGCCTGGTCAGTTGACCGAGATAGGCTCCAGTCTCCCTAGTAGGATTCAGCAAATGGATGAATGAACAGATGGTTCTAGACCATATTGGTGTCGCTCTCAAATAAGTTTTGTGACCCGAAAACCCTAAAACAAAGGACTGGTTTGAGATTAAGCTCCAGCTCTGAACTGAATCTTAACCAATTAATGTGCAGGTGGGAAGTAAACCCAATCAGACACATGGTCAAAACATGATACAGTAAGCTGAGCCACACCATGCCACAATCAATTTGCTGCATCGATCTGCTAGTTTGTTGCATGGACTTGTATCCAGTAGCAATTGAGTCATTGGCTGTTGTACTGTAATTAGATGTTTCTATTCTTGTTGTGAGTTGCTAGTTGATGTTTGGCAGGACATTACTCAACATTCTGCTTGACTTAGTGGAATTTTCATTGCTTTTGCATCAGCTGCATGGTGTATAATTCACATGGTGACGCTCCAGGGACTGTTACCGCCAGGTGATTATGGCGTTGTGTCAAACTGTGTATCTGCACAGTGTTTTCCTTTTTGCTATGAAGCAAAGTGGAACAAAAGGTAATTTTGCACCTCACCTCATCTTGTCCTCCAACTCACCAGGTATATCCCTAGCTTGTCCACCAACGCTGTCAGTCTGGACCCATTAAGCTTACCCCTGACAGTAAAAAAACAAGGTTAACACTTTACTCTTGGAATGCGGAGGACCGATTAATTGGACAAGCCATGTTATAAAATACCATGTTGAAGCAGGAGGTGGTCTCATCAGCCTAGTCCCACACTGTAAGGAAAGTTCAGACTGAATTGTACCTTTATTAAAGTTGCAATGTGATGGAAGAATGCATGAACAAGCAAATTGTAGGATGTTTTGAGATGTGCTAATATGAGAAAAAAAAACATTTTATCAATTATGTTTTATTGTTTTGGGGTTTTCTTTGGGGGGGGTTAGGTTGTATGTTTAATAAAAATACTGTGATATCAGACCTCCTTTGAAATATTTCATAGTGATTGAACACTCAGTATAGTATACTAGCATGATATTATAAACAATTATGTGCCAATGGAAAGGTAGATAGGACTGTTCAATCCATCAACATCCACAGAGTTTGTTGCATGGACTTGTAAACTGCATAATTCGTTTAGTATATACTACACAGAAACATAAGGGGGAAAACAAAATAAAAACCCTCTATCCTTACATCCATCCATTTGCCAAACCATTTTGATTCAAATACTATCCACTCAGAATATACTCATTCATTCATTTTCTAAGCCGCTTAATCCTAATTAGGGTCGTGGGGAGGCTGGCGCCCATCTCAGCCGACTTTGGCGGGTACATTCTGGACAGTTCGTCAGGCCATTGCAGGGCCAACACTCACACAACCAATTACAATCACACTCACACCTAGGGGTGATTTGAAACAGTCAATTAGCCTACTGTGCATGTTTTTGGACTGAGGGAGGAAACCGGAGTACCCGAAGGAAACCTGCGGAAGCACGGGGAAAGCATGCAAACTCCACACAGAAACAACCGAACTGGCAATCAAACAAAAGTAAGGAGGACATGCTAACCAATACGCCACTGTGCCTCCCCTCCACTCAGAATAATGTTTTTTAATCCCTGGATAGTGGACCAATCAGGTTGCGCCATTCCTGTGTACAGTAGTATATGGTAATTTATATGTTTTATTTCAGATTCTGATTGATCAGAAGGTTGTTGATTATTTTTTCTGATTGTAAGGATGGTATTAATATGTTTGTTTTTATGATATATAATGTCTGTAGTAAATATCTGTTCCATAAATGTATTAAACAACTGTGTAATTATTATTGGTGATTTTATTTGTGAGTATACATTTATTAGAATTTATTTATGAAAGGACTCCATATAAAACCATATCACTGATTTTTTAACTTATAAGTAATTTTTTATGGTCATTCTGTAAAATAAGCTGCATTCATTATTTTTATTTTATTATTCTATTTTTGTCCTATTAGGTCCAAAAAATAAAAAAGAGAATCTGGTGTGAGCGTGATTGTATACTGATGTTGTAATGTAAATCAGAACAACATCTAATGTGGTTTAATGACGTATCACAGCATTAAATGTTACCATATGATTCAAACTGTGAAAAAGTTTATCATAGCACTACAATTACATCACAGCTCTGAACCTGTGAATGTTTTTTATAAATCCATCCTGTGTAACACTGTTTTTTAGCCATATTTTTTCAGAGCTGTCTAAACTGGTGCGACAGTGCATTGCACCCAAATTATGTTATGACTCATTCACCTATAGGATAGACTATTTGCTATTTATCCTATGGGAGACGATTATCAGTCCCTCTCCTCTCCAACCTACGAGTCAACATGAGATTATAATGTCTTAAATTACACCTCCGCTCTCAGAAAAACGGCCAGGCATCAAGTCTTATTTTTCCACTGAATCAGGAAGGAGGAGCAGTTAGACGCAGCAGTAAGTGTGAACCAAATAGCAACAATAAAGAATGACGTGAATCCAACACTTGGAGAAACAGAAAATATTAAGTGCTTTTTAAGCTTTTGATGCAGTCATGCTAAGTGAATGAATCTGATTCAATGACCAGGGTGTCAAATTATTCATTTATTTGTTTTTGGTGTAAACCATTCTTTATTTTAATCCAAGTTATGTACAAGCATTGGTCATAAGGATGCATGTGGATAGTGTTCGTTTGGTTTAATCCAACAGAAGAGCTTGCAACACAAATTGCTGCAGACCAGTCCGAGTGCCATACCAACCCCTGTCCACTGCTTAGGGCATATAAGTTGTCCTTTAAATGCCGGATCAGTATAGACAGTGTAGAGAATATAGATGACAGGCTCAGATGACGTAGTACCTGCATGAAAATCACACACTTAGAGCAAAGGTGATGCTCAAGTCATCATGACTGATGATCTCTGGAAGCCATAATCACCTAAATGATTAAATGGGTAACAGAAGTAATTTTTCTTAAGAGGGAGAAAAATGTCTTTCACTAAACAGCAGAGCACTTTTGCAATCTTCCTGGAGCTGGTGAATGGAAAAAATAATTACAAAAGTCATACTCATGCTTGAGGAACTGACAGGGCCATAACAGTGCATTTCTGAATATATAAAAATGTGGTCGGTGTGAGTGAAAAAAAACCTTGTTGAAAATAAGGAACAATGGAAAGACTGAGGGTCAGTATTGTAATATGAAGATGGGAAACCAGGGAAACATTATTATTATTATTATTATTATTATTATTATTATGGGGAGGGGGGCATGGTGGTGTAGTGTTTAGCACATCTGCTTCACAACAAGCATTATAAAAAGCAGATATGCTTCTTCGGAGTTCTTACTCCGAGTACTCTGGTTTCCTCCTACAATACAAAAACATGCATGTTAGAGTAATTGACCATTCCAAATTGTCCTTTAATGTAAATGTAAATGGTTGGCCTTGTGATGGTCTGGTGAGCTGCTCTGGGTGTACCCCACAATAACTCCAGTCACCCCACAACCCTAATGCAAGAAAAATTGGTACAGAAAATTCCATTCCACTCCATCCACTCATTCATTTGCTGAACCCTTTTATTCCTACTAGGGTCGCGGGGAGGCTGGAGTCTGGATCTCAGACAACTTAGGCAGCTCTGGGTGAAGACTCAGTACACTCTGAATAGCTCACCAATCCATTGCAGGCCCAGCTCACCAATCCATTCACATGGTCACCAAAGGAACTTGTTGATATGTTTTTATTGTTCAAGTTGCTTTTCCATTTGTCTTTGTACTGTGTTCATGATGAACATTACTGTCTTTCTGCTTACAGCATATGGTGCTCAGGAACTGAGTATCTATATTTTCTGTTTTACTAAAGGCCCCCATTGGGAGAATTGTGACAGTTGCTACCTAGCCATTATAAACAATTGGCAGCCATTTTGCTGACCTTGAGCTTGACCTACAATTATCTCTTCATAAACCCAGTTTAGCCTTTGGTTCCAAGTTGCTTCCCTGAAAAATTGTGATACGTCATGCAGTTCTTGACATAGAAGTGAAATCAATAACAGCTACGCTATCATGGCTAGCAAAAACGACATCAAAATGTAATAAATGTCTGTTAAGAAATGTGTTTAGTTTGACACTATGTTTTATAAGACAGTTTGAAGTCAGAGAGTACACTGGTGTATGTGAACCCGTTTTATTACTTCCATGGGGGATTTGATTATCAGGTTATCAGGACTGGCCTTGTATGTCTGTGTGTGTTTGTGACCATGTTAACTCAAAAATTAGTCAACAGATTTCCACAAAATTTTAAACAAGAAAATGTGTCTTGGGCCAACGAAGAACTGATAAACTTTTGAGCGTGATCCTGATCCGGATTCAGGATGGTTTTGAATATTTTTTTAACATTACATGATTGGGCAAGGAGACAGAAATGACTCAGAATGTGGCAGGAGTAAAAAAATACAGAGCTCAAAATTAATTGCTGAACAGCCCACATGGTGGCACCCTAATTCTATATCATCTGCCTCTATAATTCATGTAAAGAGATGAGACATCTTGGTGGCTGCACTCTCTGAGAGCATTTCTAGTTTTATTCTATTATTAGATTAAAAGTACACAAAAAGAACCCAGTTATAGAAATCCGACCAAAATATAATAAGTGGTCATTTATTTATTTATGATCCACATATCTGTCTTTGGAAAAGGGATGTGAACCTCTAGATTAGTAATTAAGTTAAATTGTTAAATAGTGTTTGATTTAAATTTCAATCTATCAAAGACTTGGTTATAATATAAATGTTACATAATTTGCAATATAATGTATGAACAACCCACATTAAATATTACCTATTATTCCAAATCTTTTATTCTGATTAGTCAGAAAATACTGATAAATTTACACAGTTTTATATTAACACGCTCATTCTAATACATTAGCGTTTCTACAGTAACACGTTACACATAGACCTGTATAGTGAAAATTTTGATGAGCACACAAAGTGGTGGTGAGGGCTAAGTGGTGAATGTTCTTGGTTACAGATCCAAAGGTCTGGGGTTCAAGTCCCAGTACTACCCAGTCGCCACTGTTGGACCCGTGAGCAAGATGCTTTAACCTCAGTTGTATTAAAGGGCATCCACCAAATGCCATAAATGTAAAGTGTACCAAGTAGATCTATTTTGGCAAATTACAGCAAATTATCCCACCCCATGCAAGCTATTTCAATGTAAAAATGCTATAAATATATTAAATATGTAATATATAAATTAATTGTCATGTCCTTGTCGATCACTGCTGATTTTCGTAAAGAGCAGGCTGTTGAGGTGCCGTCAGCGTGTTTCTGCCCTGCTATGGCCTGACGAGCAGTCCAGGGTGTACTCTGCGCTCGCCCAGAGTCGGCTGAGTTTGGCACCAGCCTCACCCACAACCCTAATTAGGATTAAGTGGTTTAGGAAATGAATGGATGAATGAACGAATGTCCTTCTAGACTTAACTTATGTGAATGTTTAAAAGAATGACACATATGATACTGACACTGTTTGCACACTTTATATTTATGTCATGAGCGCTTCATAAGTGGGCTGTAGTTGCCTATGCAACCAATACACAAACATTAAGTAGTTGATAAGGCAGGTGTTGCAGAGAACTTAACGTAGATTGCTTTATAACAGCGAAATTCGCCGTAACAGATGAAACATGACCTTTAGTTTTGAAAGACATTTCTTTTTTTTTGAGCTGAAAGTCACAGGGCTTGGCATGCATGGAAAGAAGATACAGGATGAGTGTGAACTCTACGGCTCTCGCCACCCATGTTATAAGAGGGCCAGGGCCCATGCGAGTGGCAACATCTCCAAACTTGTCAGCACGAGGAGGCTGACAGCAACGACCTGCCCTCTATGGTAGATCACAAGATCAACAAGGACAAGGCTGTTTGTACACCCCTTTCCTACACATACACACCCCATATCAATCTGGACAGAAAACATAGGACGAGTTTACAAGTCTTCCCAGGAGCCCAGGATTATTTGCTTTGTCTCTATATTTGTCCCAGAGCAAATGTTTGATCTCAAACTAATGCCTGTCTTCAAGATGTCCATGCTTCGGTATGTTAGGACTCTAATCCTTTGCCTATTAATGCTACCTCGCTGGAGTCAAACAAGTCCAATTCCTTCCTTGGATCAACCATTTTCAGGAGGTCTTGGAGTGATGGATGCATCTTTGCAAGACCAGGATGATAACGTAGACATTCAGGCACTTCTAGGTCAGTTCCTGTACATGATCAATTTGACAGAGCAAGAGCCAAAACTGAGGCCCCAGGCTGGCAGCGTTGAGGCACCAGAGTACATGCTGGAACTGTACAACCACTACACCAAGGATCGCAGCACCAGACCTGCAGCAAATATAGTACGGAGCTTCAAAAATGAGGGTAATTGTGTTTATTTCTTCATATATCCGTATGTTGAAAACTATTAGTACATTCAAATTGGTTTGAAGTATTATATCTTGATCCAAAGTATATCATCTGGTGGATTTAAAACGGTTTTATTTCTATAAGATAAAGATTAAAATCTTATTTTAGCCTGTAATTAAACATCATTAATTGTGTTTGAGTGAACAGTTCTTGTTTAACACCATTGACATTTTAATAATAATCTTCATCTTCATTAATATCCTCTTGAGCTTAAATCATCATCACCACCACCACCACTGCATTATTCTGTAAATTGGAGAAAGGATGAGAAATTTAATCCTAGTTATGTAACTGCATCATACACAATTGCCCTTACTAATCAGTGGCCATGTGTGTTATTTACAGACTCCTCCCCCTACAGTGTGACAGGAAAGGGTGTGAGGACGCACCCTCTCATGTTTAACGTTTCCATCCCACCTCATGAGCGCATTATTGCTGCTGAGCTCCGCCTCTACATGCTGGTACATCGAGATCCTCAATGCACTGAGGGTGTTGACTGGAAGGTAACCATTTTTGAGAGACAAGTGGAAGGCGGTCCGTCAATTCCGCATTCTGATGGCGGAACTCCGGAGAATGATTTGACTGGTATGCAGAAGTTGGTGGTAAGACATGTCACGTTGAAGGAGAGCAGATGGGAGGCGTTTGATATGACTGACGCTGTTCTGCACTGGAGAGGCCTGGACAACGTGAGCCATTGGCTTGTGCTGGAGGTGGAAAGTGAGAATGAGAACGAGCTGGCAGAAGAAGATAAGAGTCATGTTTTTATCAGCGTGGACGTTGAAAGGAGTGCAAGTGGAAAGCATGAACCAGTGTTGATTGTTTTCACAGATGACAAAAGTGATAAGTCAAAGAAGACGATCACAGAAGACAACACCAGCCAGTTAGATCTCAATGAATTTTTGGTGGATGAAGCAGGTGATAGCAGTAACCAGGAAAACGAAGCCCTTTTAACGCAAATGCGTTCGAACATGATGTACGATAGTGCACCGCGAAGCCGCCGCAATGCGAAAGGAAATCAATGCAAGAGGACTCCGCTCCATGTAGACTTTAAAGAGATAGGCTGGGACTCGTGGATCATTGCGCCACAAGACTATGAAGCCTATACATGTCACGGGGAGTGCAATTACCCATTACTTCCACAAGAGACCCCCACCAGGCATGCCATTATCCGAACGCTGCTCTATATGAAAAAAAATCAGGTCTCCCAAGCATGTTGCGTGCCCACCAAGCTGGAGCCGATCTCTCTGCTATATAAAAATGACAACGGCCATGTCATTTTCCAACACAAATACGAGGGCATGGTGGTGGCTGAGTGCGGCTGCAGATGAGCTCTTTAAGCACTTATAAACTTTCTCCTGAATCAACTTTTCTGACACAAAAAGACATTACTGAGATTCCTGAGATGATAAGATGACTCAAATCTAAACAGACAAAAGCACCAAGATCAACAATGATGTTGTCTTTTGTGTGATAATTAACGACATATCTAGCAACTATTAATAAAAATGTATTGTGAGTAGCATGGTAGCACGATGCTATGTGAAATGTACAGACACTGTAACCTGGCATGGAATGGATGGACGTCATGAAGCATAGAGACTTTATTGTAATTTCACCAAATGCATATCTGCTTTTTATAATGCTGAGTAGTGCTTTTTATAGTACAAAAATAGCTGCAGTCAAGGATAAAGTGCTGTCAAATTCATTTCAGAATTATAATAAAGTGGAACATGGTTTGAAATCTCAAACTACCAACAACATTATACATTTTTTATTTTTCATTTTATTTTTATTTGCCTATCTCAGTGGGCGAAGGCGGGCTACACCCTGAGCAGCTAGCCAGTCCATCACAGGGCAACATATAAAGAGTTCAGATCCAAAACCCAGTAAGTCCATTTGACCTCTTTTGATTTAAAACAATGAAATGTACCTGGTGGTAAGTGTTATCTTCATCCATTTCTCCTTTCTTGTTATGGAATGGTTAGGGGGCACTGAACAAAATATCAGATTGTTCAAAATAAACCTTTTCCAGGTAAATTTCATTGTTTCACTGTCAAGTGGACGTACTGGGTTTTGCATCTCTTCGTATATACATATGGTGGCTCAGTGGTTAAGGCTCTGGGTTTCAGATTGTAAGGTCAGGGTGTTTAATCCCTGTTATCACCAAGCTGCCACTGTTGGGTCCTTGAGAAATGCCCATAACCATCAAGTGTTTAGTTGTATAAACGGGATATAAATGTAAGTCACTCTGGATAAAGGCGTTAGACAAACGCTATATGTGTAAATAATGAATCCAACACACACACACACACACACACACTCATGTGGGTAAATCTAGAACAGCCAATTAAATTCATGTGCATGTCTTTTAGACGGTAGGAGGAAACCGGAGAACCTGGGGGAAACCCATGCAAGCATACAGAGAACATACAAACCCCATACAGAAATGCCCTCGCCAAGCCTGAAACTCAAACCCAGGGCCTTCTTGCTTATAGCCACTATGTTAATGTGCCACCTTCCTAGATGTTAAGAATTAGGCTCTTATACCATAACAAACACTATTTTTATTTATTAAACAATGACAAAGCATGCTCTTTCTCCATTTATAATTACATTAAATATGGTGAAACATTACTTACATTATAGAGTCTACAAACATTTTCTTATCTTTATATATATAAATATAAATATAAATAAATATACAACATGGCCCTGCGATGGCCTGGCGAGCTGTCCAGGGTGTACCCCGCCCTCGCTCAGAGTCGGCTGAGATGGGCGCCAGCCTCCCCGCGACCCTAATTAGGAATAAGCGGTTCACAGAATGAATGAATGATATATGACATACTATTATGTTATTAAAAGCTTTATTAAAGGAATTTCTAAATCAGAGATCAGCTTTGAATAAATCAGAGGATTATTTGAGAATTCAACAGCACTGTAGAAAGACTGGAACTATTTATTTATTTTCTGAACCGCTTAATCATAATTAGGGTCGTGGGGAGGCTGGCACCCATCTCAGCCGACTCTGGGCGAGGGCGGGGTACACCCTGGACAGCTCGTCAGGCCATCGCAGGGCAGAGTACACCCTGGACAGCTCACCAGGCCAATGAGACAGATGCCGACCAATCACTGCAGACAGTGAGAGACATGGCTGGCCTTTGATAACCCAGTTAGCTGCACTGGTGGGACAACAGTGACACTTCTTCATTGTTGACTTGCCTTATTATAATTTATTCTCTTTAATGGACAAAATGACAAAATGTTAGCACTTGTAACACTTAAACCGAAGACTGCACCTTCAATTGTGACCCGGCATTCAAGTTCGCGATTGTTCCTCTCATTGATTGGCTGTAATCTACCCAGGCTGTCCATGGTCACAAAGCGCCACATGCCATACGAGCCTCTGCCACACTCTCTTCCACAAGGCCATGATAAGGAGGTGTCAGAGCTGGGAAGCTTGCACGCCATCACTCAAGATGAAGACCTTAATCCAAGTGGGGTCCAGCCAGGGCACACAGCCGTCGGATTCCACTGCGGGGTTTTTTTTTTTTTTTTTTAATAATTGTGTTCACACATACGACGACTTCCTCCCCATGAATCCACATATTTATCATCCAAAGAGTTACCCAACACTAACTAACTAACTAAATAACTAACTAACTAACTAAACTGCAAAAGCATTTAATAAGCTTGATAAGTTTATTCTAATGTTCTGACCCGTTCTCTTTCATTGCATGCTTCATTTTCATATATGGTAGGAAGGTTCTACAAATATCCAGGTCTATGTATGAAATTTCTGCTTAAATGCCAAATAATTGCTATCCAGCTATCATTACTTAAGGCTTTTCAAGGCTTCCGCCGGTATTATCAGGAAACGGTTTAATGCCAAGACCATTAAATACTTGATGTTCAATGATTTGAAAGCCTAATCTGTTAAATACACCTTTTTCTTTTCACTTTCTGAACACTTCATTTTTTAATAAGAGCAAGAAGAAGCTGTAGTTCATCCCAAAGGCGGGGTACATCCTGAACCACTCACCAGACCATCACAGGCTACAAAAATACATCTCTTATATATTTTATTCTTGTATGGCACATCTGCTGTAGACCAAGAATGAGCTGTTGCTATGGAAAAGAAGACATATTATTCTGAGAGAATTAAATATAAAGCTGTCCACTACCTGGCAACCGTACCTACTGTCCAAAAATGAATTAGCACTTTCTGATGAATCCAAGGGTGGAACGGCGGTGCAGTAGTTAGCACATCTGCCTCACAGCAAGAGTCCTGGGTTCGTTTCCCAAGCTCAGACGTTTCTGTGTGGAGTTTGCATGTTTTCCTCGTGCTTGTGTGGGTTACTCCTCTGGGTACTCCGGTTTCTTCCCCTCGGCTTAGAAAATGAATGGATGATAAATCCAAGTGCTACTAATCAAACACCGGTGTATCAGTATGATAAGCATTTTACTTATGTTTTTGCAGTTCGCCACTTGTGACATCAATCACTTTATGGATGCAGTTATTTTCTGAGAGAGAAGCTTAAAAACTGCTGTATTTTCAACAGGGCTACTGAATGAGAAGATATTATTTTTACTCTAAACCCATGTGGCTACAAACATCTGCAGCACACATGCTCTGAGACCAAAATATGGATCTGATGGAGGACTTTAGAATTTAGTATAAGAACTAAGCCTTAGGCTCTAACAGACTCAAGTGTGTTTTCAACACTTTTATTTCTGTTTTTCCTTCTGGGTATGTTTTCAGCATGTTCACTTGATCCCTTGTGTCCTAGAATCTTAGCTTTAAAAAAATTACTTCACACTGAAAGAATTAGGGGTTTGCATGTTCTCCCTGTGCTTGTGTGGGTACATTATGCACATTATGCTAAATGGATGTCCCAAATTGCCCCTAGGTGTGGGTGTGGGTGTGTGTGTGAATGGTCGTGTGTGTGGTTCAGGGTGTACTTTGTCTTTGCTGAGATAGGCTCTGGCTGAGATAGGCTCCAGCCTCTCTGTGACCCTGTTAAGCAGTTCAGAAAATGAATGAATGAATGAATGAATGAATACTGGAATTATAAATGAATTGTCTGGCTTTTAAGATCTTGGCGGAACTCGTAAGCTGTAATTAGCAGAAGAGGAAATAGTAAGTGGGATTTAACTAGTTTATGATAAAAGGAAATTTAGACAGCAGATTTATTTCCTAGAGCTCATAAGTCATTTTTTTTAATAGCTGGTTGCTGTTTTTGCATCTGTTGCGAGGTAGATTAGCTGTACTTCACTTTCCACCTGATTAAATTAATATTTATCTATTATTTATATATTATGATTATTATTAATGCACCAAATTGTATTACTTCATAATTACCCAGCCGTGGTCTAATGATTACAGAAGTGGTTTTGAGACAGAAGGTTGCTGGTTTAATTCCAGACAGTGGAGGGGAGGGAGCAGTACCTTCCCTTCCTCCGCTTTCACGGCTAAAGTGCCCTTGAGCAAGTCACCTAATCCCCCAACTGCTCTCTGGGTGCAGCAATGTGGCTGCCCACTGTTACAAGTGTGTGTGTGTGTTTACTTTGAATGGATTAAATACAGAGCCGAATTTCCCTTGCTGGGTTAGTACAGTATATCAAAACATATATATTTTATTAATAATAAAAAAGAATAATTTAATTTTCAAAAGATTGCATTTTTAACATAATATAAAGAGGCTCTGTCACAGCTGTTGCGCATATGCATGGTGTCAGATGATTTAATCTGCGAAACGTTTCTACATTGAGCTCGCACAAAGAATTGGATGATATATAGGCTTTATTTAGTATTTCTACAGAATAATTTTATTTTCGCTTTTAAGCAATAGTTTGGGGAAGACTCAAGTACAGTATGGCTGTGATGGTAATGGAGGTGGAGGGGGTTCATAGACTTTTGGAATTATAAATAATGGAAATGGTTTATACATAATAAAAATAATCTTGTGTTACTATAATCAGGGTTTTTTAGAAGTTTTTTCTCACCTCTACCACACATGGTGCCAATTTTATCAACTTTTCAATGATTGCAATGAGTTAATCAGGTGCAGTAACGTAATTAAAGTGAATAAATCCTAGACATGCAGGGCAGTGGTGGCCTAGTGGTTAAGGTGATGGCTTCTGATCTGAAGGTCTTCGGTTCCTTCCCCACTATTAGCACTGTTGGGCCCTTGAGAAAGGTCCTTAATGCTCAGTTGTATAAAAGTGGTAATTGTGGAGAGCGTCTGATAAATGTATAATTTATTCCTGAACTTTTTATTGACAGATCACTTTAGATTTAAGTTGAGATAATGTATTCGCCTGCTGGAGTTTTATTTATGTGGTTAAATTTGAAAAACATCTATTCAGTTAAAATATATATAGATATCAATACTTTCAAGTTCGACTTCTAGCATTTTATTTGTCACATGAATAACGACCTCTTTCTTACGTCACACCGGCTCCCTCTAGTGGTCCGCGGCGTCACTACTCCTTTTAAAAACGCCATATTTTTTTCCATTTGTTCAAGCTTTTTCTGCGCATGCGCACCTCGCCATATTGCTCCGGGAAAAATCAAAGCAGCTGCTGGGCGTAAGATGGTGCATGAACTCCTCAGCTCGCTTGTTTATTTTTGTTTAGAAGTTCTACTTCTTTCCGCATATGCGTCATAAAGCGTTTTTATTTTCTACATATTTTGGATTATCTTCTCGTCTGAAATGTCGGACGTGTAGCTTGTTTTTCACCCCGTTTTCTCTGAGTTTATCTTAAACTGGAGAGAGTGGAGGTATCTATTTTAGCTTAGCTTAGCTTAGCTTAGCTAACTCGGTACTGAAGGTAACGTTACCGTCTTAAACGCTGATAAATGTTATGTTTTCTTAAAAAAGAATCGCTTTGGAATGTTTAAAACTAAACAGCAGGTCAGTAGTAACGTGGTACAGGTTACTGAAACTTTGGTTATGCTGCAGCTAGTTGTCGTTTGCTAATATTTTGCTAACTGGCTAGCTACAGTTTACATGTTAGCTTTGTGGGCGGCTAGCTAGCAGCGAGTGTGAGAAGTGCCACACAGCTCTGAAACCGCTGTAATTCATTTATCACTTCTCCAGAAGTAGTAATAATAATTATTTAGACGTGTCTTTGTCTTTTAAGGATGACTGTTATGTTATTTAATCTATATGTTAGCATTTTTGGCAAACTCTATGTAGTTTTCTGAGCAAAAAGGTACATCCCTGTTAAGCAGGGCTAATCATCACAACAAGACTGGGTCAATAACCGGATGTAAAAATATCACGGTTTCATGATATTAAAGCAGAAATCTACCGAGTTCAGGGATTTTCCATCTGCTTTTCCAAAAGCTTTTTGTCTTCCTCAGTATTTTTCTACTAAAGTTAAGTTTGTGTTGGTACTGAGGAGGAGGTGAGAGATGGATTAAAGTGCTGCCGCTTCTGTCTTTGTGTCTCGTGAAAAGCCAACAAATGTCAAAGATTGTTGCTTTTCGCATAACATTATAGAATTCTTTATAAATCTAGGCATCATCTTAGGCATACATCCCCCCATGTTTCAGGCATCATGTGATCAACTCGTGCTTCTTTCAGGTGGAGAATTGAATGGACACACCGGAACGCAGCCTGTTGATTCTTTTGTGCCTCTGAACACCTGGTGAGAGCGTTTTAAAAGAGGCTCAGAGACGACGGACGTCAGCCAGGATGTCGATTACGAACACGCCGACCAGCAACGATGCCTGCCTGAGCATCGTGCACAGCCTGATGTGCCACAGGCAGGGTGGCGAGAGCGAGACTTTCGCCAAACGAGCCATCGAGAGCCTGGTGAAGAAACTGAAAGAGAAGAAGGATGAGCTCGACTCGCTCATTACCGCAATCACCACTAACGGGGCTCATCCCAGCAAGTGTGTCACCATCCAGCGCACTCTGGATGGCCGACTTCAGGTCAGCTGGACCTTTGGTTAACTGATGTGAATGATGTACAGTGTATTGTGGTGCTGTTTAGGAAAAGTTATGTTAACTGATTTTATCTTTAATTTGTTTTTTCTAAACATAAATTGTGTAGTAAAAATTTTTCGTATCAAAAGTAATGTGATGTCACTGTATCATATCTAGTTTCTCTAAATGTGTTATGCAACTGCTTAGTTAATGTCCTCAGATAACATAATATACAAGGATCTGTGATGTACAGCTACCGTCCTGCACATTTTCCGTACTTAAAGCTTGTCACTCAGCCCAGTGCATACGATACTCTATACTCCTTGTAATTCTATCCCCATGATAACGCTGTTGCTTATCAGTTTTGGTTTACAGGCTCATGTGTCTACTCTATTGTCTTTAAGGTGGCCGGACGTAAAGGTTTCCCTCACGTGATCTACGCTCGCCTGTGGCGGTGGCCCGACCTCCACAAGAATGAGCTGAAGCACGTCAAATACTGCCAGTTTGCCTTCGACCTGAAGTGTGACAGCGTCTGTGTGAACCCTTATCACTACGAGCGCGTGGTTTCACCAGGTATAGGTCAGTCTGCGGTTTCAAATTGTAACCATGCCGTGGTTTGTCGTCTTCGCTATGTGTGTGTTAAGGTCATGTTTTTTTTTGTCCTGCACAGACCTTTCTGGACTTACACTCTCGGGTACTGGTGAGTCTCAGGTTTTTCTTGATGCTTTTTTGTTTTCATGTTAATTTCATGCTGTTAATGTTGAGCTTCATTGTGGAAGTGTGAACCAGGTTAGGTTTTTATTACCCAGGAAGCCTTATTATTAATAATGATCGTTCCTTCACATTCCAGGTTCCTCTGGCCTCATGGTGAAGGATGAGTATGACTACGACTGCCCGTCATCTTTACCCAGTTCTGAGGGCCACATCCAGACCATCCAGCACCCTCCTACGAGACCCATGCCAGAGCCGGCCTTCAGCAGTCCTGCCCTCCTTCCTCCCGCTGAAGGCAGCAGCTCAGCCTCCACCTCTGCCTTCTCCAGTATCCCAGTGGGATCCTCAGGTAAGACCATCTCAAACTGGGTACTTCTCGTTTTTTTATTTTTATTTTTTACACCCCTCTTCTGTTTTAGCTCCTCCCACCCACTGGTGTCTTGAACCGTGTTGGCCTAATGAGTCACTTGAAGACCATGATACTGGGTTTAATAGCTCTGCCTGTACCGTTTGAATCCTTGTAGTGAAATAGCACTGCATGGCTACGATTATACAGATACAGTATACTGTCCTGATTTGTAGGAGGGAAGGATGGACAGATAGCGCCCATCCCTTGTCAGTTCCCCATGTATCAGAGCGATGTTAGCTAAACATGAGCAGGATAACTTCCAGCTGCCTCATGAAGTGAGCAGCAGTTTGTAAAAAGTTTGAGGGGTTAAATATCACTGCTTTAAATGTGATCAGGGAGACGGGATTGTTTGTCTGCTTCCGAGTGACTGGTTGAAGTACACAGGTCTGATGAGGTGGATATGCATTGAGCCTAAGGTGAATAATTCTTCTAGGATATAATATATGGGAATATAAGAAAAGCAAATAAAAATTTTTATGGTTTATTTTTGATTATAAGTATTCTCCAGAGTTGTAGAGTGAATGTCTATTATCTCAAGAAAGTTAACCAATCAGATCGTGCCATTCCTGTGTATAGAATATACTAACTTGAATCGCTGAGAAGCACCCATAGAGGATAATTTTTAGCTTGTTATGAATACAAAAACATTAAGTTTATTTTCATGAATGCATATTTAAAACTTATTTTAATTTCTGTATATTTTTCTGAAAGCATTGTTTTCCACTAAACTCCCTGACACTATTGCGATTAAGGGTGTACTCACATGTAAGCAATATAGCTGTGAAATAGTGTAACTTTATTTGGTTGTTTTCGGTTTCGGCTGGCTGAAAAAAATGCGCGATCTCATCGAAAACGTTCAATATTTAATAGATTATTATTGAGAATGCATGACCCTGCACTGGCTGTGTGTCATGTATTGTATTGAACCTGCCCTTAATCCAATTCCAATTGCACACATCCAAGTGCTTTTTTTTCCCTTAATGACGTTTTACGCTTTTTTTCTGTGTATTTTACATGTAACCTTCATTTGATTGTCTTGAGTCAAGTGTGTCCGGTTGAATTAGTTGTGATTTCCAGCATGAGCTCCTCAGCTCTGGCTTATGGGACAGCCGCTGTTTCAGCCTCAGCTATTGGTTTGAAGTTAAAACACAGACGTGTGTGTGAGAGAGTGCAGCGCGGAGCTGCGTGGAAAAACCTGCGCCTTCTCTTGCGATGCGTTCATTCCAAGTCAGATCGGAGCATAATTACCTGTTAGAGGTTTTTAATAATTAAACCTGGGGATTTTTAGAATACGTGTGTGAGATAGCAAGAGGCACATTGCATGTAGGAAATATGCAGATTTTTTTATTTTGTAAAAGAAAGTGTAAATAGAAGCGCACAGGTCTCCAGCCTCCTCTATATAGAAGGGGCGGATTTGCATGACCTGTAATGAGCTTGTACGTTCGGCCGTGATTGCTTACTTGTGAGCTGGCCTTAACTATTATCTCTTGGTCCTGTGTGTAAAGCCACACAGAAGAATTAATTTCCCGTTCTCTTTCCTCAGCTCAGCCCAGTATTCTCTCAGGGAGCCGTAGCGGCGAGGGTCTGCTACAGATCGCTTCAGGACCAGGGCAGGGTCCACAGCAGAACGGCTTTCCCCCGGGCAACTCCTCCACTTATCATCACAGTAAGCATCCTCCTGATCAGAAAGCTTTTCAGCATCTCCTTCACCAGCTTCCTGTACCAGCTTTTCTCTCCCCCGTGTTTTATGCAAACGAGAGCTCCTATTTGTTTCTATTAAACTTTCCTTTTGATGTGGTGAATCGTTCAGCTGCAAACATGCACACTGGAGGAAGTTTCGCCTCAAAGCTTGTTTGTTTCATTCTTGTTTTTCAGGTGCAACTTCCACATGGACAAGAAGCAGTGGTTTTACTCCCAGCGTGCCTCCACAACAAAACGGACATATCCAGCATCATCCACCCATGCACCATCCAGGACACTATTGTAAGTCTGTGATCATTCTCTAGTATACAGGTTCTCTCTATAGGGGTGGAATTTAGCAAAACTAAGGTACTGGCCAACAGGACTAGTGAAATTATGAAGCTTCTAGTCCTCCTTCATATTCACTGGTCGGGAACGCTATTTTCTTTGCCTGTTGGATTTGTCAGGTCGCCAGCAGGATGACTTGCTAGCTAATTTCACTCTTCCTACAGATTTTTAACTCGTCACAGTCCAGCGGACTAGTGTTAATTTCCACCCCTGCCACGATCATCTGTTTCAACTTCTTTTCTCTACACCTTTATTCAACTGATTAACAGCTGTCACTGAATACAGAAGAAAATATTAAAATGTCCTGAACAAAGGGTTCTCCTGGACCAGGGTCGGGTTAACAGGACCCCATCTCAGCCTTGTTCATCTGATCTTATTGTCTTTGATTTTTTTTCTAGGGCCTGTACACAATGAAATTGCATTTCAGCCACCCATTTCAAACCATCCAGGTAAGAACTTCTTTATTCTCCAATAAAATAATTCATTCTTATACGTGACCCTCTAGCACCAAACCAGTCGGAAGTTGCAGGGCTGTATTTTTATTGTATATACATACATACACTATACCCTTGATTTCCCGGACTTCGGATTTCCTGCACAAAATCTGACGACCTTATAATTTTTGCCCCGGCTGTTTCTCAAGAGCCGCTGAATGTCTCATTCTGAAACTTGGATTGCAGGTTTGCTATAGACTTGTTAGTTTGTCTGTTTGACCTTTGACCTTGTCTCAGTGACCTTGTACATTTTGTCCAGGCTGTTTCTCAAGAACTCCTAGGCAGATAGTTCTGAAATGTTTGCATTCAGGTTTGCTATGGTGTGTGGGTGTGCATGGTCAGTTTCTCTGTTTGACCTTGACCTTTTTATATTTCGCCTAGGCTATTTCTCAAGGACTGCTGAGGGGTTTCACCATCTCTGGTGGCCACTTTTTTTAATGCTAAATTACTGTTGACTGTCTAATGCGTTAATCTTCAATATCTAAACATGCGCTACTATGACTTCAGACTGGTTTGGTGCTGGAGGGTCGAATACGAAATCGAAAATCTGACAAAAGGTCCGTAAGTAAACTTATTTTATGTGAAGGGATTGAGTTATCCAGGTTATTGAATTCTTTGGTAGGATTAAAGGATAGTATTAAATGATTATTTTAAAACCCCTGAGATGAGAGGTAAAATGTCTTAGCTGGTTTTTACAGAATTTTTTTTCTTACCCAGCTCCTGAGTACTGGTGTTCCATCGCCTACTTTGAAATGGACGTGCAGGTCGGCGAAACTTTTAAGGTTCCTTCAAACTGCCCCATAGTGACCGTGGATGGCTATGTGGACCCGTCAGGAGGAGACCGCTTTTGTCTGGGCCAGCTCAGCAACGTACACCGAACTGAGGCCATCGAAAGAGCAAGGTCTGTGTAATGATTTATTTTCCAGCCTCAAAACTATATCGTTGCATTTGTCAGCTGGTTTAATGTTGTAGTTGGATTGTCTTGTATTTTGAAATGGATTTCCTGCTGATTCGGTCCTTTCCATTCCAAAATTACTCAGATTTCTGCTTCACACATTGTTTAGTGTTATAAAAAGTTTATAACGCTTCTAGTAAATTCTGATGCACCGTTTTAATGGATTTGACTGATTTGTGTCACAGGCTGCACATCGGTAAAGGCGTCCAGCTGGAGTGCAAAGGTGAGGGTGATGTGTGGGTGCGCTGCCTCAGTGACCACGCAGTTTTTGTGCAGAGCTACTACTTGGATCGAGAGGCTGGCCGTGCCCCTGGAGACGCCGTGCATAAGATCTACCCCAGCGCATACATCAAGGTGAGAAGTTGGGTGTCCTGTTTGTTGGAAGCATCAGCTGATTTGTTATGTGAGTGGAACTGATGTGATCATCTCATCAAGAAACTTGCTTATTACACACTTACACTCATTAGTTTTATTCCCGTGTTGCTGTGATGCAGGTGTTTGACCTGCGTCAGTGCCACCGGCAGATGCAACAGCAGGCGGCAACGGCTCAGGCAGCGGCTGCAGCTCAGGCAGCGGCGGTGGCTGGAAACATCCCCGGGCCTGGATCTGTGGGTGGCATCGCCCCTGCGATCAGTAAGTAACCACCTCCCGGTTCTCAAAATGGTTTACTGATTAAACCTTGGTCTTATTGATCTTTTTAAAAGAAAAAAGCTTGGTTGCCATATTTGTGCAATACATTGCACGTTTTTCTTCCTCTCAACAAACTGTTATGAGGATGGGTTTCCCTTTTGAACCTGGTTCCTCTCAAGGTTTCTTCCTCATGTCAACTGAGGGAGTTTTTCCTTGCCATTGTCACCGCGGGCTTGCTCATTAAGGATGTGCATGGGTTGTAGAAAAATTCTTAGATTTCTCTTTAAATTAATTTTACTATGTAAAGCTGCTTTGTGACAATGTGAATTGTAAAAAGCTCCATACAAATAAAACTGAATTGAACTGAATTATGGTTTATAAACCGTTTGCATTCAAGATGTCATTCAAATGTTTTTCATTTAATTTAAAACATATTTACACACTTCTTACTCTTTTTAAGATATCACTCAAACATGTTCCCCCTGCTTTTTCATGGGTTTCCTCCAGGTACTCTGGTTTTCTCTGACAGTTCAAAGACATGCAATTTAAGCATTTTTGGCTCGTCTTGATTGGTCCTAGCTGTGTATGTGAGTGTGAATGGTTGTGTTCTCACTGCCACAGTCTGTTCAGGGTTCTGCCTTCGTATGGTGTCGGCTGAGATAGGCGCCAGCTGCACTGTGACCCTATTAGGATTAAGCGGTTTAGCAAATGAGTGAGAGTGTTTAGGAATTGATGTTAACTGAGAAAACAGGAAGCGCACACGTAACTAGATATAATGGTAACAGTGTATTGTGGTCTGCCACAGGTCTTTCTGCTGCTGCTGGCATCGGCGTGGATGATCTGCGCAGACTGTGCATCCTGCGCATGAGCTTTGTGAAAGGTTGGGGTCCCGATTACCCTCGGCAGAGCATTAAGGAGACACCATGCTGGATCGAGATCCACCTGCACCGGGCCCTGCAGCTACTGGATGAGGTGTTGCACACCATGCCCATAGCCGACCCACAACCGCTGGACTAAACGTCTCTCTCTCTCGCTCTCTCTCTTTATGTAAGAGCCAGGCACTGAACTGTGAGGGTTCTTTTTTTTTTTTCTTTTTTATTTTTTTGGTTTCTTTTTTCCCCCAACCGATGAACTGTGCGAAGTGCAGTGTGGAAGAGCTCAAAGCTGACCCTCAGCCTCTCATTAAACACAAGGCGAGCTCAAAGACGTTGACACGTCAGAAATTTGACTTTCTTTTTATTACATTGGAAAGGCGCTCCATGATTTCATCCAAACTCCTCTGTTGTCGCTGTTGTTGCTGACGTGGTGCAGGAGTCATATTCACAAATAAGGAATCGAATTTGTGAGCTTTATGTGAGGAAACAGTGAGGTTTACCCTCATCACATGCAAATATAAACCCAGGAAGTGTCTATTGGACGTTCTTACTAATTTATAGGGATTTAAAGGTGTTTTTTTCAGAATTCATGGATGTAGTTTCCACAGGCTACAACAGATCAGGATGTTCAGGGACACTGTGTGCGTGCATGTCTGCGACAACAGAATAATCACTGCTTTGCAGGAGAACGTTTAATGAATACATTTATGAAGTTACTGACCTGTGTGTTAATATAGTGCAGGAATTTACGCCATTATTATTGTCTAGAAAATAGATTTAAAGTTGGGGGTTCTGTTTTGGAGCCCTCTGCTTTTTGTCCCCTGGCTGTCCACACCTCCTTTGTTGAAAGCATGTTACCTGGCATTCAGTCAGGTTTTAGGACGAATGGATAAAGGAGAGAAAGGAAAAGTGTCCATTTTCCAAAATTGGGTTCATGGAGGAAAATCTAAGATGAACGCGTGAACTAATCCCAGTGGTGATATTGTGAATCACAGACGGCACCTTTATCTGCTGGTATTTATCATTTGAGCCATCCCATAGCTTATTAAACCTTGTAGCATGTATTATTTTTCCTGTTTAAGCCATTTTGCTATTTCCTCATGCAGACAAGATAAAGGAATATTAGCGGGAAAGTGATAAATCATCAACTAATATAGCACTTTACTGATTTTTTAAAAATATGCTTTTCTTCATTTTTCCTCCCTTTCTAAATAATTTCTAACAGTTAGCTGTGCGTTACTAATCTGTGATGGGATGTTAAACCCTGACTGGGGTTCATTCACAGCTTTATGACTGAACATTAATTTTTTTGAAAGGATATGTGTAACTCTGCTTGACGTCTAAATGCATGTTAAAAGGGCTTGTGGTGATCTCCACATCATACAAACTTCTTGGCCTTGAAACAAGCGTCATAAAGATACCTCTCTCTAAAGGTTCTCTTGTAAACCAAACTCTTCATATGCATTTTTAATTTCGCATCTTTCTCAGTAAATGTGTTAATCAGAAGACACAGCAAAGCAAACGTTTTGTGTGTACATGAAGCCATATGAAATGAGAGAGCAGAGAATGTCAGTATTACTACTTAAAGCCTGTGTATGTACGTCCTGGCTCTTCTGCTTTAAGTACAAACTGACCGAGTTTAGACAATCCTGTCGGCATGACCTCTGTTAGTGGTCTGACCTAGAATGTTCTTTTTTTTTTTTTTTTTTTAATTTGCTACTCTTACGATATGCAGCCTGATTGTCCTATAGCAATTTGTATTGGAAAAAAAAATTGAAGTTTCCATAGGAACCTTTGTTCTTTCAGGTAGATAATTGATTTTATCAGTAAACTGAAATATATTTCAATGTAGGATGGTGAACAATTGTTGATGTGTTGTGTATTTTTGATTTTTATTTTTGGGGGGGGGGGGGTTCCTCTCAAAAGGCTTCTAGGACTAGGTGGTCATTTACATGCTCAGAATTTTTTTTTGTCTACATTTTTTATGTACTGTTTACATGGCTAATGAAAGAATATTCCACTAATGTTCCTGTGCACAAGCAGCTGTATAAACCCCACTCCTGCAAGTGATTTTATGTAAAACATGAACAGAGCTGAGTTTAAACAAGTGCTTTAAAACCCCAGCAGGCACAATACAATCTATACATGTACAAAGAAATCCTGAATAAAATCAGCACAATTAAGTAAACGTTTAAATCGGAATATCCAAATGGAGTATAGCGTTTACATGACCTGATACTCTGGTTTTATTCTAGTCAAAAGACATGCATTAGGCCAATTGGCTGTTTCAAATTGCCCCTAGGTGTAAATGGTTGTGTGTGTGTGTGTGTTGGCACTGTGGACTGATGAGCTGTCAAAGGTGTATCCCGCCTTCACCCAGAGTTGGCTGAGATGGGCTCCAGCGGTTTGGCAAATGAATGACCGACTTGTCAAATTTTTCATATTATCATGCTCGGAATAGTAGTGGAATATTAATATATAATACATAAATAAATGTACAGGCTATTTTATTGGTAATTTACTGAGGAAAAGTAGAAATAGACTGAAATGAATGCTTATTCATGTAGTTATCCAATCAGCTGTGACCAGTCAGGAGCATGGAGAAAATGTGATCTCCGTGAAATCAATTGTGGTCAGGTTGGTTGGGGTTTTCACAGAGTGGTGTGAAAAATAAAACCGGAGCAGTGATGAGGTCAGAGATCAGCCCAACTGGTTCAGAAGGCTACAGTAACTCTTTTCTTCCATGGTGAGCAGAAAAGCAATTTTACTATTAAATGTGGCTGGTCAGTGTCCATGTGGTACAAACAAAAATTCCTAAATGTGAGTGTTTTTCATGAAGCCAAATGTAAGCACGGGTAACTATAGCAACAGCGGCATTGAGACTGAGATCTTTCAACAAGGAAAAGTTTATTAATTGAAAGACAAGCCACAAGTAAGTAAACAACACTAAGAAGCTAGCCTGAGCTCAAGTCTGAAATATTCAGAAAAAACAAACTACATGTGTCTTTGATATTTTTTTTTTCCCCTTTCCTTGTAGACGACACACTAAATGTTAATATACACCTTTATAAATATAAAAGTTCCCCAGTTTTGTCATCCTTCATGTAAAATACACAATACAAATCACTCTACACATATTGGTTAGCTCTTACCAATTTTTCTGAGAATATAATTTACTAAGAGAAATTGGAACAACACGCGCACACAAAAAAAAAATTAATAAAATACAAATTGTATGTATATGTAAAGTACAATACGTTGTCCAAACGAGAAAGAGAAAGAGGCATAAAAGAATCACAATGTACACTTCAGTGGTTAAAGAAAGGCGAGTAAATAAATAACCATCCGTTTTAGCTTGTTATTTACAACTAAGACTGCTTTTCCGAGCTGAGTCGCTCAGTAGTACCACAATGCTTGTGCTTGCATTAGAACGCGCTACAGCAGGCCACGGCGCACTACGTAAACTGTCAAATGGCACTTAAAAAATATTCCCAAAACAACAACAAAAAAAAACATCTCAACCACGCCACAAAGAAAGAAAAAAAGTGATGACTGGGATAGTGCAGTGGTCATATCGGTAGACTCCAAAGAGTTCTACGTTTCCCATGGTAAGAGATTAATACAGTTGTCAGTCACCACAACGGCAAAATGAAGTCATGGATGTGCCTCTAAATGTGCATGTGCATATCTGATCGTTGTGTGACTTGATGAGGGATGTTGAACAGGAGGGACACCTGAACCACATGTAAGAGTAGACCTGTTGAGCATGCAGCTAAAAACGCCACTGTTCTGCCATTATAGTAAGAATAATCAACATTTTATCTGCTCCTGGAGGTCTTGGTGAAATCGAAGGCACTGAAGTCTCTTTACCAGTGAAGCTGCCTTGCTAGAACTAGAACTCCTGTTCTCTCCAGCTCGGGTGGGGGGTGTTTGATATGTTTGTCATATGTTCTTCACAGCCTTTATAGGATACACACTTAAAATCAGTTAAGAGTCCAAGGACCCTGGTGTTTTCGCATGGCAGATCTGTTGGGGGTGGACACAAGTATCCTGTTAGTTCTAGATATTTCTATCGTACATGATATGCATGATTTTACACGAGCTTGCTAGGCTTTAAAAATAAATTAACACTGAAAAAAGGAGGATCAGTTAAAACGAGATTCAATCCTATCAAATGTTTCAAAGGTTAAAGGTCATCAAGAAACTGGTATGCATCAGAAAAAGGTGTATTGTAGGGCAGAGGTGGCTTAGTGATTTGGATTACTAATCAGAAGGTCAGGGGTTCAAGCACCAGAACCACCAACCTGCCACCATTGGGCCCTTGAGCAAGGCCCTTAAGCCTAAACTGCAATTGGCTCTTGCTAAGGGTGTCTGCTAAATGCCATTAATGTAAATGTATTGTGACAGAATTTAAAGGTACAGTGTGTAAGATGTATCTGATGGCGTCTAGTGGGGATTTTTTTCAGACTGCAGCCAAATTCATTCCTGACCCCTTCCCCTTCAAAACCTGTATAGTTCTGCGCTACCCCAAAATACATGGTGGTGCAAAATGGTGGCCTCTGTGAGAGGGGACCCGCTCCCAATATAGACAAACAGATTATACTAAGAATGTCAAAAAACTTAATGATCTTTTATAAAAAAAAAAAAAAAATTATAGATTACTTTCTCACTCAATTTCCAAACCACTTAATCCTATAGGTCCAGACATCCCTCTCACCAGCTCTTCCGGGGGACAACGACGCGTTCCCAGAGCAGCCAAGAGACGTAATCCCTCCAGTGTTTTCTGGGTCAACCCCAGGGTCTCTTCTCGGTTGGGCATGGCCGAAACACCACACCAGGGAGGCGTTCGGGAAGCATTCTAAAATCAGATGCCGAGCCACCTCAACACGGAGGAACAGCGGTTCTACTCTGAGCTCCTCGTGGATGATCAAACTTCTCACACTATCTCTAAGGGAGAGCCCTGCCACCCTGCAAAAAAGCTAATTTTAGCCGTTTGTATTCACGATCTTGTTCTTTCGGTCACTACCCAAAGCTCTTGACCATAGTTGAGGGTGGGAATGTAAATCCACTGGTAAACTGAGAGCTTTGTGTTCTTGCTAATTAAATAATAAAATAAATATCTAATTAGCCTAATGAATGAAAAATGTAATTTCTGCTAATAATTTCTCCAAAATGTTACACACTGTACCTTTAATTGAGATATAGTTGATCTTGGAATTAACCGATGAATTCTTGTGGCATATAAGTAGGGATGTCTTTTTTTTCAGGGTGAAATTAAATGGCTCAGATACGTTCTAAACTGCATAGTCCACTATACAGTGAATGGTGACAAGCTATTTCACTGCTTGTGAGCTAAATTCAAGTATCGCTAGTGCTTGGAAATCAGCTGCATTTTCATTTACTTAAAAAAAAAAATTATTATATATATAAAAAAATTTTTTAACCCACTCAGTAACCCACTAGATCTCCTCCCCTTAAAATCCAGTGAGTTTACGGTCAGTAGTATTTGACCAAAATGCTTTAAACACAGTACTTTATGATTTGGAAAACAGCCATCAACTCTAGCAAGGCCAACTTCAGTGCGACATAAAACAAGGGTAGAGCATTTTGGGTCTAAAGTGAAATAAATAGTTTGCGAATTGAATTAAAAACAGAAGGCTTGCTGTTCATATGGGGGGGAAAACAGGCAAGAAAAAGTATTGTGCAGTGGCACAATATATATAATATATATACAAAAACCTGCAAAATTGTGACATTCTAGCAGCACAATAAAAAGCATGCAAGACCAAAAGCACTTTCGTTTAAAACCAACCAATGGCGAAAAAGCTCTTACTCCAGGCACAAGAGGATACGACAAACGGTCACACATTCGTACAAAAGAACAAAGTTAAAATCTCGATCAATGGAGGAAAAAAATAAAGAGGCACAAGAATTACACACCTTAGTATCACAACCTCTGGATTTCCTGGCAGCTGCCTCACTTTTGGTCAGATTAAGTAGCTAACAGCTCTTACCATACAGAAAGTGACTTTTTTTTTTTTTTTTTTTTTTAAACCTCCCCCATTTCATTATACAGATTGCACTTGGAGTTGAAAAGAAACAGACCAGCTCATGATTATCAGTTACTTTGACAAATCATTCGTAAATTATACCACATGACTGTGATCAACACCTTACCTCCTTATATAAGAGTGAGGTGTGTGTTTAAGACAAAATCATAATTAAAATGAAATTGTGTCAGTAGTAAAGACAATATTTCTCCAGTGAAATTTTTAAACAATCAATAAGTCCAAATACCATAATAATAAGTCCATTATGTAGCCTGTGCCTTTTACCGGAGTGCCACTACAGACTAGTTTCCAGTTTTAAATATATTTTGTATATACTATTATCTCTCAGATGAACTGGATGCTCCCTCCTACCCCACATAGTGGAGCAGCTAAATGTGATTTTTGGCCAGAATCATTCAGTTACAAGCATGAAATTTTGTATGAATATACTTTGTCACTATTTGAGAAAAAAAGTGCTAGCCATCAAAAATTCCAATATGGCCCTATTTTTTTAAGATGGCTGCCAGTGCACCAAAAGCAGCCATAAACTAAAAGAATAAAATAAAAAAAAAATAAAAAAAAAAAAACCCCGGTGATCTCTGTCCAGTTCCTCTGGGCAGATAAAGCTCAATTGCTGGGTAAAGGCAGTTCATCTAGGAGAAGGAAAACTCTGAAATTGTCAGGAATCTTCAGGAAACTAGACTCAGTGAACCCATTTACCCACGAACGTAAAGTAGGTTCTTGCTGTTATACAGTGGTGCTTGAAAGTTTGTGAAACCTTAAAAATTTTATAAATTTCTACATAAATTCGACCTAAAACATCAGATTTTCACTCAAGTACTAAAAGTAGATAAAGAAAACCCAGTTATATAAATGAGACAAAAATATAGTTTACTTGGTCATTTATTTATTGAGGAAAATCATCCAATATTTCTTAAGTATGTGAGCCTTTGATTTTAGTATCTAGTGTGACCCCCTTTTGCAGCAATAACTGCAGCTAAATATTTCCGGTAACTGTTGATCAGTCCTGCACATGGGCTTGGAGGAATTTTAGCCCATTTCTCCGTACAGAACAGCTTCAACTATGGGATGTTGGTGGGTTTCCTCACATAAATTGCTTGCTTTAGGTACTTCCACAACATCTCAATTAGATTAAGGTCAGGACTTTGACTTGGCCGTTCCAAAACATTAACTTTCTTCTTACCATTTAATCATTCTGTGGTAGAATGATTTGTGTGCTTAGAATCATTGCCTTGCTGCATGACCCACTTTCTCTTGAGATTCAGATCAGATGTCCTGAAATTTTCCTTTACTATTTGTTGGTATAATTTCAGAATTCATTGTTCCATCAAAGATGGCAAGGCATCCTGGTCCAGATGCAGCAAAACAGACCAAAACCATGATACTACCAACACCATGTTTTACAGATGGGATAAGGTTCTTATCCTGTAATTCAGTGTTTTCCTTTCTCCAAACATAACGCTTCTCATTCAAACCAAAAAGCTCTATTTTGGTCCCATCTGTCCACAAGATACTTTTCCAATAGCCTTCTTGTCGGTCCTCAGAAATCTCCTTTGTTGGTGCCATGATACACTTCCACAAACATGCGTTGACGCTTTGATTCGTGTTCTTTAAATTAAACAGGGTGCCCACTCACACCCGATTGTCATCCCACTGATTAAAAATACCTGACTCTAATTTCACATTCAAATTAGCTGCTAATCCTAGAGGTTCACATACTTTTGACACTTACAGATATGTAAAACTGGATAATTTTACTCAATAAATAAATGACCAAGAAAGATATGTTTGTCTCATTTATGTAACTGGGTTCTCTTACTCTACTTTTAGGACTTGTGTGAAAATCTGATGTTGTTTTAGGTCGTATATATGTAGAAATGTAAAGTTTTTAAGGGTTCACAGACTTTCAAGCATCACTGTAAATTGCTTTCCATGCATGAAGGCCATCAAAAACCCACAATCAAAGCATTTCAAATGTTTGAGCTGTTTTCCAGCCATACACTATCTTGAAAAGGAACCAGAGTTATCTGATTTTTAATATGAAAAACATCTACCTTTCCTCACAAAGTCTTCATTAAACAATGATAGGAGAACGGACGCTAACAATTTCATAGTTCTTGAGTTCTGACATAGTGAATATACCGATCATATGTTTTTCAGTATTTCTATGAATCAAGTTTTATGGACAAATATGTAGCAATACCGTGGAACTTGGCATATTTTGCATATTGTAAAATGGCTGCCATATTAGATTCCTGAAATGCCAGAACTGTTCTCAAGTCAGTAATGTTATGGCAAAGCAGCACAAAATTTATCTAATATCTGCACTTTGGCTATTTATACAATATTTAACATTCATATTTGACATTCATGATAAGCGTCATATGTTGGCCATAGGGGAAAATGGCCGCCATACTGGAATTTCAACAGGCCAGCACTTTTTTCTTAAAGTCTACCCACCAATGAGTATTTTTGCCAAATTTCATGCTTGTATCATCAAATGAATGACAGTTTGGCTTATCTGCTCCACTAACAGATCTCTGAAGGATGTGTATCAAAAAAAACACCATACAGTCTGAACTCCCTTGACAGTCAGTGCACGGCTCAACCAATGAAAATAAAAGAGCTACAAAAGCAACACCACCTGCTTAGAATCAGCTATACGACACAAAAAGTATAAACTTATCCTATATATATATATATAATCTTTTTTTTTTAATATTTATACCAATATATATTTATTTAAATATAATCATATAGCAAGTTTTGGTCCCTGTACAGATATCCAGTGTGTAACAAAGGGAATGACTGTGTGATGAATCGACGAGATTAAACAGCATGACGCAACACACATCAAAACTTGTGGGGCGTTCGTCCAACAGCTGGCACCACTGGTGTGAGGTAGGGCGACGGTTACACAAACGATTCAACAAACATACCACACACACCACACACACACACACACACACCTCAAATCAACTCATTCTGATGACAAATTACAAATCCAACCACGAGTCCAGTTGCAGAGATCAGCTGTTAGATATCAAGCAGTGACAATTTATTTGCAGCGAGTGTTTTAGTAGAAAAGGATCGGCCTCCTTCAGTGCGATGCAGGCGGCTTCAATGAAACGGAAAAGCTGTTGCTGGGTTAAGGCACTAGCATGAACCCGAGGTACATTAAATCCCTGACATTAAGTTTTTTTTTTGTTGTTTTTTAACCTTTAAATGAAAGAGAGAGCACAGGTACGAGAAAGGACATGAAGCTGTACAACAGCCTGGAACAGCCAATAAAAACTTCCTGTGTTTTTTTTTTTTTTGGTCCAATCAATCAAACAAACAAAAAAAAAAAAACCCTCCACCGGAACTCACCAGGTCTGCACTGGATACGTAGAGGATATGAATGAATCCTCTAAGACCAGACCAAGAGACTGATTCGACAAACAGAAGGCAAGGAGGCGGCTGGATGTCTCCGGACAGCTCGCTTGAGGTTATAGCAGCACAAAACACAGCAAGATTTCCAACTCTGACACAAAGCCATGTGTAGGGGATTAAAAAAAGACCAACAGTACAAATACATTAAGATTCAGTGGTGGTTGTTTTTCCTGTGGAACAAGTGGCTTGGATTTGAGTTCTTGGTCATCTGGGAGGGAGAAGAAAAAAAAAAAAAAAAAATTCTTTTTAGCATAGGGATGTTAACATTGAGCAACTTTCTCTTTCGGGCTGCTCGGATTCAAATAAACTAACCACAGACACATTGATCGAACAGCAGCGCCGAACTGAAGCGTCTGCTGATGTCGTGTTGTGATCAGATGCCGCTGAACATAATAGAGCACGCTTTGTTTTTACAGACAATGATGAAATGGAAATTAATATAACTTGGAGGAGTCATATGGAGAGACGGGTATGCGTGTGAGAGAAAGCTGGTGAAAATGTCACACAGAGGCATAGGCATTCCCGGCGCTGCCGCAGTGACGAATGGTGGACTGCTGTTGCGCATTCATTGTACCCAGCATGTCTGGCTGCACCACGCCTACCACAGCACTGCTCCCATCCTCCATGGTCCCCACCTGCAACACCTGAATCACCTCCGCCTCCGTTTTCTCTTGCTTGGTCAGGGGTTCACCTGCGTCCTGCATCTCTTCGTCCAGCTCACTGTCCATCTCGCTTACCTCATCTAAGACAGAAAACAGAACTGTCAAGTTAGTATGAGGACCACCATTCTTTTAAGATTTGCATTTTCATAGCGAATTAAATTATTGGATAATTTGGTTAAGCCTGATGCATAACAGCAGGAGAAACCAGTATGCCGAATGTAGAAGAAGCCATGATTTAAACACGCCTACCTTTATCAACGTTGGTGGGTGACATGGTGTTCAGGTCATCAAACTGAAAAAAGGGCAAAATTATATTTGGCTAAAATAATAACACACTCAGTGTTGTGAGCCTCAGCCATAACATGTATCTGAATATACACTACATTGCCAAAAGTATTCGCTCATCTGCCTTCACACGCAGATACACTTAAGTGACATCCCGTTCCCATGGGGTTTAATATGTCGTCGGCCCACCCTTTGCAGCTATAACAGCTTCAAGTCTTTTGGGCAAGCTTTCCACAAGGTTTAGGACGAGAAGGCCTGGGCTTGAAGTCTCCATTCTAATTCATCCCAAAGGTGATCTATCGGGTTGAGGACAGGACTCTGTGCAGGCCAGTCAATTTGCTGGTTTTTCCACACCAAACTTGCTCATCCATGTCTTTATGAACCTTGGTTTGTGCACTGGTGGAGTCATGTTGAAACAGGAACTGTCCATTCCCAAACTGTTCCCACAAAGTTGGGCGTGTGAAATTGTTTACAAGCTCTTGGTATGCTGAAGCATTCAGGGTTCCTTTCACTACAACTATGGGACCAAGCCCAGCTCCTGAAAACAACCCCACACCATAACCCCCCTCCATAAAACTTTGTCAGACCGTTCCGTTCTCCTGCCAACCGCCAAACCGAGATTGGAACACCTGAATTCATTTATTTGAATGGGTGATTAAATACTTTTGGCAATAGTGTATATGTGCCCTGTACAAGGCTTCAAAAGCTAAAGATTTACATTCTCACAGTGAGCGCTCTGACCACTCTACTGGTTTCACTGCCAACAATCCGATACATCTCATACAGCAAGACAGCCAATCAAAATATCTGACAAGTTATCTTTGACCTCCCGATGAAACCTGCTATCTCCACTTTTGGTCAAAGTGAGACTGTTCATGAATATACATTAAGATAATGCATCTACTTGAAAAAGCTGGTGGCTCCATCTAGCTGTTTTGGGGTAAACACACACACAGTAGAGTCTCGTTAATACACGCATATCCAATGCTCCTCAACACATTAAGTGAGACCGCTTTTTTGCAAAAATCTTTTTTGTGAAAATTCTTATTCTCAAAAGCAGAAATATGGTCACGTGCCCCCAAAATGTATGAAGACACTCATGTGAAGAAAAAGGCTTTCAACAACACTCGTGTGCAGGTGTGAACGCTGCCATGGATCCAAACAGAATATTGGTGTAATGTGGTCAAAATTCTGTGAAAAATCACAAAAGGGTGGACGCATATAAAGCAGAAACGAATTAAAAAGAAGTGCATATTAACGAGACTCTATCATTGGTTCATTCTTTGAAACTGGTACCATAAAGTGTAACATTCAAAATCCCCACATTTCAGTGTAGTGCAGCTAATGTCCCTCGATATTGACCATAAATTCATTAACCATTGTTACAAAGACAGTAAGAGAACTACTTCATGAACTTAACTGTACTTTTATTAGTAACAAACAGGAATAAATCTGTATGGAACACCAAATTCATCTTAAAATTCATTCACGTATGGACAACAAATTCATCTCATTTGTCTTTGGTGAACTGCTTGACTATGTGTGAAATAAATATACTTCAGTACAGTGAACCTCACAGGAAAAATGGGTCGGTTCTGTTTCTAACTGGCGTGGACACCACTGGTTACGCCTGGAACCATAAACTGATGTGCGATTCTCAGTCCACAAAGTAAGAAAAACAAGAATTTCTAATTTGGAAATAAATTTTAATGTAAGATCTATATTGCACGCCCTACGATTTGCACTTTGAGTTGATACTTCAGCAATTGCATGGCATGACATAAGTAACAACAATTTCCGTGCACAAATTGAAACCAATATTACAGAATTTTTTTTTTTTTCCACTGGATGTATCTGAATAATTTTGTCTGATTTGTACGTGTTTTGGGCAGAGACTGCTCTTTTAATTCTTAATAGTTTTTGGAAAATATTATGTACAAAATTAAAATTTACCCAGTTTTAGAGAATGACCCAATAATATAATAGGAAAACAAAAAGAATATATACATATATTATAAATTAAAAAAAAATTTTTTTTAGATTAGATTCTAGATTAGTAGAATACACACCTCTCCCATCACTCCAATGGGTGTCTCTCCAGTCGCCTGGGCAACACGGTGCTCTACCAGGTAGAACATGTACTCGTCATAGAGCAGCCGGATCAGATGAAAGGAGCCGAAGCTGGCAGCACTGCGCAGGGTCAGATCTCTGATCACCATCGAGCTGCAGAGTCACAACATGAAAAGATTAAGGCCATTTTCCTGCATTTTTAAATATTTCAGATAGTGGCACTCAAGACTCGGTAATAAAACTTCTTTAGAGTGCACAGTACAAGTTGCCTAGTGTTATATGTTTGATAAGGATGGCCTGAGGCACGCTCATAGGAGGCCCAGTGAAAGGCAATAGTAACAGAGAAATGGTGGTAATAATAACAACATTAAAAGAAAGAAGGCCGTGAGATACAAGTATGAGGAGGCATAGCTTGCCTATAAAAGGACCACTTGAGTAGGAACTGGCGGGCCGCTTTAGGGAAACTCGGCCTGTCCTCGTAGGGCTTGAGGACCTGACTGACCACGTTGTCGAGCCAAATGGCCCATTGCTCCAAGGAGCTCTGCTGCTGCAGAGTAGCCTTGAAGTCCTGCTCGAGTCGCTGCACCATGCCTTCCTCACACTGGCAGACCCAGGATGCCTGCTCCTGCACGACAGAATATATATATATTTATAAAAAGAAAGTACCAGCATCTTTCTTTTTATTTCATTTTCTTAAATATTTTTGAATTGGTCCTTTTTTTTTTTAAATGAGAGGATTTATCACAGTTCATCACATTGACTGAGGGAGTAGTACAAATATATATAGACATACTCACTGTCACTCCGGTTAAACTATTTTTATGAAGAATAAGTCATCACAGCTTGAATTTTAAACTCGGATAAACCCGTCTCTCAGTCAGAGGATTGTTCTGTTCACTCTTATTGATTTTTAACTTATTGATTCTTACATGATGGCTCATTTTGAATGATTCATTAATAAGAATAAAGAAAAACTATCGTTATTTATAACAGACTGAAAGTTTACTGAACTTGAAGCTGATCTTTAGAAACTCCCGTTAGGACAAGCTAGAGATGATGTTAAAGAAGGTGCACCTGCACATTGGCGAAGTCCACACGGTTCAGGTCACTGAGCATCTGGTTGATCTGTGAGGTGTTCTGCAGGACAGCACGGGCTGCCTGAGCCAGGTGGTTCAGAGACGTGTATCTGCGCAGGGTCTGAGCAAAGGCACTAACAGCGGATACCTGGGGTACAGAAAACAGCGTTATACGAAGAATAGGTTTCCCATCTTGCAAGGGGACCTTGACCCCTATGATGTCGTACTTGTAAACAAACAAACAGCACGCATTGCATGGGGGAAAGATCTGCTATTTTTGTTGATTATCAAAACATGGTTGTACAATGAAATTTTCATCACCTGTCGAGTAAGAAAATTTCAAAAGAAAGACAGTTGTGGGTAAAGAAGATTTGAAATGAAAATCTGAAAACGAACTTGAAGTAGATGAGTGTTTGTAGTTAACACTTTAGAAACAGATGAAAACACATAACGAGAGAACGCCGACTATTTTTCCGTGGCTAGAGGAGTGGCCCAAAAAGTGTTGGCCGAGAAAATAATAATAAAGAGGATCCTGGAAAACCATTGTTCAAGAAAGCTTAGTCACTGCTCCACCCACTTATGAAAAAAAACAGCATCGGGATGAGCAGGATAGCACTACCCCAAGAGAGGGATGTATGAAAAAGAGAAATCTTCCCGATTATCAGTATCCCAATATGACCAACATAATGTTGTAAATAGATATTAATCCCTCTACACCACACATCACATTTGCAAACCAATGCAGCTTCTTATTCTAAATCCAGTCATCAAGCAATAGTCCAAACATCCAAACACCCACAGCATGAAATCGACAAAAGGTGATCATTCATTTCATATGCACTCATGTACGAACACAGGTTCGTTCATAAACTGATGCATGTACCCAAACCTTTTCACTGCTACATTTATTTCTTGGCTAGAAACTATTGAAATTAATAGTAAATTTTGGCAGATGAGCATATTGTAACACTTTGGGTTCATGGTCGGGGCTCAGTTAGATTAACTTATCTTGGGTTTACTGGAACAGATACAGTCACACTGCATTGGGGTTGTCCACAGCGCTGGTCATTTATTAAATACATCTTCACAACTTCACACATGAGGAAATACCACATAACCCAAAAATGTCACCTTGAGTTGAGAGGTAGAAACAACAAGTAAAACTGGAACTCAAAATAAAACGTCCACTCAACTAAATAAAGAAAAAACATTGCACTGTCTATTGGCGCAGCTAAAAACAATGTCTTAGAGGGTATACACATCCCTGTATTTGTTATAATATGCACTTACATTTTCAAAAGAATACGTACAATACTCCTAATTTAAAACTAATAATCAGTCACTGTTATTGGCAATCTATCGATCCTTGTCTGGAGTCATTTGGTCATATGAAAAAGAAATACCTGTCTTCAAGTGACTCTTTTGAAGCTGTTGTTTAAAGCCTCTACATTTCAGCCACTCACAAGATCCCTCGGTTCATTGTCTTCGACCACAAAACAGCTCCTTTCACATTAGGTTCGCACAAAATTACTTCCGCCATGTCCCCCCCCCAAACGATCCCAGAATGCAACGCGATAAACAAGCCATGATGTCATAAGGCTTGAGGCTTATTAAGATCATATCGGCTACTGACAAATACGAGCAAAGTGATTAATGTGAAAGAAGTAGTGATACACATCTTCATGTCTCTAAAGTGCAAACATATAAAGTCTTGTTATTAAATTTATGTGGTACAAGACGAGCCGAACACTTCAAGACATGCTTGTATTAGTATATAACTGGTTCTAATCTTGGTGGCAAGACTGTCACACCAGCTTGTGTTAATCACTGTACTTTCCCACATCGACATACTCTGACGTGTTTAATTCCTCAATCATCTAATATCTCTTCATGATTATTACCTTTTCTTAGAACGAGTTATGCAAATACAAATTATGCAAACCACTACAATAACTCTGATAATTTAGTCCTGCAGAATTTATACTGATGACTGCATGAAACTAAGAAAAGTGTGTTAGGCAACCTTGGTCTGGATCATCTTCTGGGGAATGGTGCTCATGGCGTTGGTGAGCCAGCCCTCAAGGCTTTTGGCAAAGTTACGGATGGCTTGAGTCAAGGCACCTGGAGAGGCAAAAGACAGAAAACCGACTAAGGAGGGAAAGGTATGGGGTAAATATGTACAATACATTTCAAACAGGCGTTCTATATATTTGTACATATCATTTTCAATGTTCAAGTTATGGGTGACCGGTGGTATAGTGGTTAGTGGGTAGTGTGTGTCTTGTGCTTGCATGGGTTCCCTCCAGGTACTCTGGTTTCCTCCCACAGTCCAAAGACATGCACATTAGGTGAACTGGATGTTCCAAATTGCAAAGAGTGTCAGTGTGAAAAGTTGTGTGTGTGTGTGTGTGTGTGTGTGTGTGTGTGTGTGTGTGTGTGTGTGTGTGGGCCCAGTAATGGACTGGCAAACACTTCAGAGTGTAACACTCCTTCGCCCAGAGTTGGCTGAGATAGCCTCCAGCCTCTCTGCAACCCTAGTAGGATTAAGCAGTTCGAAGAAAGAATGAATGATAGATATGACATCATTATACATGTACAAATAGGTCCATCAATACCATCATGAGGCCATCTGTATAATTTACGTTTAATAAAATGTCACACAGGGACGTGTTGTGCTTACTAGGAATGGGTCTGAGGACATCAGGGATAAGGATCTCCACTAGAGCCTGGTACATCAGGTGATCACAGGTGTTCATCCACTTCAGCACGGCGTCGCTCTGGCACAGCAGCAACAGCCTGGCACGTGGCAGACGCCCCTCAATCTCACTCATACCACTGTACACACATAAAACAATCATTAAAAACACATACACACAATTTTGCATTTCATAAACATGTTGAAGAAACACACCTGTTTTCCGTCATGGTGATGCCCTCTATTGAGTTAGAAGGGCAATAGCGCCAGAACGTCTGCCACAGCTTCTCTATCAAGCTAAACTGGAGGTTCACCACTACATCCAAGATTGCCTGAGAACCACACATCGCATACAAATTCCGAATTACGGAGGGGAAAAATGATGGACAAATATAATGAAGTACTGTGCAATCCTCTGCTCTTACCTCACAGTGCTCTCTGTACAGTATCTGAAGAGCTTTAATATCGTCCATGCTGACACCGTCTACAACGTTTTCTCCAAGATCGAGCTCAACAAACTCAGGGATGGCCCGAGATGCGTCTGCAAGGGGAGGAGGTGCGTTAGTTTAAAAATTGCCATAATGAAATACCACATTCAGTACATACTATGTTTCGTTTCAGCCTCCTCACCCAGGAACTGCTGATGGTGTTGGCTCTGTGCGAGGACTGTCTGCTCGGCAGTGTTGGGATTGTGATGACCGCTGTTTGAGTAGTTGTCTCCTAAAAAGCTGTCTGCCTTCTGCACAGACTTGTACCTGTAAGTAAAAAAAATTAATAAATAAAATGAAAAAAATTATATATATATAGAACAGAATATCCGTAGAACAGTGCCCGACACATCGAAGTAGAGCTAAATATATTGTATGTGGGGAAAAATATCAGTACTACAATTTCATCCCGACAAGCCTGTTTCGTGGTTGCCCACTCATCAGGGGAGATTATATATATATATATATATATATATAAATAAAATTTGAAAAGGAAAAGCCTCATAAAGGGTCATAGCATTCATTTCATACTGTCATCATCTTATAATAGACACCAGTTTATCAGGAACCATCTAGGACAGGGAGTCATTAAGTGGCATGACGCAGTCCAGATACACAGCCAGGAAAGTATTTTAGTAGAACAAACCCCCAAAAATAGCACCTGTCTGGTTTCTGTAACAGATCCTCATAACAACACTTGTTTAAAAATGTAATAAAATGTAATAAAATGTAATATCCAGGCAGTACCTCTGTTTCTGATGCACAGGCTGCTGTCGCAGCGCCATGTACTGCATGTCCTCCTGCAGCCGGTTCAGAGGCGAGTCTGGTTTCACACGGATCCCGTAATAATGATACTTGGAGTTTCCTCTGCATTCAGAACACAGCGTTACCCAATTGGTCTCTCTGCAACACTGATAAATGCACAAATTTGAGTAAGGCTCCAGAGATGAAAGTACCTGGTCCCAAGGCGGCGTGTGCGCAGTCCCATGAAGATGGAGCGGATGAGTTTCCCGAACGATGCAGCATTGACCGGATCGAGCTTTTGCTCCTGGCAGTGACGCAGGTAGTGGCTGTAGAGTGTGGAACGAGGCAGACTCACTCCCTCTGCAGTCTCATAGTTATCCAGAAGCCATTGCAGCTGTAGGACATAGTGTGTTTAGATTTTTTCAACAGCTTAAAAGTGTAAAGCATGCTTGAGATATACAAGCTATAAACATGTAGTAAAATTTTTTTTAAAAATTACATTTCTATCTTTGCCCACCATTAGTGCAAGATTTCAATCCTTATGATACGACATACAGCAGACCACGAAAGATTCAAAAGAAAGGAATGGCTAAGCCCCACCACCCAAAGATATAGAGACAAACAGAGCGCAAAAATGGGGGAGGAACGGGGAAGAAATGAGAGGCATCATCACCATCATCATCATCATCGTGTTTTTGTGACTTACGTGGCTGTTGAGCAGTGAACTTCTCTGACTGGATAAACCCTCAGACTTTTGCAGCGTCTCGATCGCCATTTCAATCTGATAGACCAGAGAGCAAAAAGGAAAAAAAATGGAGGGGAAAAAATAGGAAAGAAAGAAAGGGGGGATGGGGGGGATAAAAACAAAGGCTGTAGCGACAGAAACCCATACTGAAAACCACTAAGATACGCAGTCATCAGTACAGATTAGCAGAAACAAGCTTCCCGACCAGACGAGACACAGAGCGAGACGGCACAGGAGATTCACAGAAATAAAATGCGTCTACCTTCAAAGGAATAATTCACCCAGTAGAATATGTATAAAGCCCGCAGGCATTGATTTATTTAAACGTCTGGGAGAAATGTTCCTTTGAAAACAGTCATGAAATGTGCGATATTTCTGCAAAGCAACACTCACACCAACACACACACCCCAGTCTTTTAGGGAACACTACCGCACCTTACCAGCAGAGGTCAAAACTGATCTAGTGATGATTTTCCAGCTTAGTGCTTGAGGAAATCTTTTAAAATTGTCTGTGTGTGTGAGTGTGTGTGCCTCATGTTCTGTTTAGTACTTAAATTGAATTTTAAAAGCCCAGGTCAGCTGTACATCAACTTTTATTATTACTTTATGACTAGCTGCTTATATAAAGTACCTTAACATACCCAAAATATTAATCGCTGTCTAAATATTTCATGAATCCCCCACCCACAAATCCCTCTCTTGCTTGTGTACACAGCTGTGAGGAGAAATCCTTATTTAAAATGTAATCTCAGTCTGAACAAAGCCCATCAATATCCATCCCTTCATTTTCTCAAGCTTCCGTCTCAACTCCAACAGAACATAAGGGTTAAGTGTTCTTCCTCTGAGCGATAAGGATTCGATCATTGAAATCTGTTGTACCGTAGCAGGAGAAGCCCTGGTGGTCTGCGCTGCGGTATGAGGGGCGGAGCCGTCCATGGCGTTGGAACCGATCAGGTAGGCCCCTGAGCTGCTGATGATCTGACCCCCCGTGAGGCCCATAGCCAAGCCGCCACCGTTAGTGCTGCCGTTGTTGGCTAAGCTGTGAGTCGTCACCACCGCGCTCACCTGTGGCACGGCCGCTTGCGTGTCAAAGTAGCTCCCGCTGCTGTTCTGACTGTACAGCTGTGGCTCCGTGTAAGTGTACGTGCGTCTACAGAAACACATATTCACACGTAGAGAACATGTCAAGAACATTGTTGTCTGGATATAAAGTTTGCATTTACTTTACATATCTGATGCATCACCTAAATCCAGTCCATGAGCTAGCTCCTGAAAATTTGCATGTTAACAGTATATATAAGGCATTCGTATTTTTATGGAAATATACTGTAATCCTGGGTTTTTCCTCCTCTCCAGCATTTTGTCTTGGTGGGTGTGCTTTACTTGTTAAATGTACGGATGTCACATCTTTAATGCAAAAAGCACAAGCTGGAGCAGTCACGACGCCGTCTCAATGCAACAGCAGCTTTGTGCCAAGTAACGTTTTAGAGCACAAGTACAGCAACCAAGATGGCAAATTTGAGTTAGCATCTTTTTTCTACCACTAGATTGGGCACTAGTTTAACCATTTTAAGACGAAACAATGATATTCAAGCATTTAAGCTTGCGCCGCCACCCCCCCTTCAAGAATTTGGTCTAAAAACAGATTCTCACAGTCACTGAAAAACACCGGTACGCTGTTATTTTAAATTCACCACTACTCTCACTCTGCTTAAAGACAATGACATCCTGTATCACGGATCTGCTTTAAAAGAGAAGCCTGCCAAACTACTGTTACATCATTGGTTGACTTTTACTTATATTTTCGGTAAAATCTTTTCAATAGTTTACATTAGCCAGTTTTAAAAAAAAAAAAAAAAAAAAAAAAAAAAAAACACCATTTGTAGTCTGTTTTACTCTCGCAAAATCACAAGAATAAGACATGGACACATCAGTTCCAGTAAGGCAGGATAACAATAATAATAATAATAGTAAACAGATAGTAAATTATCAAATCAGATATCAACTAGTGAACTTTTGAATAGAATAAAACTAGGCACCTGAGCACATAATACTACAATACATTTAAATACATCAGACAACAATCTGCTCGTATACGTGAACCCATGGTATATAGTGCAGTGCATTTAAATGCACAACATTCTATGCTTACAGTTGCTTCTACTTGAGTCAATGTGTCACTTTTACAAGGGTGCCCCCTGTGTGAGCATTTATTACTAGTTTTTTTCCCTTCACAAAAAAAAAAATTAACGTGTTTTGATGTGCAAATGTACATATGTGGTGTATGCAAGCTTTTATTACGTTAGGGTTATTCGCCCTATATGTAATATATAATTTACAGCTAGCCGCTCATTATCTGAAAATAAACCCTGACAGGGTGATAGGGACCCCAAAGATCCATGAAGCAACATGATGGGATTTATTTTGCAACAATGACCAGCTTGCTATATATTATCCTGCAAATATTCATGGCTGAAGTGCCCTTGAGCAAGTTACCTAACCCCCAACTGCTCCCTGGGCACCCCAATGTGTGGCAGCCCACGGTTTACATGTGTGTTTGCTCACTTTGGATGGGTTAAATGCAGAGGCTATAATTTCCCTTGCTGGATTAATACAGAATAGCAAAATTAAAAAAGTCGATTGTATAGTCGGAATTGCTTTTAGTCCATAACTGACCAATCAGAATCAAGTAATTAAGAAAGCTGTGTCATAAATATACTGTATTTAGAACAACAAATGGGTTTTTATTACAGATATTTGCTCATCACCTGTATTGAGTGCAATTATTAATACACAGTGTTATGCTTTCACTATTTTATTTCATTTTTTATTCCCTATTTGCCTGATATCAGTGAATGTTTCCCAGGATAGAGTCTATATCTTACATAATACGTTACAATTCTACACACACGTGCTATAAACATGTTAAATATGCCCTTTATAAAAGGCGCTTCATTCTGTAAATCTGCATGTACATCCCTGTTGAGCTCACGCAGACCTCTCATGAATACTTGCAGTCATTGTCAGGTGACTGTGAACAATTTTCAACCTCGCTGGGCCTCGAGTGCCATCAGCGCCAACAGGTTTTTGTGACAAGACGGTTTCCCGCCTTCCACATCCCTCCAGCCTTAAAGGCAACTCAAAGCACTCAAGACAAACGCAGTGAGTGAATGTGCGTCTTAAACAGATGTGCATCTTACAGTGCTCTTCAGAAGCTTTTCCTGAAATGGGACTTTCCCCGTGTGCTGTGCTGGCCAGCTAAGAGTCGGCCGCGTTTACACCTGAATTACCTCAACACGTGATTACTATGGATGTGTTGGTGCAACTGAACACAATAATATCCAAGCATGTGTCGGATCTATGAGTCAGCATTCCCACATCTCTCATTAGATTTATTATTTAAGTATTGGCATTCTGATGCACTCACATGGTTCCATTGGTGTATACGCCACTGTTCTCCTCCACATACTGCACCTGGGACGGGTACACATGCTGCACCTGTTGAACAGTCTGTGCCTGGATGAATGGGAGAGCATACACACAACATAAACAGAAATATACTGAGAACAAAAATATACTGACAATGGCACCAGAGACCGGCTGACCTGTTGCTGGACGGGCACCTGAGAGGGCACCTGCTGGGAGGAGACAGCAGGCTGCACAGGCACACTGGTCTGGAGGGGCACCGTCGACGAGGAGTCAGCGCCAGCCTCTGGGGTTTGCATGGCGCCTACAGGGCAGAAGCGGGGTATACTGTGTATGTGAAGCAATTTACCCATTATATACAATTTTGTGCAGAAATAGAAATCTTGGCAACCTCCCAATTATGGTTACCGATTTTAATTTTTTGACTAAACAGATATTGACTTTGTTTCACTTTATTATTTGCAAAGGCATCTTATGGCCCCAAGACTCTCGCACCTAACTTACTGTATATATACTTAATTTTCTGTGCACTGTGACTGAATCTCAGCCGCCAACAATTCTCATTTTACAGGGATGAATCCTGTGGGTGGAGACTTTCTCCTCAACGTAGTACTGATCTGAAGACACTATATAAATGGCACACACATCTGCCCCAGCCTCGAGTTCAGTAGCGATGTTCCTGCTCTCTGAATGTGCGGCTTGTAAACACGCCATTTGATGGTCATTATTTTGAGGGTTTATATGAGGTTGCCTGACGAACGCAGTGTCAGGCAACATTATGGGAATCCACAGATGTTCGTTTCACCACTGATAAGCAAAGTAGCTGCAAACACTGGATTGGTTTACATAATCATTTACGCGTTACAAGTGTGCGCAAATAAAGCGAGGTAGACGTGTTTCATGCAGTGCCCAGATTTACTTAAGTGCTATCATTGGCACTAATCATTCCAGAAAGATTTCGTGAAGGCAGTGTTTATATGTTTTTTTTTCAGTCAGCGTCTTTAAGAAGTGAGTCATCATATTGAAAAATATGTATAGAACAAAAAAATACAGCTTTTCTAGCATTCCAGCTTATTTCTCACCCCCATGAGCAAGTGATGGGAAATGTGGCACTCCAGCAGAGATCATAACTCCACCGTGACCCTGAGCATCTCATTTACTAGAGCAAAGATTTTATTTGCATAATTTACTACTCATCACCACCCCTACCAGTGCACCAAAAAAATACTCTCTGAAAAGACACCACATAAGAAACGCATAATAACCTACGCAGAGACCCCACCGTTCACTCCTATAATGATCCGACAGCAGTTTATTACTAAATTAGCAGGAAAAAAAATACGGGTTTGCAGCCAAAATCAAATTAGCTGTGTGTAATACTAAAGATTACCTACGCCTCGCTTCTATCTCCTGGTTAAAGCAGCAGTCTAAAAGCACCGCGACATGCATGCGGTGTAAATATTTGGTAAAAGGAAGATGGGGCAGAAAGCACAGGATTGAGAAAAAGAAAGCTCTTATCAGCCTGAGCCCATCTGCTCAAGCTCTGAAGAATCACTGCATCTGTGACGTTACCCGAGACACCTGGCCCAGCTGTGCGACTTGAGTGCAGCGGCTGAAGCCGTGACTCAGTCATTACTTCGCAAGAACAGCCTCAAAACTCGAGCCGTGAAAGATTTAGGCTCTGATGAGAATTGGCCCAGGGAAGGTCGCTATAAAGAATTAGAACATGGATGAAATAAGCAAGAGCAGACAGGCCTTCTTTACACGTACACGAAAGCTGTGATGAATGGAGCCTGGCACCATGTCCACAGTCATAAAGGGCGGTTAATAATTAAGCGTTTCTTTGCTTCAGGTCTGGCGCTCCAGCCTTTACAAACCCTCAGCTAAACTGTCTGCAGGCGAACTGAAATTACACGTCTACAAAATTCAAGATTATCACAAAGCCCCATGATTCATCAATCAGCCTACTGTGAGCAGGGTGGGGTATGAAAACTCTGCCTCATGATTCACATCGATGAAGCACTCATGTCTCTCTTGCTGACTCTGTCTCTCCCCCTTTTCTGTCTGTCTCAGATTCCCCCCCCCCATCTCTTTCTCTCTGTTGCTCCATATCTTTGACTCTCTGTCTCTCCCCCATCTGTCTCTCCATATCTCTTTAAAATGACTCTCTCCCTCTCCCAATATGTCTCTCTCTTGCTCCATATCTCTGTATTTGACTGGCTCTGTCTCTCTCTCCACATCTCTGACTTTGACTCTGTCATTTACTCACCATTCTCTCCCCCTCTCCTCTTTCCATATTTCTGTCCCCCCATCCCATATTTATCTTTGACTTTTTCCATCATTTTGCGCTCGCGCTCTCTCTCTCTCTCTCTCTCTCTCTCTCTCTCTCTCTCTCTCTCTCTCTCTC
>JAOUQZ010000008.1:16641484-16651567 GCA_028564935.1 Neosilurus hyrtlii | reverse complement strand
CTCTCTCTCTCTCTCTCTCTCTCTCTCTCTCTCTCTCTCTCTCTCTCTCTCTCTCTCTCTCTCTCTCTGATCCTGTCCATCTCTCTCCATCTCTGGCTTTGCCTTTTTCTGTCTGTTGGTCTCTCAGTCCATCACTCTTTTAGTCTGTCACTATGTCACATTACTTGTACAAATGTGTGAATTTCAACTGAAATAATTTCGAAGGGAAGGGAAAACTTCCACCACACATCTATTTTGTTTCACGCCATTGAGAACCCAGACACTGTTACGTTCACATATCTGAGTTTGGACCCATCACTGCACTCAAGTGCATGTTGCGGAAAGCTTTGCAGCCTCATCCTGAGTTTCATGCGGAATTAAAGTTCAGGATGGTGCTGGAAAGACTTATTACATCCGAGGTCTCTCTTGACTAATTATCCCCCCTTGGCTTAACGACAGCCTGAAAGACTTTCCCTGGAGGCTGAGCTCATGGCAACATGTCTCCCTCCACCCCCTCCCTACCTCATGTTTATCATTTACCTGGAGGATACAGGTGCTATTGTGATCAGTACTATGCTTATTTTTTTGTGGACACTTATTACTGCTTTGTGTCGCGAGTGTGTCCATAAAAATTATAAATAAATAAATAAACAAACAAACAAATGAATAAACCAAACAAACAAATGGACTCAAAGCTACATATGAAAAAACCTCTGTGAAAGCGGATTCGGCAGCTCGACCTGTAGAATTCTCATGCACAATAAACTAGAGCCTCCAAACAAAGGCCACCTGCTCCCTGGCTCGCCCTGAAGAGGAGTGGCGGAAAAACTTGCCATAAACAGGCACCTGCCCAGCTTCCCCTGTACGCTCCCTGCCCCCTCCTCGTTCCTCCTAACCTTCCGTGTATTCATGCGCTCCCATGTGGCCCACTTAAGTCCCGAACCCAGCCTGCCTCAAAAGCCAAGCGCTAACAAAGGGCCAAGAGAAGGGCAGCACTCGCTCTTACTCTCCCTCCCTTCCTCCATCTCTCTCCCTTTCTCACACACACTCACACGGCAGCACGGCTTCATCATGTGCAACCCACTTCCTAGACCAATTTTTGCCGCTGCTGGAAATGTCTTGAATGCTCTTACATCATTATTCTGTTACTGCAGCGCATCAAACGTTACAAGCACCTGTTCAACCAACACAAGCACATTTAACTGCACAATTAATCCTTCTTACACCTCTTTCATGAGATCAGATGGATAGAAGCGTCAAAAATGTTCTAAATGGACAGTCCTGCAATGACCATGCAAACCTGTAAGGGGAAAAAGCCCCCACCTGGCTAATAATAAATATGAATTAACCCAATGGGTGGCTTTTAACGTGATTGGAAAAAGGAACAGGATACAAAGAACAGGTGGTACAGTCCCATTTTTACCTTCCGCCTGCCTTTGGGTGAGTTGTAATATGATCTGAACTAGCCCTTTCTGACGTCCTGTCCTCACCTGAAATCCCCCAAAAACTTCTGGTGTGTTACCCAAACTTTTTTTTTCCCCCCGTGACACAAATAACAGCCAAATAAAAAAATCTGATAGAAGTTTTTCTCTCCTACAATTCAGTGATTCCAACACTAGTGCTTTCTTTATAGGTGTTTTTCCCAATCAGGCAACCTGAACAGCACCATAATGCAACCCCACAGAGATTCTGCTAAAAATCAAGCATTGCACTTGAAACAGTGGCTCTGAACGATGGCTTTGCCAGTGTGCCCCCCCCCCCCCCCCCCCCCCCAGGTAGGCCGAGCGAGCACCTGTCAAGGTCTTTTGCACCCTGCTCGTGGTGCACAGCTGTTTCTCCGCCTAATGAAGACAACAGGGGGAGCGAAGAGGCGGCAGCACGGCTCACTAAAAATTCTGATGCAATCCTGAGAAACTGTCAGCAAAATTGAGCCGGGGAGGAATTCTGATTGGGGGGAAAATAATAATAATAATCTAATGGAAAAGTATGTGCAGTACTGGATCAGGATCTATAAATGCCTGGAGTTTAGAGGGAAATAAACTTTGATTTTAGTACAGGAGATGCTGTGATCTCTGTAATCCCACAGGACCAGATGACTGTTTACACAACTGATATCACAACAGATGTTGACACGTTTAGATTAATTTGATAATTAGGTATAGAGGAGTCACTGCAGGACAACTGATATCTAAAAAAGCCATCTATTCATACACTACAGAAATATGTAAGATTAGTCTTTATGGTTGCAGGTTTGATATTTGAATAATTTCCATCCATGTTCATGAAGCGCTGCCTCCAGGATATATATAATGGCCTGTATAGGTGGGCTGAAAACTTCATAGGCTGACCATGATGCAATGGTTGAATTTGACCCAGTGTGGCATATTTTTCAACATAGCCCCCCCCCCTACAGTGTGCACACTTCCATCCGTGTTGCAGTGCTTGGATACAGAAACTTTCAAGTTTCATTGCATTACTCCTTGTTGATCAGCCCATGATCTTTTCAGCCCACCCTTGTAGACTGCTGGCAAACAGAAACACATGAAAAAACAACTTTCACAGCAGTTAATACAGGAGTTAATCCATTATTTAAACATTTTAAGGAGTTTTGACAAATTAGGAATATTGCAGTATTCAACAATCCAGATGTTGTACATAATCCAGATGTTTTACACAGAGATTACAGCTGTGCACTGAACCTGAACAGCTGAAACACAAACACAGAAGCAAGGATTTATTTACTGGAGCATAAAAACATGGACCAGTTTTAGGAAAATGGACCTTAAGAGAATTACTGTTTCAGGACCTGATCATTAGTGTATTAGGCTGCCTAATGATCCAGGTGTTGTACAGATGTTCAACAGCTTTTACACAGATAGGAGTCTTAAGAAACACAGGATTTATGCCTACAAGCAAAACTATGGAGGCCAGCTGGGTGAAACAATATTAGGCTGCAGTCAGGTTCTTTCTATGAGACATGTGACTAAGTGGAGAAAACTTGAAGCTTGAAGGATGCAACCAGAAACCTGGTGACGATCTTACAAATAAATACTCAGATAATACGAGCTTATTTCTCAAGCACCACAAAACAAACAAACAAAAACAAAGCAAAATGGTCAACTCGGGCTAGCTAGGCTAAGCTATGCTAAGCTAACCGCAGCTCCAGACAGGGACACCGCTATAACAATAGATACCGAGCAAAGCCGGGGTTTGTTTAACCACAGCTATCTATCCTCCTGAAATTTCCAGTCAGATCTTTCACATTATTTCATATCTAATTGATAAATATTCGTCTATAATGTTTATGAGGTCCTTTCCCAATTCATTAGCCTCATTAATACACCTGCTCAAGAATATTAGCCATCAGGTATTAGCTAGGAACAGCAAGAGTTAGAGAACAAAAAGCAGCCATTTTAGAGAAATTAAAGCGGTTATGCGTCGAGTAAAGGTGTTAACAAACGATTAAAAATAGCCCGTGTGGCATCAGTTAACTTCAGCTAGCAAAGCAAGCAATTAGCTTCCGAGCTCAGCGCCTCCAAAACACCTGCTCCTCTGCCTTCTTCCTTCAGGAGAAAAGATGCTGGGAGGCTCAGCGCTTCAGGCAGCCTGTCCATCCGCACAAACAATACATGTACACCCCGGTTAACCCACGGCACAGTTCGTGCTTCTCTCACATTCACTGGAAATGCTAAATACACAAAGTAACGCCATGATTGTACTCCACTCAAGTATTCAACAAGAGACCCGCACGAGACGGACACATCTGTGCGTGGTGGCTAAGCTAGCTTAGCGTTTAGCGGCGAATGAAGCCGTGTTTCCACGTCGCTTTAGCCCAACTTTAGGAGCCTGGCGCATCTGCAAACGTGGCCACGATTAACAATACTGCACATATTTCATTTGTGCAGCAAAGCGTCCGGGTGAATAAGCTGCGAGAAAAGACGTTAAAGAAAGACAACAAACACAAAAAAATAATATTAACAATAAACACAACACATGCGCGAGATATTTACCTGAATGGTGCGTGGAGATGAGGATGAGGATGGCAGAGGCGGTGAGGATGGAGCGCGAGGTGCTGGTTGTTGTTGTTGGTGGGTTACAGTCGCCACGACTACGGTGACTATGGCGCCCGATCACAGGGCAACGGTTGCTATAAAGCACATCGCTGTTTCCCCCCCATCCCCCACAACCTAACTCGCTTGATGACGAACTGTAACGTCACAAAGGGGGCGGGGTTACACGGCCGAAACGCGTGAATATTTTGGTCAAATAATTTTTTTCAGTACATATAATTTAGATTTTTTTTACGAATTAATTAAGATATGTTGATATTGTTTTATTATTTTTTTATTTAATTTTTTTAAGAAAAGCGTCCAGTGTTAAACTCTTCCACAAAGCTGCATCCATTAGCAACATCTCAAACAAATAAACATGATTAATTAATTAATTTATGATTTGATTTTATAAATAATAAAAATTCATCATAATATATTATAGCTCTATCAGGGCGGGACTTCCCTATTTGACGTCATCACCATCATCAAGTTTGGTAGAATGACCAGAGAAAGGTCCAAAAGTGAATTCAGCTGTACATGCTGTACAGTATAAGATAAAGAAACTCGGTTCCATGTAGCTTCCCATGTCCACTGTTTAGTACAGCAGAATACATGTTGTTTTTTTTTTTCAAAAATGTTAAATAATAAAATATTTATTTTCTACTAGGGTCACAGGGAAGCTGGAGCCCATCTCAGCCAACACTGGGTGAAGGCAGAGTACACCCTGAACAGCTCACTAGACCATGGCAAGGCCAACACACACACACACACACACAACCATTCACATTCACACGTAGGGGCAATTCGAGCCTTGAGTCTTTTTTGTGTGCATATTCTCCCTCCGTTTACATGAATTTCATCTTGGTGCTCTGGTTTCCTCTTACAGTCCATAGACATGCACATCATGCTAAGTGGCTGTTCCAAACTGACCCTAGGTGTGAGCATGAGTGTGCATGGTTGTGTGTGTGTTGCCCTTTGACGGCCTGGGTGTACCCTGTCTTCAAGTGTCAGCTGAGATAGGCACAGTAAGTGGCTGATCAATGGTGAGTGAGTAAATAAATTGTGACTGGCACGGTGGTTAATGGTTAGCACTCTCGCCTCAATGCAGGAACGTCCTGGATTCAAGCCCTGTGGTTGGTGAGGGCGTTTCTGTGTAGAGTTTGCATGTTCTCAAAGAGTGTGTGGGATTCATCTGGGCGCTCCACCTTCCTCATACAGTCCAAAGACGTGCACATTAGGCTAATTGACTGTTCCAAATAAGAATGTGAGTGTCAGTGGCCCAGCCATGCAACTGTGGCAAAACTATGGATTAATAAGAAGGGTCCTTCTACAAAAATAAATAAATAAATAAATAAAAATATTAAAAATCCTCTATGGCAGTAGAGTCACCAAGAGTTGGATTTAACTGAATGAAATGAGTAAAAACAATAGTAGCTGTTGCTATGGAGTACTATACTGAGTACTGACCTAATATTTTGTGGAGCATGCATGACATTGTGACTGAAACAACACATTCCATGCAAATGAGTACAGGACATAAATTATCTTAATGTCTGCTGCCATTGAAATTCTGGAGTTTTGCATAATTTGGCAACAGACACTTGGGGGGAAGAAATAGGACATCAAATATGTCGTGAACATAATTTCCATAAACATTACAGTAAATTAATTACATAAATGGTGAATGTCAAGGTTAATCTCAAACTATAGAAAAAAAAACCATACATGGCAGCAACCCCTACATAGACAAATAAATGATAAATCATCCATGGTTTGCAGCCTTGAAGAGATTTTAATTTGTGACACTGGAGCAGGTTGAATAATTGTCTTTATATTGCTTGGTATATGCAGGATAGTAATTAACATGTAATTGTATGAGCTACAAATGCTACACAAAAGTAAGATATGCACGTGAGATAGGCGAATGTCTCAATATTCAAATCGCCATCTTATTATTGTTTTTTAAATGGTTTGCTCAAGGCAAAATCAAACATATATTGTATTCATCATCATCATCTCTAGATCACTCAGAAACTACTGACTGAATTTGTTGCACGCAGTTCTTGTTGAGCAGTTTGTGTGTGGAGTTTGAATGTTCTCCCCATGCTTAGGTGGAATTCTTCTGGGTACTCTGATTTCCAGTCCAAAGGAATGCACATAATGCCAATTGGCTGTTTCAAATGGACCCTAGGTTTGTGTGTGTGTGTGTGTGTGTGTTGCCCTGTGATGGTATGATGAACTGTTCAGGGTGCACCCTGCCTTCATCCATTGTAGGCTGAGATAGGATCAGGATCCAGCCTCCACATCATCATAATAGGATTAAGCAGTTCAGCAAATGAGTGCGTAAGTGAGTGAGTGAGTTTTTGTTGACAAGAATCACAAAATAATTACTCTACACTTCCTGTGATTTTTGTAAAATCCACATATCCTCCAGTTCTTACCTCACAAATATCTGAGCCCACTTAACTCTTCCTGCAGTGAACGCTAGTCCATCACAGGTTACCTTCTCAGTATTTTTACTGGTACTCATTTATACTGCTGGGTGGACAAAGGCATGATTATACCTTTAAATGCTTTCTTTTCTCCACATGCAACTGATACTCCACACTCTGAGCTGACGATAATGGCGGTTTTGACTCTAATGCTACCGTTTATGCAAAACATTATAATTAGAGCCTTTCAACGCAATTTAATTTTGTCACCATTGACGTTTGCATTAAAGGTTTTCTCAGTGTAGTTTAGCTGAACTGTATGCCTTTAACATCTTTTTCTAGTGATTGAGAAAGAAAAAAGTACTGGTCCTGTCATGCTGCAGGTGCTTTTCCATCTCTGAGGTGCTTTGTTGTATACTCACTGCCAATGAAAACTCAACACAATTTTATTTGTAATATTTTTGGGACTATCCTATCTGAGCATGAGTACTGGTATTTCTATCATCCTAAACACCTCAGTGACTCATTTCCAGTAGCACCACTCACTGTCATGCTTCACTGAGCTTGAGCTCTGCATCTTGACTCTTTTACAGCTCCAAGTTTGTTTGGGGAGTTTCAATAATCAAAAATGGGTGCATTTAAGTATCATGTTGCCTACATAAAGGTCAGCAAAAATGCACAGCATTATGAAGAGGAATCTGGACCATGCCTGGTCACGTGATGATCGAAACTATGCCATGGGTCTTTTGAAGGCCAGAATGTCAGCACGACAGGTGGCCCGCTGATTAGGCTGCAATGCGCCAACAATTAGCCGCCTGCATCAACACCTGGTTGAGACTGGGTCCATAGCCTATAGACCACGTCCAGGATGAGCACATGCCACTATCCCAGGAAAAGACCAGTATATTGTGCTCCAGCACCAGATCAGTTCTGAACAGCCACCCAGACGGCTCAGGAGACACCAAGAAGACGCCAGCGTAGGATCTCGGCCAACACCGTGATGAGGCACCTTCATGGACAGGACCTGTGGGCTCGGCGCCCCTTCCGAAGGATGATTCGTCTTGAGTGGGCTCACCAGCACAGCAGGTGGACATTAGGGCAGTGGAACAAGATGAGTCATGATTCTACCAGTCCAGAGATGATGGGTGTGAGCGTGTGAGATCAAGCTGTGGCACTTCGGTTAGCAGTTGATGCTAAGTGTAATTAGTATCATTTTAGTCACTGAGAAGCCTCTTCATATTCAATTACCAGCAAATCTGAGAGAAATGCTGATATTTCAGAATGATTTCACTAGTTTTCATGACCACTATGTTAAAAGACCCAATGACTACAAGCTAGCTAGCTATGCAGCTAGTTTCAACTGAATAGCTAGCTTAAGCTTGACTCTGGGGATGGCTCTATGTTCTGACAGCCCATTGGTCCAACGGCCCTACTCATATAAGATGGGCACCTTGCTTAAATCAGTTGGGCACCCTACTCAGTTCTGTTGGGTTAGGGTTAAGGCTGCTGGACCAATGGGCTGTCGGAACATAGGGCTGTAATCCTTGGCTCATTTTAAATTTTCTCAGTTTTCATAAAAAAACCCCAATAACAACAACAACAACAACAACAACACCAACAGTAAAAAGTTGCAATATACAAAACTTAGCAACATGAAACCAAATACAGAAGAGGCACCTGTAATTCATTTTCACATTCACTAGGGAATTTCAGATATGTACATTCATGTCATTTGTTTTGTTAATTTTTAATCCCATGACTTGTAGACTACAAAAAGGTCAATAATCAAACCATTAGTAAAGCTAGATATGTATGGTCAAAGGCGGCTGTCCTTCATCCTTCCGTGTAGACGCATGTGAGCTGGCTTGGGCATCGGTCCATGTTTTGTGCAGATATGTGAAGGTAATTATCGTCCTTCTGTTCACCTAATGGATCTGCAGATCTGATCTGTGGATCAAACTCTGAAGTCATAAACATACAGGTTATTAAGATGAATGCAATCATATGGATGGTATGATGCATTTATGTGATATATTAGTACTATTCAGCAGAATCCATTAATCCTATAGCGGATAATTGTTTTGGAATATTCTACATTGGAACATATAGAAAGAAAAATAAAAAGAGATTTTAATAGTTTATATTTACATATTTTAACCATGACAGAGGCGGGTCAGGTGAGATCTGTGCACTGAGCTGAGCTAAATACTGTGCAGCTAATAGCATCTATTTATCCTTCTCATTCAGAGGTTAGCAAATAAATACATAAAAAATTATTTAAATACTCTACTGATTTTTGTGCGGTGCATAATTAATCAATCAAAGAAGTCGAGGTGAATGCCTCTAAATAGTCACTCAAATATCCACCGAGCCTATTATTAATTATGCACCAAGATGCATTATTGTTTTAATATATACTACATGGGAACATAAGCAAAAAAAAAACCACTAAAATTTGATTGTTTTGGTTTAATTCTTACATTTTTAAATCGTATCAGACAAGGGGGTGGCACGGTGTAGGGGTTAGCATATCTGCCTCACAGCAAGCAGTCCTGGGTTCAAGTCCTGGGCTCTGGGGTTTTTGTGTAAAGTTTGCATGTTCTCTCCGTGCATGTGTGGGTTTTCTCTGGGTACTTCGGTTTCCTCTGACAGTTCTAAGACATGTACATTAGGCTAATTGGCTGTTCCAAATTGACCCTATGTGTGAGTGTGAATAGTCGTGTGTGTGCTGGCCCTGTGCTGTCTGGCAAGCTGTTCAGGGTCGAAATATCTTCGCCCAAAGTTGGCTGAGATAGGCTGCAGCCTTCTCACGACTCTAGTAGGATTAAACGATTTGGCAAATGAATGAATGAATGAATGAATGAATGAATGGATGGATGAATAGATGAATGGATGCAGGTGAGCTATGAACACACATGCAAGCTGTATAATGTCTCTTTCACTCTATTTAAGAGTTTCAGTAAATATTTCATGGAAACAAAAAAGCAAACAAAAACAAGACATTAACATTCTGTATTAATATGATTTAATGTCGGAGGTGGTTCAAGGGAGATTTGTGTGTTGAGCTGAGCTAAGCACTGTGCAGCTAACCGCATCTGTTTAGTCTAATCGTTTAACGTTTAATACTTGCTACACAGAAACTTAAATAAATCATGTTCTGTAAAGGTGTTTTTGTATATACTATGCAGAAACACAAGAAAAACAGGAATTTTGTGGTATATTTTTCCATTTTAATGTATGACAGTGATGACACCACCTGCTCCATGTGACCGTGACAAACCACGGGTGTCCATCATTTTAATTCCAGCATCATCCACTCAAATTATGTTTTTAAATCCTGAGATAGTGGACTACACAGAGTGCACTTTTTTCGTGAAGTATATATTAATGTCTATCATCGTGAGATCATGAACCAATCAGACTGCCCATTTTCTCTGTGGTATATGTCATGTCATGTCATTTTCTGTACCGCTTAATCCTAATTAGGGTCGAGGGGAGGCTGGTGCCCATCTCAGCTGACTCCGGGCGAGGGCAGAGTACACGCTGGACAGCTCGCAAGGCCATCGCAGGGCAGAAACACGCTGACGGCTATGCAGCTACTCTTGACGAAAATCAGCAAT
>JAOUQZ010000008.1:16624490-16640760 GCA_028564935.1 Neosilurus hyrtlii | reverse complement strand
ACACACACACACACACACACACACACACACACACACACACACACACACACACACACACACACACACACTTACACAAATAGGTTTAAACAGCTCATTATAATTTATCTAACCACCGCTGGGCCATGCTTCTCAAATCAGCACAAGCATGGCGTGGAATCTCATCAGATTATTTCCTTTGAGCTTGGAAAACATTAGGAGCCACCCTTGCCAACACAAGGCATCAGACGGACCTATTTTTGACTTTGCCTAACAGACAGCCATCTGTTGTTACTGAAATGGAAGCACGTATTCATGAATCATTTAGCTGGACTTTTTTCGGCCTGGCCATGAAGAGTCAATATGCATTGGGAATGCTGTCTTGAATATGGATTTGGCAACCTGGCCACGGTTTACTAAGATTATTTGTTGAAAAGTATCAGTCTAAATTATTATTTTTTTCTCCTAAAATATTTTGCAGCAAGAAACAGGTTAAACCTGGTGTATAAAATAAATAAAACAAGCAACTGACACTGACGATGAACTTACTGTCCTGAGGTGGAGGGAGGGATGCTGCGGTGTGCTCCTGGTATCCTGGAAGTCTGCTGTTCTTTTGTGCTGCCACCATGTGGTGGTGCGAATGAGGAGCTGAAGGTGTGGCCTGGTGAGTCCGATGCTTTGCTACAGAAGCATCAAACCTACAAATAATTATTTCTGTTAACCTTAGAGTGCTGATGAAATCTTGAATCTGGTTAGATTGTGTTATAAGACAGAAGTAAAGTGTGCCATTTCAATTAAATGTTTATATTATTAAGGAACCCCAGCCAGCACTTGTATGTGGGTAAAAAGTGGGCTAAGAAATGGGTCCCATATGAGATTGTTCACAGGTGCCATAGTGGCCTCATGTCAGCTGCCCACATGAATTCATTTCCCATTAGTAACCCAACTAGGACCCACATAGGGGAGCCAATCTGGGCTCACCAATGTGGGACGCACTTACTTGACCTGAGTTGGTCCTTGTTAAAAGGCCCAGTTTAGGCCCACACCCACTTGGTGTCCATGTAGCCCAGGCATTACCAGGTGGGATGCACATACAGTTGACATGGGTCAACTATGGAACCTATGTACAATTCCATATGAGACTTATTTTCACCTTTCAGGGTCACTTAAAGTCACTCAAAGGAAATTTTCTAAAATAAAATAAAAGTCCATATATGGTTTCCTATTAGCCTTTCATAGTAACCGCATGTTCATCTGCGCTCATTTCACTGTTATAAACGCTTTACCTCCAAAAATGTATGACCTCGCTCTGACCTTCATATTTGACGTTGACATTTCAAAATCAATCTCTAAGACTCAGGGAGGGTAGAGTCCCCACCAAGTTTGGTGAAAATCCATGCATGGGATGGACATAAAAAAAACAAATGCACGTTATTTACATTACTGCCACTTAAAGTCGGAACTGCCAATTATGAAGTCTACCTAAACATCAGTGTAGCACCATCATAACAACAAAATTAGATCTGAACCAGCGGATAGGAAAAAAGAAAGGACCAGAAGAACTTTACAACTTTAAAATTTAACACATGAGGTGGCAATTACTCCAAATCTGCTTGCTTCATCCGATTTTTCCCGATTGTTTAAATTCCAGCTTCCCTTTGGCCAATGGCTATAGCTTCAATCAAAGCAGAGTCTTAAGCCCAATGAGGCAGAGGACAATTTGGTTTTAGTAGCCAATTATTTTTTTAGGTCGCGCGTTGAATGGCGCAATGGCAACAATCACGGGCCGAGCGTAACCATGAGCATCTGTGCCTAATAATACTGCAGCAGTTCTTTCTCATTGCTTTTGAATTGCAGCACTGAAGAAGCAGATCTCCATGGGCCGGCTGTGTAACGGCGTCTCTGGCAATCCTAAATTGTAAACTTCATAAAAAAAAAAAAAAAATTGGCTTTGCTCTAGTAGACGCGTATGACTCACAAAAGCCCGTCTGGTGTCTTTCACAGGGCAGAAAAATGGCACTTTATTTTGATCAGATTATTCCAGCTATGAGCTTGCTGCCATAAAGCCATGACAACCGATGACCAAGGACTTTGTTGCAAATCAGAGAGAAAGGAGAGAAAGATTGTCGGGGCATTTCGATCTGTCATAGCAACCTCCTCTGCCAAGGTAAACGCAAGAAGAATGCAAACTAAAGAGCAATTCTGTCCATAGCAGGTTCCTTTATTGAGAGTAGACCACAACATAGTATTGGGGAGGGGCGGAGGAGAAAAAACATACCACATCGATGAGAACGAAGAGGATTATTCCAACCAATTCTTCTTCTTTGCAAAGAGGCACAGACACAAGCGTATAGAAGTGATGCCAGCTTAATGTGCCGACTAACACTTTTGTGTCTGTCCTGATCTGTTGAGCGAATAAAAATGTACCTGATGTGGTTTACCATGAGCAGACGCTTTTCTTTCTCATTTTTCTTTCTTTCACGAGCCCAGCTGGAACCTTTCGGAGGAACACGGCTTCTGTGGTTCAGAGTACTCATTTTAAAACCCTAATTATTGTTCATTTTCTATAATGGCCACTGTGAATGGAAATGCTCTGCTTCTCCTGTTGGAGACAAGCGAGAGAACAAATTAATTATTTTTTGGGGGGGGTGGGGTGGTTGGGCAGTATTCAAAGCCATTACACACTGTCTCATTTGATACTGATAAATTTGTGGCCTCATTATAGTGTTAATTTTAAGTGGCAGCCTTAATTAGTTATAGCTCAAGGTTCTCTCACTATTAAATTCCTGTTTCTCTTACAGCTTCCTGTCCACAGATAGGTTTGTGATTTACAGAGATAGTTTTATCCCTGATGGCATGGTAGTGCAGTCGTTAGCATGTCTACCTTACAACAGGAAGGTCCTGAGTCGAGTCCCGGGCTCGCGGGCTGGAGTTTTCATGTTCTCCCTGTGCTAACGTGGGTTTCCTCCGGGTACTCTGGTTTCTTCCGACAGGTCAAAGACATGCATATTATACTAATTGGCTGTTCCAAATTGTCCCTAGGTGTGAGTGCAAGTGTAAATGGTTGTGTGTGTTGCCCTGCACACAAGCATGAGGAAAACATGCAAACTCCACACAGAAACACCCTAGGCCAGGAATTGGACCCAGGACCTTCTTGCTTCTTACCACCATGCCCCTGCCTTTAATATTTAACGTTTAAAATTAAACGGATTTTAAGCTTCTGTTGTGGAATGATTAAACGAAATGCTGCAACAAATTTGTGAACCAGTCTGGCAAAATGAGTCACAGTGACCAAAAATTCAAAATTGAGTTAACTCAATTTAAAATTTTTGGTCACTGTGACTCATTTTGCCAGACTGGGTCACATTTTATAATTGGTGCCATTACTGTCAATTGAAAAAGAATTAAACTGACGGCAGATTCAGGAAGATTCTGATCTCTGAGGAACTTTTAAACTTTTCATGACAAATAAAATTCATACTGAATGTATGACAGGACTTACAGTCACACACAGCATGAAAAATCAGATCAGTGCATCATTGTATTCTCTAAAGTATCTCGCTTTGCTATTATGAAGACGTACCTGTTGTTTGTTGGTGGTAATGCAGACAAATGGACTTGAGAGGCACAGGCGGAATACTGAACCTGACCAGGAGTCATTTGGCTGGACTGGTCGAGGGAGAACACACCTAGTATGCAGAAATAACACACTCAAATCCCTATGCATGCTTAAAATGTCTCCTTCAATGTGAGCGCTTGTAATGGTGTACCTGTGTACATGTCAAGACAAGGAGAATGGCTGTCAATCAACTCCAAAGGTGACCTGCTGTGCTGCAGAGGCTGGATAGTTAAACAGTCAGAAAGTCTGTCATGGTAGATCTCAGTGCCAGCTCGCAGCTGTTATGTACATAGAAAAGAGATTTGGAATTTAAAATCCAGATGGTGCTGCATGTAGGCAGAATTCTACATATTCCACTGAACAGTTTGTTTGAGGATAAAATGTTAATAACAAAGGCCTAAGGGCTAATTCTATCTTACATAAGGATTATGAAATGATGGATCTGAGCTGCAGGGGGTCAAGAAACTGATTTGCCAAACCACTTACTCCTATTACGGTTGCAGGGAAGCTGGGGCCTATCTCAGCCGACACTGGTGGGGTGGGGTACACTCTGAACAGCTTGCCAGACTATTCCAGGGCAAACACACACATACACACAACCATTCATATTCATACTCATACCTAGGGGCAATTTGGAACAGCCAGTTTCCTCTAATGTGCATGTCTTTGGACTGTAGTAGAAAACCGAAGTGCCCAGAAGAAACCCACATAGGACGAACATGCAAACTCCACACAGAAATATCGAGTGCTGAGTTCAGGACTTATCCGTGGTGTAGTGGTTAGTGAATCTGCCTTACAGCAAGAAGGTGCTGGGTTAGAGTTTTCTGTGTGGTGTTCGTATGTTCTCCCTGGGCTTGCGTGGGTTTCCTCCAGGTACTCCGGTTTCCTCTCATGGTCCACAAACATGCACATTAGGCCAACTGGCTGTTCCAAATTACCCCAAGGTGTAGATGAGAGTGTAAATGGTTGTGTGTGTTGCCCTGCAGTGATCTGATGAGCTGTACAGGGTGTACCCTGCCTTCCCCCAGAGTTGGCTGAGATAGGCTCCAGCCTCCCCGCAACCCTAGTAGGATTAACTGGTTCAGCAAATGAGTGATTGGGATGATATTTTGCCAGTCCTAAAAAGTGCTAGTCATGTTGGAGATCTGCTTTTAATTCAATCACCTTCAGTCTTCTCCAGAGAGTGCTAGCGTGGCTGTACATTTTCATTCCAATAGCAGCCACGTCTGTTTCCACTTATTTACTTAACTGATCATGGTCTTCAAAAGTGAATTACTCTAGTGATTCCTCTTCGGCTGAAATGAAAATCCATATCGGCTGTTTGGAGATAATATCGAAGACGCCTGGTTTTATAGCTTTAAGCAATGAATAAAAGGATCAGATATATATTATTGCTTGAATCTGTACTGCAGTGCAGACATTAGGGAATAGATAGTGTTTGGCTTACATGAAGCTGATGCTTCTCTCTACTCACGTGATCCTGCGGAACAACTGCCTGTATTGGACTTTTAAAATGTAATCATTGATTTTAGGACTCAAATGATAAACTGCATGAATTCAATGCGTGAAACTCCCTTTTAGACATGATCTGTTTGACATGAGCATAGATGAAAACATAGACAACAAATCTTAATAAACAGTTTGACATTTGGCATGGCATACATGCTCAAATTAACACAGCCTATTTCAGGCACGTCACTGACATTATCTGCAGAAAACATATGCTAGAGAAGAAAAAAAAAATCTCTTGTTTTCTCTTCCAGTCCAAAAGCAGCATACCCTAAGTAGCTGTATCTATGGTGATGCCATTTGTTTTTCCTTTCCGTGATAATGAGCACAGCTCCTACACAAGTACGAAGTCTGTCCTTGCAAACGCTTATTATGTATCATAAGCATAAGTAAAAAAAAAAGAAAAGAAAAATGCATGGAGACAGAATGGAAAAAAGTTAATTATTTACTCACTCACTCTTTCACTCATTTGCCAAAACGCTTCATACTATTAGGGTTGTGGGAGGCCTATTTCAGCCGTCACTGGGCAAAGGTACACCCCGAGCAGCTCCATCACAGGGCCAACTCACACATAAACATTCACTCTCGCACCTAGTGGCATTTTTTGGAGCACCCAATTTGCCTAATGTGCATGTGTTTGGAGTGTAGGAGGAAACTGAAGTACCCGGAGGAAGCCCACGCAATCACAGGGAGCACATGCAAACTCCACACACAAACACCCAAGCCTAGGGGTTCTTGCTGTGAAGCAGATGCGTTAACCACTACATCACTGAGCCGCCCCCAAATTATTTAGCAATTTTTTTTTCTTTCTTTCTTTTTTATTTTTTTAGTTTATGCCGAAGAATTCTGTCCAAATAGGTGTATAAGATAAGCACTGGTGTAAGATTTCCCTTTGTGCCTGTTCTCACCTTTTTTCTGGCCTGCTGCTCCTTGCTGGAGTGTGATTTGATGTGCTTTCTCAAAGAGCTGGGATCGGTGTAGCGTTTTTGGCAGCCTTGAATCTGACACACGTAAGGTTTCTGAAACACACGGATAGCAGGTTCTGTAATCCAGCAGTGCAGCTTCCCCACCTTTAAACATTAATGTGCTCAAGTCTGTATTTTGAGTAACGACTCACCATGTCAACGTGCGTGCGCTGGTGCTTGGCGCGGTCGCTGGAGTTACTGAAGGCTTTCTGACAGCCAGGGTGCTGACACGTGTAAGGTTTCTCTCCGGTGTGGCTCCGAAGGTGGATTTTGAGGTTCTCTAAACGGGAGAACGCCTTCTGACAGCCTTCAAACTGGCAAAAATAAAACAGTAGAGTAGGGTAATTTGAAATATTCATGTCAATAAGATTCTGACAAGGAAAAAAAAAGACATTTGACCTGAGTAGTGTAGTTTCCACATGCATCAACCAGGAGGGGTCAGTGTTTTACTGCTTAAATCAATTAACAATCTATCTGTGACTCTCCTTGCTGAGTTGTGTTCATACCCACGTGCAACAAGTCCACCTCTCAGACGATGAAGGAAAATCGTTTTCTAGCCCTTCGCACCATAAGTAACATTGTTTATCATTAATGAACGTGATTCATGGGCTCAAATTTTGAATTTTCCCTCATTAAAAAAAATCCCACTGTATAAGTTGTATTTTGCAGTGAGCTCACTCTTATGGTATGCAAAGCCTCTGCTCTTTGTCCTCTCCATGGTCAAGTCGGGAATGTCTATTAACTTGGCTAAGAGTGCATAAAAGCTATTGAGAACTCATGACCTTGTTTAGATTTGCAATGGAAACAGAACTGGCTATTATTAAGTGACGTCTAATTGTGTGCACCGTCATAATGAGGATGCCTTAGATTCTTTCTCACGCATTCATTACACGTTCATTGCTAGCTTGGACTTTGATCCCTTATCGAGTATTCTTGATTTCCTGTTTTCATTGGACAAGAATGTGGGCTAAATATAAATAAGTGCTGTGGAGCAGGAGTAGATGTGGCAGCACAAATGGCTGTGATCAGTGGTGAAATGAAAACATTCAAATGATGGTATTAAATCCTTAATCCCTTTGGTAAGGACACATATAATCTTGTCCTGATAGACACAATTTGGTTGATTTAATTGGGGTAGAAACCATAGTTTGATGTTTGCAGTCAATTCCAAAGGCTTTAATCCATGATTAGCTATCTCGTTTGCCAATACAAAGATATTTACAGCAATGCCTTCTGTAACTCCTAAATAAATCTGTGTTGTATTGTTCATTTATTCATTTATAATATTCCTACTTGAATCACAGGGAGGCAGGAGCCTATCTCAGCTGACTCTGGGCGAAGGTGGGGTAAACCATGAAAAGCTCACCAATCAATCACAGGTCCAACACATAAACATACACACTCACACCTAGGGGCAATTTGGAACAGCCAATTAGCCTAATGTGCATGTCTTTGGATGGTGGGAAGAAACTTAGGGAGAAACATAGGGAGAACTTCACACATAACTTCACCTTGCCAAGCTCTGGACTCGAACCCAGGACCTTCCTGCTGTGAGATGGACATGCCAACCACTATATCACCGTGCTGTCTTTAAGCCATATTATATTAACTAAAATAGTAAAATACAACACATGCAGAAGTTGAGTCCGAAGCACCAAACGAAGAAATACTTGTATATAGAAATATGTGAAATAATAAATAACAAGGCAACCACTGATAATAAATGTTATAAATAATTAAATAAATAGATGTCCAGCATCCTGTATGATAAATACTGAATACAAATACACTGTCTGGTGAACAAAAAAGTCAAGCACTCTAATATTCTGTTGGGGCACCATGCAATCACCATGGCATTGTTGCTTCAGTTGGTCCGGTCAAGGTTCAGCAACCTTAATGTAACAATAAAATGCAATGGAATTTTTCTTCAGTGGTCTTTTTCTACACAAACATATATTGACACCTCAGAGTCCTGATCTTAACCCTACTGAAAGTCCTTGGGATGTGCTGAAGAAGACTTTATTTAGTGGTTCAGTTTTCCCTCATCAATTCAAGACGTCACTGAAATACCCAACACTGGATGGAAATAAAAGTGATGTTGCTTAGGTTTGTCGAAACAATGCCATGACAATTACACACTGTAATCAAGGCTCTAGGCGATCCAACAAAATATTAATAGAGTGCACAACTTTTTTTTGCTGGGCAGTGTAATTAGACAGTACAATCATGTTTAAAATCAAGCCAGCCATTACCAAATATACATAACAGATAAACAACTGAAACAAAGAAATAGGAAACCAGCACCAAACAACTGTACAATGTAACACCCAGTGACCAGGGCCACTAAAACTGGCCACCATTCCCCACAATGGCTTTGTATGGCATCATTCCTGTGCACAATTTTTAACCCCTATTTTCTTTAAATTGTATTTGAAAAATCTCTTTATCCTGTGGTACAAAACTGTTGTTTTTTTCCCCCAACAAAAAAAATGGCATCAAATTATAGCTGTGTAATAATTTCAGGACCAGCATTTGTACTGTTGACATTTAACAATAACTTTAATAACGAGTAGCTTGTTCATATGAAAGCTAAAGTGGGCACTACTACAACTTTATTTTTTTTGCTTGGCCATTCTATCATGGTTGGCCTCTGATTACGCAATGTTTGAAAAGCTGAGTGTCGTGGCCTGGTATTAAACACTCAACAAAGGAGTCAAGAGAAGAAAGGATGAGTATTTCACAGTCCCCTCTTACAAATTGAATGTAATTTTTCAAATCACCAATTAAGTACAGTCATACAATAAATATGCCTATGGTCTGCTTTTAAATAACAAGTACAAACAACTAATTATTTGGTGGCATAGTGGTTAACGCTTCCGCCTCACAGCAAGAAGCTACCTGGTTCAAGTTTATGTGTGGAGTTTGCATGTTTTCCCAATGTTTGTGTGAGTTTCATCAGGGTACTCCGGTTTCCTCCCACAGTCCAAAGACATTCACATTTGGATAATTCACCCCTAAGTCTTAGTGTGAATGGTTGTATGTGTATGCTGTGCAGTGGATTGACAAGCTGTTCAGGGTGTACCCCACCTTTGTCCAGTGTCAGCTGAGACCTGCTCCCTTTGACCATAGTGGGATTAAGCGTTTGGCAAATAAGCGATGAGTGAATGAGTAATTACATGGTGACAGAGTGATTAGCACATCAGCCACACAGCAAGAAGATCCTGAGTTAATGTCCCGAGTTTGGCGAGGGCGTTTCTGTGTGGAATTTGCATGTTTTCCCTGTGATTGTGTGGGTTTTCTCTGGGTACTCCGGTTTCCTCCCACAGTCCAAAGACATACACATTAGGTTAATTGGCGGTTTCAAATTGTCCCTTGGTGCATGAATGGTCATGTGGGTTGGCTCTGTGATGGACTGAAAAGCTGTTCAGAGTCGAAATTTCTTCGTCCAGAGTTGACTGAGATAGGCTGCAGCCCTCTCATGAGTCTAGTAGGATTAAACGATTCAGTAAATGAATGAGTGGGTGAGAGTGATTACATTTATTGTGTGACAGTGAATGACAAAAACATATATGCTCTTAAGCCCCTTGCATGTTTCTTCTAAAGGCAAAAGTGTTGGGGTAATATTAATAATAAAATATAATAGCAGTGACATTTTTAATCCCCATTTACCCTGTAGGCTACCTTACACAATCTTGCCTAAGTGAAACACAAGGTGGGAGAAAATGACTCCAATCAGTCAGCATTCAGCTCAGCGATCCAGCCGAGAACAGATGCAACATCAAACAGGTGCACTCTGAGTAGCCTTTCGGGTTTATTTAATAAAGCTCTGGACTGTGTTGGCTCCTCTGAGAGACTAGAGGCCTGAAAAGACAGCATCGTGTCTCCTCAAAGCTGCAGCCAGTAAAAGAAAAAAATACACGATGGCAGACTGCCATGCTCTGCCACACTATGCCAGTGCCATCCCGATGCCAGCAGTGAGCCTGGTAACATCCTTCCCTCTCGTCCTTATTCCACCTTAACAACAACAGTTTTCTCTCTTTTTAAATGCCATGGTGGTCTTTGGACATTTTTCATTACTGTGAATAATAAGGTATTTGTTAGGTTGTTATTTGTAGGGTTGCTTCATTTTCTGCAATAGCGGCTGTATTTCAAATCATAGTTTTATATTAATATGAATGCTACAATGAGTTGGTGTTTCTGTATTCAAGTGGTGTTGTTTTTGACCTAGTGCGCAAAATGCAAATTGATGAGAATATCAGACTACAACAAAAATTGATAGGCTTGTGTAGGTACCCAGTTCCAACATCCATACCAAAAATGGTAATGATCTGTGATGGCATTTTTTAAGCTTGAGAACAGAATGCACATTCATGATGGCAGCTGCGTCGGCCCTATTGGATATTGGACCATGACGAAAATTGATAGACTTGTAGAGTTTCCCAGTCCCAACACCCACACCAAAAATGGCAATGATCTGTGATGGCGTTTTTGAGCTAGTGTGCAGAATGCAAATTCAAGATAGCATCTGCAGTGGCCATATTGGATATAAATGAACGCAATGAAAATCGATAGGCTTGTGTAGTTACCCAGTCCCAACATCCACACCAAAAATGTGCATTATCAGTCATGGTGTTTTTGAATTAGTGCACTGAATGCAAATGTGGACAGAGGGACAGACAGACAGACATCACCCTTGATGACACAACCCCTCACACCTATTGGGTTGAGGGTAAAAAGGACAACATTGCATGTACGTAGATACCATTTACCTTCGTGCCATACAGATGTTTATAGCCAGCAAAAGCGTCAATAGTTCAGTATATTCAGTAGTTCATAGAGGGCTTGAAAATGTAATGTTACAGTATGGAGCATTTAGCTGCTTTACAACAAAATTTTCCTTTCTGCTTAATGTCAAAGAAATAGGACTAACAACAGCTGCTGAAGGTGACTAAAGACAGATGAAAATCCACAAGGCACTCAGTATAAGAGGGCCAGGAAGAGACAAACAACTTAAAAGCAATCCTTAAAGATCCTTGCTTTCTGCTATTTCTGGGGGACCGGCCAGAGTTTCTCTCTGCTACTATGGTAACTACTATGAACACGAATACCTGCTCTTCGGGGTAAAAAATTCTAGCTGTCAGTTCTTCACTGTAGTCTATTGACTGCCACACAATAATTTTGTAAAGGCTACAAGAAACAAAAATAATCACTAAAATAATATTTCTGCTGCGAAGATAATGTATAATTTTACAACCTAAATACCACCCTCGAAGGGTTTTGTAGATTTATGTAAAAAGCAAAGACAAACTTCATTACATCCAGACAAGGCCAGCCATGTCTCTCACTGTCTGCAGTGAGAGACATATAAAAGAAACATTGTTGTCATTTGAAAAGAGGAGGCCACTGGATTGCTGTCAGCATGTTTCTGCCCTGCGATGGCATGGCGAGCTGTCCAGGGTGTACCCCGCCCTCACCCAGAGTCAACTGAGATGGATACCAGCCTCCCTGTGACCCTAATTAGGATTAAGCGGTTCAGATAATAAATGGATGAATGAATATCTGAGAATTGTGTCTGTAGGAAAACGGTTAAAAAACATTGTCAGATAAAGTGATGGAAAACAAGTTGAAACATGCTTTGCCTTCCTCTCTACGACTGTGTAGTGTAATATTATCCTTTTGAATATGATCCTACGGCTCATATATCCATTTTGGCCTTCTCTGTAGAGTTTGTATTGTTACTCAGCCTTCAGAGGCTTTATTATTCAGCACATTGCGAACGTTTTAGAAAGACAACAAAGATACATATAAATTCCTATAACACTGACTAACTTCTTTCAATTCATATGGCACAGCAAGGTCCTGGGTTCAAGTCCTGGGCTCGGGTGTTTCTGTGTAGAGTTTGTTCTCCTTGTTCTCCTCATGCTTGCGAGGATTTCCCCCGGGTAATCCGGTTTCCTCCCACAGTCCAAAGACATGCACCTTATGCTAATTGGCTGTTTCAATTTGCTCTCCAAAGTTGGCCCTCCAATGGTCTGGCAAGCTGTTCAGGGTGTACCTTGCCTTTGCCCACTGTGTAAGAGCCTAGAAGGATTAAGTCGTTTGGCAAATGAGTGAGTGAGTGAGTGAGTGAGAGCCTGGGAACAAATGTAATAAATAAACCACCTTTCCATGAATGCACATTAGGTTGTCAACCTATTTAATTTCCTACAGATTGGCATGTTGACTGTTTTTCTGATTTCAACCCCATTTAAAAGGCTTTAGAGGCCAATTGGTGGCATACAAACTATTATTAATAATATATTTCGCCTATTGCCTTGTTACTTACTGATTTCTGTACATAAATATAATGTTTCAATAGGGTGCTAAAACTTTTCAGGGTTGGCAGAAATGAAATTGCTGGGATTGTCAGTGAGAACTGACTGTGACCATGCATTTTTTTTTTTTACCTTTATAATTACATGCTTGACAAAACCATTCAACTGTTCAGGCTCCATGGCAACAGGAACACTTTTAAGTAATGAGTAAGTGTTTGGAGTGAAAGGTCGACCATAGGTATGTGCACCATTAATGATTGCCAAGATCAGATGAAAAAGAAATGGCTGTAGATTGCCACTTTACAAACCTGAACCTGAGGACTGTCACAGCAGGGACTGAGCTACAGGGTCAATTTCTTACCTGCAGTGTCTAGGCAAGCCTTTTACAAAAGGTCTGTGATTAAATACGGACACAGAGGTAACCTTGCACTATTGCTGTACCTAACAGTCCATCTCAGGCTGTGTCACGCCCTCTGGAAGCCTCTTGAGTGCTGACAGATTATCCAGCTGACGAAAGTTGCTAGCAGGAAGCAGACCATTTTTCTGTCAGTGCATAAGTGAAGGCTTTTTGTGCTTTTTCCCCTTTTCTTTAAATAACGACATAATTGCCAAAACTCCCGTGTCAGTTGTTAGAGACTCTTAATAAGCTGATAGCCAGAATTACAAGAGGAAAATACCTTTGCAGTTGAAGCATCATCCTGTCTGAGACCAGCAGTAACAACACATCAAAGTGTACAATGGACTTTAAAACTGCCATCCTAAATGATGCTGAGTGGCAGACTTTCATTTAAAGTAAAAGCCCCTTGAGATGCTTTGGCAGCCTCGTTTAAAAGTACTCCAATTTCTACACTCCTTTCCAAGACACGTGATTCAGAGTCATTAAAGATATGTTTGCATGCGATAATTTTAGGATCTATGGTTTTTATACACTACATGGACAAAAGTTTGTGGACATTTGACCATAACACTCAGATGTGTTTTTTTGTGGTTGGACTCCAGGTTCCATTCATCTTTGCTGTTATAATACATTTGTCTCCTCTGGGAAGGCTGTCCACTGGATTTAGGAGTGTGGCTGTAGCTATTTGTGACTCTTCATCCACGAGAGCATTATTAGGGTCATTCACCGATGTCAGGTGAGGACACCTGGGGCAGGTGGCATTGTAGTTCTTCCCAAATTTGTTCAGTGGGGTAGAGGTCAGTGCTTTGTACAAGCAACTCACATTCTCTCACTCCAACCTTGGCAAGGCATGTCTTCATGGAGCTCAGTGTGTGCAGGGGACAATGTCATGCGAGAACAGGTTTAAGGCTCTAAGGTTTGAGTTCTAGTGAAAGGAAATTGTACCCCAGCAGCAGACGAAGACATTCTAGACAACTGTCTGCTTTCCACTTTGTGGCACCCACTTTAGAAAGAAGCTAGATATGGGTCTGATAGTCAAGTGTCCATAAACTTTTGTCCATATAATGAATATGCTAATGTGACTAACAGGAGAGGCAAAATTTTTTCTAATACTCTATTAACACTTGGTTGTACTCTGCATACCGTACATCTGTTCGGTTTCTCCCCTGAATGTACCCGCATGTGGATTAGCAGTTTGTAACGAGCGTTGAAAGGCTTGTGCCTGCGTGGACATCCTGCCCAGAAGCAAATGAAGTCCTCTCCTTTGCGCTGATCAATATGAAGTTTCTCAATATGCTTGACCAGCTCTTCTTGGTGACTGAATGTGGCATTACAATCCAACCAACGGCAACAGTGTCCCCCAATGAAATCATCAAGCTCCCCCTCTTCCTCCTCTAACATTGGGCATAGAGTCTGGGGCAAAGCACCTGGTTTGTCTGTAGGAGGTATACAGCGTGGGTCTGCTGGATCCTGAGTACACCCCAGGTGGCCACCTGGTAATCGGTGTATATGGTGGGAGTGATAGGGTGGTGGAGGCCCCCTAGGAGGGCTTGGGGATCTAACAATAGCTGAAATTTCAAATTGAAAATGTGTAGAGTTATCCAGACTGGTATGAGATTCTTTATCTCCAGTTGCCATGTTGCTGATCAGAATTTCCTGTCCTGGCAGAAGTTGATGCTCCACTACTAGATTAGTTCCTCTGATTTGGTGGTCATGTGCACCCTGTTCTTCTAATCTCTGCATGCTGAGACTTACTTTTTCAAACCTGTGGTTGCTTGTTATGGTGTGACCAAGAGTGGGACCACAGCTGTGATTAGGGATACAGCTTCCCCTGACTCCTAAGAGATGCCCACATACATCAGACTGCAGTGGTGAGGGGGTAGGTTGTGAGGCTGGTGAATTTTGGGAACCAATTATGTATGCCACCAAAGAAGTTGGTGATGTTCGTATAATGGAGTTTAAGTCAATGCCAAGGCCATCTGACTGTGGTGAGATGGAGAGGGCTCTTTTTATGGAGCGGCTGCATTGGCGGGGGCTGTTGATGTCTTCCTTGAACAGGTAAGAAGGAAGTGATGTCGGGTTGGAGCTAGTGGTGGCTCCAGACATGGCAGTACTTGGTGGAACATTTAGATGTTCTAGACCTTCAGTTGTCTGGCTAAAACTGCTCTGCTGGCCTAGTGGTGGCAAGACACGGTAGCCATAGGGCCAGTCCAACATGCTGCTGCGGACTGATTGAGTCTCTGCAATGCTGACGGTCGTGGAAGCCAAGGACCCTCTGGACAACACAGACCTGTACCAAGAGATTAATACAAGTGTGAGCTCTGTTCCTCCATGAATGATCCAATTCAGTTCATAACCTGAATATAGTGTAACAGAAAAAAACATTTACTGTTAAACCATTGTACTTCGCATCCTTTGCCTTTTTGAACTAGTTTACCTGGCATCTGTGAGGGGCACGAAAAGGCCCAGAGAGGGAGGGGGGCAGTGCGAAGCAGTGGTTTGGATAGTGGACGCTGGACTCACACTCTGTACGATCATAGCACGGCTTTCCACTTGCAGGTTGGAGCTGCCATGATCACCCACCGGCTTTCTATTGGGACGCAATGTACGAGAACCTGCGAACAACAAAAAAATTGTGTTTACTGCATAAAAAAATTATTCTGGTCCTACAAACTACTAGGAGAATGAGGTCTTGTCTGCCATCCCAGAGATTAATGATTAAGAATGCAGACTAATAACCAACAAAAACAATCCCGTGGTTTTATGGAAGTTAATATTAAACCAAATGCGCTTTGAATAAAATGCAACCATCAACTTTTATAAAGAATAATCTTGAATGCAGTCATGGATATGGCATTTAGCCAGTTTTTTTTAGAACATACAGTACCATGCAGAGGCTTTAAACACATGCAAAGAAATGCTATAAAGCAAAGATGCCTTATATTTACATATTAATAATTAAATTAAATGCTCTTACATTAAAAAAATCTATAAAGTGCAGTAACAAATAAAACAAAATAATATTTGGTGTGATGACCCTTTGCTTTAAAAATATAGTATCTCCGGTACAGTCCTGAAGATTTTGACGGTCACGCTTGCTTCTTTATTTTCATGTAAAACCCAACAACCTTCATGTTTTTGTCTGAAAATGCTGTCTTATGTAATATGCTCATTCACTCACTCACTCACTCACTCACTCACTCACTCATTTGCCTAACCTCTTACTCCTACTAGGGTCGTTGGCAGGCTGGAGCCTATCTTAGCCTACACTGGGCGAAGGCTGGATAAACCCTGTACAGCTCACCAGATCATTGCAAAGCCAACACACACACAAAATCCTTCACACTTACATCCACACTTAGGGAACAGTCAATTAGCCTAATATGCATGTCATTGGACTGTGGGAGGAAACTGGAGTACCCAGAGGAGTTTGTTTCCAGGCATCACTTATTTGACAAACCACTTAATCTTACTACTAGGCTTATGGGGA
>JAOUQZ010000008.1:16610567-16624390 GCA_028564935.1 Neosilurus hyrtlii | reverse complement strand
TCTCTCTCTCTCTCTCTCTCTCTCTCTCTCTCTCTCTCTCTCTCTCTCTCTCTCTCTCTCTCTCTCTCTCTCATCGTGCCATCATTGCTTTAAGGCAAGTTATGGCCGTGGGTATGAACACTGGTAAAACCACAGTATATTTTTTCTCCACTAATGTGGAGTAGAGAAATTCTGCTTTTTGGCCAGAAAATACTTTTCAGCCCTGAGATCTTGCTTATCTCGATCCACAGAGTTCATGACATCAGTATCTGCTGGCTTAGAATTGCCTTTTTTAATGAACAAAAGACAAAAATATTTTTGAGATGTTATACTTACTGGATCAAAACTTCATAGGCAAGTGGATAGTTCACATTACCTCCCCCCCAATGCACACTTATTCTGGGTTTATTGGGAAAGGTTTAAAACAGTGTTTTACAAGCTTTCTTGCTTGATAAATCATTCAGCATTGCTATCCTGGGGGAGAAATGTGAAGATGCTTCAGGCTTAGTTTTGAGCGAGGACTCAAAGGATCCATCAACAGGATTTTTGCTGCAAAATAAGTTATATAGTAGGAAAAAAACAATTTTTTTTTTTTTTTATCACTGGCATCACTAAACAATACAGGCTTAATCATAATTATTGTCAAAGATATATATGAGCCTGGACTATTATTGTGACAGTCACTGTTGCAAAACAATAAGGCTCCCAAAATCTCATAGCATTCCAAGCATTGGAATATATCGTTCACTCATCCATCCGTTCAAACCATTTAATCTTATTAGGGTCACAGGGATAATGTTGATCTCAGCCAACACTGAGCGAAGGTGGAGTACATCCTAAATAGCTCCCCAGACCATTACAGGGCCAACACACACACACACAACCATTCACACTCTCACCTCGAGGCAATTATCATGATGTGGACTGTGGGAGGAAACCGGAGCACCCAGATGAAACCCACTCAGGCACAGGGAGAACATGCAAACTCCACACAGAAACGCCCTCGCCAAGCCGAGGACTCGAATCCAGGACCTTGGTGTGAGGCAGACATACCAACCACTATGCCACCGTGCCGCCCGGAATACACCGTATGTTGTAAAATATATTGTGTGTGAGACACTTTGATGATTATTATCACATATATACCGCATTTTCAATTTGTCCTTTATACCTTCCTCTGCTCTTTCTATCACATGTCTGCTGCACATCAAGTAGCAATGCTCCGCCTTTCCCTCGCTAACACCACTTCAGAAACATGCAGGTATTCTAATATGTTCTGGGTGACTCCATGTCCCAGAGCAAAAATAAGAGCATTTGCAGTGAAATTTAGAAAAAAAAAAAGCAATCAAATTTTCTGACTCGGTAAGCAGGGCCTTGCTAGCTCGGGGTCATCCGCCTCCTGCTGCTCCTGCTTCCACGGGCATTTTGTGCACGGCCTCGGGCTTACCTGGGTAATTAACTTTTTCCCCCCTCCCAGCCTTTGAATTGCATGTTTCTCCATCTCAGACGCTCAATATCCCCTATGGAGCTTGAACGGGCCTTTCAGGCTCCTCCTATCTTCAAGTTTCCTTCTTCTGCTCCTGCGGCGGAATGAGTCTTTTATGCCTGATCATCAGGCGTGATTAAGAAGACAGGATTTTTGATTAGGAGCTGGCATTTTGTGATTCACGCCGTATGATTTTTCATTCAAGGGCATTAAAGAAACAAACAAGAGTATGAAATGTAATTCGGTTAGCATTCTTTCCACTCAGGGTTTATTCTAGTGTATAATTGTAGGTGTATACATGCTGCTTTACGGAGGTTTGATTGATGATGAATGTGGTTCAGGAGTCCTAGGCCTCTTTAGCAGGTAGTGCCAGTGGATCCGAGTTCATATATCATCCTGAATTATGAAAGCCAAACAAAAATGGCAAATGAACACCTAAAATTCCTACGCCACTGTTTGTGGGATGCCATTTACAGGATTTATGAAGTGGTCTGTTGTCTGAGCTCATATGAATAAAGCAAGAGGGGTAATTAACCCAGCAGAGGTGCTTCACTGAATCAACTTTCTCACTTCACACCACAGCCTCCATGGCTATTAACAAGTAGTTTTGAGCCATCTACGTGGCTGTTATATAAAGAATAATTAACTGACAGTGCATTTAAAGCTGACTATAGGTCCCCCTGCAGCTCTTCTAGCCATTATGAGTAATCATAAGGAAAAGGAAGATGTGTACCTGTGCATTGACCTGACCCAGGTTGCTCGTTTAATGAAAATTTAGTATGCATCCTGTGGGAGGTGCAGCTTAATTACTATAATATTGCGATTAGAGAATTGCGATCTTTGCCTTTTCTAGTGCCGGGACCAGCAAAGATCTGCTTCTGAAGTAAAGATTACAGCATCATACAGAACCCTCATCTGTTTTAATAATGAGACGTTTCATCACAGGGCTAATTTTAGAAATTAGTTATTTCGTTTTGTGCCAAGGGCCTGTGTTCTGACATGACAAAATTAATGGCGATTGTGGATATTTATAGAGATGTGACTCACTGCGTTGGTTCTGATTAAAGAAAAAAAAAAAGTCCCGTAAGACAGAGTTTGGTGTTTTCTATATCAGGAAACCTGTGAAAAGACTGGAAATACAGTAAGAATAGAGTAATGCATTTAGAGAAATCCAGAATCCCTTGCACGACTGAAGGCAACGTCTTGACTTCATTCATTCATTCGACTGCATAGTGTTGCAGGAAGGCTCGAGCCTATCTCAGCCAACATTGGGTGAATGAGGTCTACACCTGTAACAGCTCGCCAGACCATTGCAGGGCCAACACACTTACAACCATTCACACTTTCACCTAGGGGCAATTTGGAACAGCCAGTTAGCCTAATTTGCATGTCTTTGGACTATGGGAGGAAAGCTAACAAAATGAATGGATGAAAGACAGTGTCATGTCATGTCGTTTTCTGCACCACTTTATCCTTTATTATGGTCACAGAGAGGATGGAGGAGATACATTGTCGCCAGACCATAGCAAAGAAATACACACAATTCACAATCATACGCATACCTAGGGGCAATTTGGAATACCCGATTAGCCTAATATACATGTTAGACTGTGGGAGGAAACCCACACAAGCCAGGAGGAAACCCACACAAGAATGGGAAGAACATGCAAATTCCATATAGAAATGCCCTCACGAGGCATGGGGCTCAAACCCAGGATGTTCTTGATGTGAGGCAGATGTGCTAACACTACGCCACCACCCAATATTGTATTTGATTCGAATTATTTATGAAAAAATAATTTCTAATTCATGAAAAAGCTTATATCTGGGTAGTAGACCAAGATTCTGATGTCTACTTCTGACAGAAATTCTCCAATCAACTTGTAGTCTACCCCCAGGGCTGAAGCAGATGCTACACAGTATGTGTTAGCACAACGTGTGCCATTAGCTTCTTCGTTGTAGGGACCCCACAGATCATTTACTTTCTCCCAGCGGAAGCTCTGGACACCTTCTTGGAGCTGCTGGGAAATGCTATCCACTTCCTCTGAGCATTCCTTGGAAAAGTGCAGGCAGCCATTTGATTAGTAGGAGGTGTTGACAGGCTGCACCAGGGTTGACAGGCTGCACCAGGGATCACTCAGCAGGGGCACAGAAGAGACCAACGGAGCCGGCGGAGCAGGGGCAGACAGACTCGGCCATGCAATTTCCTTCCCCATCAACTCAGTGAAGGACATATGCTCAATACATGCTGCTTCAAGCCTCAGCCTCCTGATTGGTGGACTGTGACTGTTGGTGGGATGTAGCTGCAGGCTAGCAGCATGTCTTGGAACAGAATAATTTTTTCCCCCAGAATTGGTCATAAAGGCTAGAGAAATGGAAGTAGTTGCCGCAGAGGAGAAAACATCTTAGAGGTCAATCCATTAATGAGAATATGTTGTCCAATAGTTGCAAAATGTAATACAAGCAGAGGTATTTGTGAATGTAGTCAATCTCATGCAAAATTAATAGGAAATGTGACGGACTAGAGATTACTGATTGGGAAAAATCCAAGAATCATAGAATCATAAGTCCATAGTGGGGGTCAAAGCAAAGGCGGACAAAATAAAGCAAGGAATAATACAGGATGAGAGTGAGCTGTCAGAGAAAATTTATACTATGTAGTGGTGTGGGAAGTTACTGTTACTGCTGTTTTAACCTTCCAGGGGTGTGTGCAGGCTGGAGCTTATCTCAGCCAACTCTGGGCGAAGGCACTCCCTGAACAGCTTGCCAGTCCATTGTGGGGTCAAAGCAATTTGAAAAAGCCAAATAGCCTCCTGGGGGCGACACGGTGGCATAGTGCCTAGAACGTCTGCCTTACAGCAAGAAAGTCCTGGGTTTGAGTCCTGGGCTTGGCTCGGGCATTTTTTTTGTGGAGTTTGCATGTTATCCCTGTGCTTGCATGGGTTTCCTCTGGGTACTTCAGTTTCCTCCGACAGTCCAAAAACATGCACATTAGGCTAATTGGGTGTCCAGAATTGCCCCTATGAGTGTAAATGGTAATGTGTGTGTGTGTGTGTGTGTGTGTGTGTTGGCATTGTGATGGCCTTGTGTGCTATTCAGGGTATACCCTGCCGTTGCCTAGTGTTGGCTGAGATAGGCTCCACCCGCTATGAAGCTTAGCAAATGAGTGAGGTGTGAAAGCAGCACTGTCCTCAGTGGCACAGTGTTTTGCTCTGAAACGCACTCGACAGGTGAGTGAAAGGGTGATTAAGACAGACAGAGCTGTTGATAAGCAATGTGCTGATGGTCGTAATGGATCTGTTTAGCTTTTAATCAATGCTGCTCAGGGCCTCTGATTCGAGCGACGTGCTTACGACATTGCCATCCTGTCATTGTTTCCGAAACCCTTTTAACCTAATTGAACATTAAACTCCTGTCATTGTTTAGCACTTCCTGCCTTATTTATAACACGTACGTGCTCTTCTTTACCTTTTCATTATGCCCGACATTTTCTTACAGGCGGAAACTAATTAAATGGAACGAATCAAACCAGGATGCTGACGCCTGACTGAATTGTGTCATCTGAATAAATCTCTATTATGATGTGTCCATATGGCGTGTTATTTTTGTTGTTTACGGGCTGAAGGAAGAAATAAGGAAAGGTGGAAGGACACTGTGAGGTGATAAATAGCGCGAGAGGCCCTTTCACATTCCGGATGGATGTGAGCTAAGACTGGATGTTTAATGTCATGCATTACTAATCGCGTTTTTTTTGTTTTGTTTTTTTGGGATTTTTTTAAGCCACTGTTGCTCAAACAGCATGTCTCCTGATATTTCATAGAACGCCTTACGACACCTGGCGCGACTTGTTCTCTTCGTTTGTTAAATGGTGTTAAGACCACAGATGTCCTTTTCCTCGGGTGACAAAATCAACACAGATGATTCATCTCAGCTCGAGAGCTTGCCCTCGGCACTTGCATTTTCGATTTATTCAACATTTTTTATTCATTTGCTTTCAGTCAGCTGGGGATCCTGGAGTGCGAACTCTTCCCTGATACCTCGAGGGAGATGTGCAACCTTGCGAGGCACTATAGAGGAGGGGAAGAGGTGATTTGCTTATATGGCCACCGGGGGCTTAAGAGACTCCCTAATAATGCTTTTATGCATTGAGACTCGTGTGTGTGTGTGGTGTGTGTTTGTGTGTGTGAGTGTGTGAGTTCTACTTCATGGGTGTTTAGCCAAGCACTTTAAATGGAAATGCACTTGACATTTTAGGAGGAGATGCAATCATGGTGCATTAGGATGCGTCCGAGTTTGCCCTCTTGTTCCCTGTGCCCTCGTTCCCTCCCTTTCCATGTCTTTTTGCACCCATACTATTTTATACTTTCCAAAAATGAGGCATGTTGCATTAACTGAATTTGAGACTAAGAGTGTGTAGGATACGTTTCTCCAGCATCTAACATGAAGCGCATCTGTTCGGATTAACATTTTTTTTTTTAAAGCAGGAAAATGAAGTGTGACATTTGCTGTGGCTGTGAAAAAGAAGAAAGAAGCCAATACGTTTTTATTACTACTCCCTGACAAGTGCTGAACATCTGACGTGTCTGAGCTTTATTAAGCATTAAGAAAAGATTCAATTGAGTGTGAAACATTCACATTCAAGATATGAATAGTGAGGAGAAAGCACTTGATTCCTGCTCTCTGGGTGCGGTTCGTGTTAGCTAATGATACCTGAAGCCTAACAAGATGATTCATTGTTTGATTTGTGTTTTCAGGGAATGTATAAACAATTTATATAAGCCTTACTTTCGCTCTCATTCTCGCTTTCTTTGGCAAAACATCTTTGCGTGAAGGTAAGCACATCTGCTTCATAGCGAGATGTGTCCTAGGCATTTCTGTGTTTGCATGTTCTCCTCTTGCTTGAATAGGTTTCTTCTGGGTCCTCCAGGTTTCCTCCCACAGGTTCAAAGACATGCATATTCTATCCCCATGGCATCTCAGTCTGATGCTAAGTGCTAAATATATTGTAATCCAAGCCAAAAAGCCTCTTGTCTTATAAGCGGCTACATTTCTACAGAAAATTTTAATATTCCTAACAGTTTCTTCTCACTGTGTGTGTTGGCCTTGTGATGGACTGCCAAGCTGTTTAGGGTGTATTCTGCCTTTGCCCAGAGTCGATTGAGTCCCCACGATTTTAATAGGAGTAAGTGGTTTGGCGAATGAATGAATGAATTTCTTTACCACCCTTCAAAGAGACCCTTCTAAACAAATAAACCACCCCTCCCACTCCCCAACTGGGCACCTCTGAGTTTTCTTCCTGGCCACCCCAGGGAAGGCCCGTCCATTACTACAATTACAATCTGCACACATTTCATTAAACTACTACCTGTACGAGATCAGAGTGCTGTGAACACATTGCCCAGCTGGAACCTATTCTTCTCTGTTGCCCGCTTAACCATGCTGCCACATAAGACATGCTATCAGCTCTAAATAACAGGTGGTGGGCAAACAAATGGCAGAAAAAAGGTTACATCCTCAGCTTTCTGAACCAGTGAAGGTGTGAATGTGATTGAATTTAGACTGATTCTCAAGGTTTTTTTTTTTTTTACTTATCTTTGGGTTTATTTATTTATTTATATCAGGTCGAGGCACTCGTTCCCTTCCCTCCCCTCCCCTGCCCTCCCCTCCTAGAATTCTCTCCTGCACGGAAATCACGCTGTGCCGAGAGCCTCCATGGGCTGCACTCCTTTTTCTTGGCAGGATGCTGATGCTCTTTAATTTGCACTCTATTCATCGCAGGCACTCACATAGGAGGAAAAAGCTGCCTGGAATTAACTGTTTCAAAGGTCAAGTGAATTTGATTATTAGCTTCGGTTATGTGGGGGACCAAGGCTTTCATTCAGATACTTATTTTTGGTTTTATTGCAAGAATTGCTTCTAGACTAGTGCTGCTGAAATCACAGCACTTAAGGTCTGAGTTCAAGGGAATGGGCAGAGAAGAAGGGAAGGTAATGGCCAAGTGGGGCTGGCATTACACAACATCAGAAGTTTTAGGCTTTTGTTTATTTAATTGTGTAAAATTTTTTGATTGGAACTTTTATATACAATATTTATTCATCTATCCCTTTCACACTCACACCTAGGGGCAATTTGTAACCACCAATCAGCCTGCTGTGCAGGTTTTTGGACTGTGTGAGAAAACCAAAGTACCTGGAGTAAACCCGTGCAAGCACAGGGAGAACATGCAAACTCCACACAGAACCACCTGAGCACGGAATCACACCCGGGACCTTCTTGCTGTCAGGCAGACACGCTAATCACTGCGCTACCGTGCCACCCCTACAATAAGTAATAACATTATTTTTTTAAATAATGTTTGCTAACTGCATGTGAACATCCATCCACCTATCTGTCTGTCTGTCCATCCTGTTACTAGGGATGTGGGGAACCCGGGGCAAACCCCAGCTGTCTTTGGATGCAAGGTTTGGCACACCCTGGACAGGCCACCAGATTTTAAGTAACCAGCAAATTTAGAGTAACCAGTTGACAGGAAGGATGGAATACAGTACATTTCGCTCCTCAGAGTGTGTTATGCCACCCTGTAATGCCACAGTTGAAAAAGTTGGCTTTATGGGTCTCTGATGAAGAATGTTTTAGCCTTCATTATCCCAATCAACAGTTGGTAGATGACGCATGATTGGGAGAATGGGTTGGTTGGTTGGTGGGTGGAATTGGCCATGACCAAATCAGGGAGAAAATGCAGGGTGTTGGTTGTGGGGGTGGTGCAGGACTCATTATCATTAACTACACCAACAACAAATCATCTTGAAGTGCACCATGCCAGTAATATTTTCAGATAGAACCATAATAATTTTTCCTCCCATGTTCCAAATTGGCAGTGAGCCTCTAATGGGTTCCTGAGCAAGACCCTCAAGCTTCATTCTTGAATAGTGTTTCGCTTGTAAATTAGGTTGAATAAAAGTATTATGAATGATATTCATAATTACATGTGTGTTCAAGCAACCATGATTCATTAGTTCAATCCATGGCAAAATAGACAGCCTCATTACATAATGCATTATTGGCACATAAAATGTGCTTGGCTAAAGCCTAGGCCACACTACAAGCTTTATGTAATTCTTTGTAGCAGATATTGCCAATGTGATCAAGCCTGTAGACTGTGTAATAAAAAATTTCACATATGTTTGCCCTTTGGTAATAAAACTCACTGATTATTCAAATATTTTTCCAGAATATAGCATTCTTCACATATTACCTATATACATACATAGACTACCTGGCCAGTAATCCAAGACCCTTGGATCTAACAGAATTTTTAAGTGATGTCTGATTAAAAAAAATAATTAAAATGGTGGATGACAGTTCAGCTGATGGTGGCATGGTGGCTCAGTGGTTCATGTCCACCTCACAGCAAGAAGGCTTGGGTTGGATTCCTGTGAGTGTGAAGTTTGCATGTTCTCCCCTTGCTTGTATGGGTTTCCTCCAGGTATTTTGGTGTCCTCCCACAGTCCAGAAACTTGCACATTAGGCTAATCAGCTGTTCCAAATCACCCCTAGATGTGAGAGTGAGTGTGAGTGGTTGTAAGTGTGCTGGCCCTGCGACGGCCTGGCGAGCTGTTCAGGGTGTACCCAGCCATTGCCCAGAGTTGGCTGAGATGGGCACCAGCCTCCCCACGACCTTAATTAGGATTAAGCGGCTTAGAAAATGAATGAATGAATGAGTTCAGCAGATGCCATTGGACAAGACAATATTAAACTTGGGTGAAAACAAGTGGACTGTGCACAGAATACTGCACAGGTTAAAATCAGATTTTAATCCCCATATCACAGGATATCCAACGAAACTGAAGAAAGCCAGGCAGACATCAGCCACCATGTGTTTTATTTTCCATTATTTAATTTAGGCTCAACCTTCCCAAGGTCCCCCAACACTCCACTGCTATGCTTGCTCCATTGGCTTCCCATTGCAGGTCCAACACACATACCACCATTCACACTCACATCTTGGAGAAATTTGAAATAGCCAGTTAGCCTAATGTACTTATCTTTGGACTGTGGAAAAAAACTGGTATACTAGCAGTAAACCCACGCAAGCATTGGGAAAAATATACAAACTTCACACAGAAATGCCCTCGCCAAGCCTAGGACTTGAACTCAGGACCTTCGTACTGTGAGGCGGACATGCTAACCATTTCAAACCAAAAATAGCACACATTTTAGAGCTCAAGACAAGGTCATGTCTTTTCTCAACACATCATTTATATGAATTCCGATCTCAGTGCCTTACATTAGCCACCCATACTTCATCAGCTCAGATTTCACCTTCCGATGCATCTCGTAGCAAAGCCAGTTGGTGAACCCGAGTTCACAAGTTACAAGGAGATCAGATTTAGTTCTGCATCTGCTGAGATGAATGGAAATGTCTGATAGGAACAAAGTAAAAGAAGATCCCTGGGTTAGTATCCCGAGTTAGTATTACAGGCTTTGAAGCGTCCTCATGGGGTATCGGTGCTGCATGAGGGATCTAAGTCTAGAGTGCAACAAGAGAGTGAAGGTGAGCGAAAGCTTCCGCTGAGCTCGATTGATTAATTTATTTATTTATAAAATACTTTTTTAAGCAGGTGATGAACCCATGGTAAATTCCGTTGTATTAATATGCTGTCTACAAATCCGCACTAAACTCCCTGGTTGAACCAAGCATTTCCTAGCAGACAGCGGAACATAATAAAAGTGGAAAGAAAAGAAACAGTTCACTTAGAGTCCATTTCCTGACCCGTTTATTGCGAACCCTGCTATAAAATATTCACTGGGAAAAAAATAAAAACATGTGGTGGAAAGAAAACACGAAAGTCTTTACATTTTCCTGCTTCCTCCTAATCCTTGCCTAGTCTAGGGAGCTTTTTTTTTCTTCTTGACTGTCAGTCTGAAGTCTTTTCATGGGAAATTAATTCCATTATTAAACACGTTTCACCTCAGAAATTTCAATTACTGCCTGCAACACAAGAAGAGGGGAGAGAAACGAGAGAAAGAGAGAGAGAAAGAGAGCAACAGCGTCTGTCTGGTCTATTACATGAATATTGTATAAGGCCATGGCAGTAATCGCAGCTGATAAATACAGTGTCAGCCATAGCAAGGCCTGGATGGATTCATACCCAGGCGTCTGGACCAGATGGCCACAGAAGACTATGAGTGCACTTATGTCAGAGCTTTATGAGACTTTGAATAAAAGTTTAAGATATGGGTTCACTGCCAACACTTGTTGGCTTGCTGAAGATATTCTTGTTGTGGCCTTCTGGATTGTTCAAGGAAACCCAAGTTGGCTCCTAATGTAAGTTTAAAAGTTCAGCTGATCTAATTGACCTGGCGAAGCTATTTATTAGTCCGTTTATCATTCATTTTTGGCACACTGGGTGAAGTTGGGTGTAGTGCTTAGCATGTCCGCCTCATGGCAAGAAGGTCCTGGGTTCGGGTTCCGGGCTCGGTGAGGGCAGTTCTGTGTGGAGTTTGCATGTTCTCAATGTGCTTGCGTGGGTTTCATCTGGGTATTCTGGTTTCCTCCTACAGCCCAAAGAACATGCACAGTAGGCTAATTGGCTGCTCCAAATTGCCCATAGATGTGAGTGTGAATAGAATGTATGTTAGTCCTGCGATCATCTGGTGAGCTATTCAGAGTGTACCCTGCCTTCACCTGGTGTCGGATGAGATAGGCTCCAGCCTCCCTGCTTCCCTAATAAGCACTTCGGCAAATGAGTGAGTGAGTGGATGGGGTCATAGTGGACATGTAGTGCTCTGAATGGAACACCAGTCAATCACGATTTTTATTTATTTCAACCTCGACAGCTATCTAATGGTTTTTAATCACAAAATGCCTTCGATTCTAGTCTTGGACTTGCAGACAAACCTTGTTTTCCGCCCAAACACTGCTCACAAATCCATCTTCCCTAGATTGTTGAGGGATGCTATGTTGGCATGGCAACACATGGCAAAAAGAGTGCAAGAGTGGGGAATAAAAGAAGCTTGGTGCACTTGGAGGAGAGTGTATTCACTGCGTCTAATGGAACTAATGTATGAGGAAAAAGCAGAGCTGTGTATTTGGACACAGTGGTCTGGGAGTGAAAATAACGTACTGTAGTAATTGCAGAGCCAGGCTTGAGTGATGGCCACTTTAACAGCCATCCATTGGTCAAGTGACTGTACTCTCTTCTTCTTCTCTGCTGTTTCATAAGTCAAGTCGAGTATGTTAGCCATTAAGCACTATACACTGGTTGAAGAAACAAATCAAACTTTTGAAAATGGTAAATGGCACAACGCAACGGAGTAGTGGGCTCTGGTCATTAGTAAATCAGAGGCTTATATATAAAATTAATTCATTAATTCATTTGCCAAAACATTTAATCCTACTAGGATCACAGGGAGACTGAAGACTACAGCTTGCCAGTCCACTGCAGGGTCAACACACACAATCATTCCCAATCACCCCAAGGTCAGAACACTGAAGCAACATGTCTACAACAGGTCAGTGACACACTCCAGATATTTACTGTGGGATCCCACGGCATTCCCAGGCCGAACAATATATATAATTCCTCCAGCAAGTTCTGGGTTTATCCCAGGGTCTCCTCACTGTTTGACATGCCTGTAACACCTCTAAAGAGAGGCAACAATGAGGCAACCTAATCAGATGCCCGAACCGCCCCAACTGACTCCCTTTGATGTGGAGGAGCAGTGGCTCTACCCAGGGTTTACCAAGATGTCTGAGCTTCTGACTGTTAATTTAGAATAGCCAGTTAGTATACTGTGCATGCTTTATGGCATGTTTTTGGGTGGAAACTGGTGTACCTGAAAGAAAGGCACGCAAGCAGACGGAGAACATGGAAACTTCATGTTAATATTTTAACAAGCATTAGTATTCAGCAATGCAGATGAGATTGATGGCAAAATTAGATTGATCTGGAACTCTTAGAGACAGGTTCATGATTTTGAAGCACCTTGGTCACAAATTCCAAGTGAAAATTCTCATATTTTGTCTTTCATCTTGTGTTTATGTCTGGTTACATGCTTTTGTTTTCATACAAGTCTTGCTTTAGTGTTCTGTGGTCTAGGCTTTGCTCTTGATACATTTGTCTGTTTATACCTTTGTCTTACTGTCAAGTCAAGTCTTTGTTAACGTCATATTAAAATTACTGAACCCTTGTTCCCAGTTCCTTGTTTGCTATGTAGATCCCTGTACTTCCTGGCTTTGAACTATTTGATTTACAGTGATGGATTATTCGTAGATTATGCTGTCTGCCGGTTCTATGACCCCGGCCTGGAATATGGATTTTGTTATATAGAAGACATGTTCATTTTATTCACTTGGGTCTTGTCTCCATAACCGTAAAATGCTAAACAGAAAGGTTGTAACTCATTCACTCAGTGCTTCATCTTTCCACGTTTACTTTCCCCTCTAAAGGCATTTTTTGGGGAAAAAACGATGACTGTGTAAATAATCCATCTTGATTGCATTCATTATTTTCAGTAATGTATACCGTATGTGTTTTCTTTATCAGTGCTGATGACAATTATGGATGTGGAGAAAAGATAATAGCCAACATGGAGATGAACTCTAGTAGGTGTGTCACTTCTTTGATGAAATCACCTGACTTGGCTGTCACATGAATCTACAGCCTGGGCTAGAAAAAATCAGCCAATTAATTCAATTCAGTTTTATTGGTAATTGTAATTAGGCAGCGTTACATTTCTCCATAAACCCTATAACAATATATTGTTTTTATTTGTTTTTCTTTTCAAATCAAGATTAACACAGGTACATGCACGAGCAGGTGCATAAGAGCTGTTTAACAGTGTTTCTTTCTAGTAATCATGGCACCCCCCGAGGCAGATGTGTTTGCTTACTCTGCTCCTGAATGCCAACTTTTTTCTTCTTTTTTGTGTTTTTGTTGTTTTCTATGCAGTGCAGAAATGTCTTGCACTGACTACATATAACAAACAGGCACTGCTGGATATTAAATCACAGATTAATTTTGAATTTACTGGTTTTATACCACCTGAGCTACAACACATTGTTCGGCCACATGGACACCACCACCCTCAGGAGGGCCCCGAAGCACTGAGATTGAGTGAACAAACTGACTCTAGGAGAGCACTTCAGAGACGGCGGCGTAAGAGGGGAGGGCTCCATGCTAGAGTTAAAGCCCATGCTAGCTACCCACCGCTACCCAGCTCGCTGCTAGTCAACGTATGTTCTCTGAAAAACAAACTGGACGAGCTAAGAGCCAGGATTAAGTCAAGTCAATTCAGTTTTATTTGTATAGCGCTTTTTACAATTGACATTGTCACAAAGCAGCTTTACATAGTA
>JAOUQZ010000008.1:16573247-16599690 GCA_028564935.1 Neosilurus hyrtlii | reverse complement strand
AGTCTGGACAAAGCAGATAGACCTTACACACACACACACACACACACACACACACACACACACACACACACACACACAGCAGCTTACCCTGACATGCATACTTGTCATTTTCCTAGCTTAGAATCCCACTTGATCCCACTTTTGTAATGTGCGCTGTCAGAATGCAATAAATGATGGATGGTCATTAGTCAAAGCAGATAAATATAGAAAGGTTACGAATGTTTTGTTGTTTTACACATTTAATTGCACTAAGATAATAATCTCGGGCAGCATGGTGGAGTAGTGGTTGGCGCATCTGACTCACAGCAAGAAGGTCCTGGGTACTCTGATTTCCTCCCACCGTCATTCACATTAGGCTGATTGGCTGTTCCAGGTGGTGTGAGTGTGAATGGTTGTGTGTTACCCTATGATGGTCTGGCAAACTGTTCGGTGTCGGCTGAGATAGGGTCCAGCCTCACTGCGGCCCTAATATTATTAAGGGGTTCAGCAAATGAGTGATTGAGTGAGTAAGTAATGGTTTTGGAGACTGGTGGTCAAGTAGAAGGTCATCAAAATTTCTTCCGAAAGCATGCTTCATTGATACCGAGACAGGACTCCAGGAGCGAATGCGAAGCGTTTTGATTGTAATCTGAAATGCATGACTGCATGCTAGTAAAGTCCCTAATTGCTACTCTGGCATCTCTGACAAAAGATCTAAAGTCGGTTGCCAGTTGAGTTTGAAATCTTGCTGCTGTTTCCACATAATTAGGATACAAATTGCCCCAAATGGAGTCCCAAATGCCAGGCTGTTGAACAGAAATCAATCTGGATCTTTACAAATTGCTTCGTGGTTTGGTCTCGGATTGGTGCCAAACACACAAAGCACCATTATTTTATGTATGATTAACCTTTAAGTGGATGTAAAACAGCTGGTGGAGCAGCAGCACTGGATGGAGATACATTGCATGACATCGCTGCCTGGGTTTATTAAATAATAAAAAAAAAAACATTTCATAAACCACTGACCTTTGACTGCAACTTCCAGAATGATCAACTGGACGTAACGTGTGAATTAATATGCATTTTTACCTTCAGAAATGAAAAGAATTGATGGAGATTGGTGGAGAACGGTATTTATAATTTTTTTATTATGACTTTAACATTCATTTATGGTATGCTAGTAATCCATAAGCTATCTGGTGCTAACCAGATACTTGGACAGCTTGGTGGCTGACACACTGTCGCAATTTTTGACTGTTATGATAATATAAGGTATGTCCCTGCTCAAAAGCAAGTACTGTCATGCACAGCTAGTCACTCCTGGTTCTCATACGGAACTCCAAGTGAAACCTCAGTGCGAGCGAGGACAGTGTAGTGAAAATGGCTGCCAGAGGTCTCAGGTCTGGCCCCGGGCTGCTCGGCGTAAATCAGCAGGATCCATTAGGAGCGCAGTAAGCACTTTCCACCCTGGTAATACATCTCCTGGCAGTATTTCAATCTCTCTCTCTTTTTTTTGCCGACGCCGACAGCATTTTTTTCCCTTAATCTTTATAATAGTGTTGGTTGGCGGTTAGAGACCTCGTCCCATTTGTCACCTTTTTACTGTGCGCTTGAGACACGCTGACCCACACATTGTGACACCAATTAAAGCAGACAATTCATTTTAGCTTAGTCGTGAATAAAGACGGTTCAGAGTAAGCGTTGGGCTTTTTGTCGCCATTGTGATCAAGCTGGGCCGATTAAAATGTCTGTGTTTATGATGCGAATAGACCCGGTTTTGTTTCTAAGAAATTTGAAGGTAATTTAATTACTGCATATTATTTACAGGGAATAAATATTACAGGGGAGAGAAAGTGTTTTTCTTTTGCAGCATAGTAGGTGTCTTAGATTTTAATCTCTGTGTGATTGATATTTAATAGGGGAAATAAAGAACAATTGGTGTTGTAGGAGCAGACATTATTGGGCATCTGGCAGCAACAGACGTTTTCTCTGGGACTGATAGATTCACAGCGGGGTGGTGGTAATGTTTCACTTCTCTACTGATAGGGGCATGACAGCTGGAAATCCAATATATGAGCTTGTTACGCATGGCTCCAGTTATATAACAAATGATTAGCATTGCTGTGTAACCATGTGTTTGGATGACTACCTGCAGCCCTTTTTTTCATGATTAACTGAAAGCACCTGTCTTAGTGTCACAGCAAGAAGGCCTGGGTTCAATTTTCGGGATTGTGTGTGTTGGCCCTGCGATGGTCTTTTGAGCTGTCCAGGATGTACCCCACCCCTTCCCAGAGTCAGCTGAGATGATGAATCTTACAAAATGTATGAATGAATAAAAACCAGTTGGAGGCATGCTGGTACTGGAAAATATCAATGACAGAGTGGTTAACTGCTACGTCACTGTGCAACAAAGGTTCTGAGTTCTCTACTTGCATGGAAAGGTTTACTCTAGGTACTCAGGTTTCCTCCAGGGTCATGCACATTAGGTCAACTCGCTGCTGGGTCATTCCGTATCGAATGGTCCAATGCTGGTTGCACTCATCTCTCGGATTTTCATGATTTTTCTCCTGACTGTAGTACCATAAAATTACCAAGCATGCAAAATTTCGGCCTTGTATCTTGATTATTTCCAAAGGTATAGACATTTGAAAAATTTGCACATTTTTCTAAGATGTGAAAATTGAGTTTTTTGCCTTTTTTGGAGCCTAATAATTGTTCTTTTATATAAGTAAATTTTCTTGTTTTTCATTTATCCTGCAGAAAAGTTTCCATTGAGCTGAAAAAAGCAAGTTTCTTAACGTTTATTTATCCTTTGTTTGCCCACTAAGTTATACTTCCTTTAAAGGCAAAGGGTTTACTTACAGTCATGGTTGAACATAATGTAACAGTACCTGTATTTACATTAAGTTTTCATAAAGAAGAACTATTGGAAGCAAGAACAAAAATATTGGTTTGGATACCTGAAGATAATGAAGACATGCATCTATACCTGGAAAACAATTTCAGATATGTTCCACCTGATAACAATCATTCTAAGGCACACGGAATCCAACAAATTCCTGGGCGGTATAAAATCAGAAAATATTAGGTTTGTAATTATATAGAAAATATTTACATTTACAGATGTCCGAAATCTGTCTGGTGACTGTTCTTGACAAAAATTAGTAATTTTTGTGAGCTAATAAAAAGAAGGTTCATCATCAAATGTGCTTTCTCAATGCATACCATTTATTTAGAGGCCCCAGAGACCTGTGCAAATTTCATGCATCTGGCTGCATTAGGTGTTGAGATATCCTCAAGAAATAAATGAGAATGCATATAAATGAAAAAAAAATGTCCATTTTCGGTATACAATAAATCTATATTAATATGAAGTAAAATTATTTAACTTGCTTTTCTTAGCTCAATGTAAACTTTTCTATTTAATTATACAAAAGAGCAATTATTAGGCTCCAAAAATGGCAACCCCCCAAATTTCGTATAGGTGATTTGTGATTAGTGAAAATTGGCTATAATGGATGGCTATAACTTTGGAAATAATTAAGATACAAAGCTGAAATTTTGCATGCTTGGATTAATTTTATGGTACTACAGTCAGGAGAAAAATCATAAAAATCCAAAGGATGAGTGCAACCAACATTTTAAAAATTGGTCCATTTGACATGGAATGAAACTACTCTAAAGTGCCCATAGGTGTAAATGCGTGTGTGTGTGTGTGTGTGTGTGTGTGTGTGTGTGTGAATGGTCGGCTGTTTGTGTGCTACACTGGTGACTGGTTCAGGGTGTACCCTGTCTCTCACCGGAGGTCAGTTGGGATGGGCGTCAGCTTCCCTTGGGATCTTGATTGACAAGCAGAATAGATATTAGATGGATAGATGGACTTTTAAGTACTATAGCTATTATCATGAATATAGAGTTTTACCTCCCATGTTCATTTCACATCTGGGTAAATGGTAAGCCAAACAGCCTCTACACATTAATACTCTCTAGGCACTGTCTAGAAAAGTATTTCTCCTGCATGATGACAGTATACCTCCGGGGTCCAATGAACCAGGGGTTATCAATTCATGGTTCATATAACCTTTCCACTGTACTCCTTTTTGATGTATTTCATCCCCTGGCACACCTGCGGCAGATAAGTGATGGAGAATACTAATTCCGCAGCTCAGTTTTGTGGGCTCCATCATCCCAAGCTCAGCAAACTGCTATTCTTGAGAACTTTATCAACCTTAATGCAAGTTTTAAAAAATGACATGACAAGTTTTAAAAAATGACAATGTCTCATGAAACTTTGGTTGATCTAGTTACTTTTATGACCGAGAGAGGTTGTAGATGTAATAAAATAAGTGTACTTGTACTTTACTGTTAGCGGATATATTTATGGTGGTCATTTGTTGGTTTGAGGAAATGAAAGCCAGAGTTATAAGGACTATAGCTCTTCGACGAATTACATGATGTCAAAGGTTCTGGCCAGACATTTGACCTTTACTTGGTTCGACAATATATCTGGGCTGAATGTGTTCTAACTCGAGCAGTTGTGATAAAGTATTACTGCAATGAACATAGGAATACTGGGCCCTGGGCGCATTCATATTTGGACACACATACACACACTTTCATTCATTTCTGGTCACTGTAAAGCCTATGAGCACACAATAGCTTTTCTATGTGAACACTGAAAGAAAAATACAGGCCTATAATGCACATTAAGCACGATCATTCCCCCTGAGAGCAGGCCATGCAACCAGTATGATCTTTTATGTTAAGAAGTGCTGACAAATAAACATTTCAAAGTAGATCTTACTCATCACACCACCAGTGCTACCTGGGTCCTACCACCCCAGTAAAAATCTGAGCATGCTACGTGCACTATTGATGTTCTGTTGCATTACAGAAACAAGCCTTGAACTGCAATCCTTATTAATTTTCCTGTGACAACATTAATGGTGTGCAGTGGCCCGTTCTGTTCTTTCTGTGCACTTGTCTCAGTGGGTCCTCCCTCTGGTGGTCTCAGACACGCTTTTCTGTCACTCGGGGTTTGGGGGGAGTCAGGTTTCATTAATACTAGTCAATTTTTGCATGATTTGTTCCAATGTCAATTGAGCTAATATGCATTTAAACAACCAAGAACAAAGGGTTTGTAGGAATCTTTGTTGGAAAATTTGGTGTATTGTTTCAGAAAGAAGATGGGTGAAGATCTTGAGTTTTATTGTGGATATGTATTATATGGATAATTTCTAGAAGACTCCTGTGTGACATTTTGACATTTGCCAACAGAAGTGTACTGAGTAATTAATGATGCGGTGCTCAAAGGAATGCATATATAGTGTGCTCAATAAAAAGTATCTAGTCAAAAATATACTCAAGTAAACAATATTTTTTTTACATTTTTATTACATGAAATTAAGTCAATCACATTTATATGTTGGATGCATTTTTTTTTATCTTCTGACGATCATAAGCCAATTACCAAGAGCACTTAGAGAGTACAAACCTCCACCAACCCATACGGTTTTATTATACAGCAACCCCTACTGGACTGCTCTACTACCACACTTCCAAAAAATGGGATTTCCCAATTTTATATTCATCCACAATCTAAATCATTTATCAAAATGATTATAAAAGCTATTATCAAAGCTTCTGATCCTGAATATAACTAGCAAATTTCATTCCAATCAGATTTGTTTTGACAGCGATATGATTTATTGTTTGATTTCGCCTATTATTATATTATAAGACATGTATTTTTTAAATGTGGAATATTTTTGTGATGTCACCAGTGGACTCTTTCATTCATTCATTTTCTGAACCGCTTATTCCTACTTAGGGTCGCCGGGAGGCTGGCGCCCATCTCAGCCGACTCTGGGCAAGGGCGGGGTACACCCTGGACAGCTCGCCAGGCCATCGCAGGATCAGTGGACTCTTAAAAACTTGTAATGAGAACATCATTGGGTGATCACCTCCCAATTAAACAAATTGTTGATTGTTCTTGCAGAAACTAAACAGGAAGTTCTTAACAGTCAGACAAAGAAATGAAGCCCACACAGAAGAAAACATAACTAACTAACTAACTAGCTAATAACTAAATAGTATTCTAATGACTTAATCAGAAGTAAAATATTTTATATAAAACCAAGATAATTAATGAGAATCTTATTTGCTGCATAGGTAGTCGTTTTAGCCACTGTTTTCAATTAAGATGATAGGGCTTTCAGACCAAACAGTTCTAGGGACCCATTGAGGGGAACTACTTACTCAGGAGCTACTCCAAGACCTACCTACCTTCAGGGGCTGTTTTCTTTTTGCATTTTAACTGCCAGTAGGAATGCTGAAGTGACACAAGACACCCTGCGAGCATACTGTCAGCAGGAATTGCTGGCAAAGAATTTTAGATTTTGCTTAGATCCGTCAAAATAGCACCATATTTCTTCCATTTCATTAACACTTAATAAAGCCCAGATTCACTGCAAACTTCAGTGCCTAGCCTGAAGTACAAAGAAAAAAGTCTCTCAAAACAGTGTGACCTAGAATCTTTCAGTTCCTGTAGTGTGTAGACACAAAATTGGTACTGCCATCAAAAGTTTTAAGAACAAAGAAGAGGTCCATAAACAGCTTGTGTTGTCCAGTAAACTAATATGTGTGTTTTCAAATGAGATGGATGCCTTGTTCATGCCTTGTGGGGAGACAAAGGAGATGCTGAATATGTACATTTTATGTATAAATAATGTAATATATATATATATATATATATATATATATATATATATATATATATATATATATATATATATATATATATGGGGACAGCAGTGACACTCTGTCGATAGCAGTTGATTGCAGTGAAAACCCGCTGAACCCCCCCACCTTGGCATCAGTAATCCAGCACCCTACCACCGGGCCACCACTGTCCCAGTCATGACACTGTAAAACTATAATGAGTAACAAGTTAAAAATAGACATACAATTAAATAAAAGCACTCATTTTTCAGCTGCTAATAGTGCTGATGCATTTTACCTGTTAATAGCACCTTAACTCCCATGGTCTTAATTTTGACCTATCAAAGTCACTCAAGGCCAAAGAGGGACACCTCATGTGAAAGTCCATAAATGGTTTCCTATTAGTATTCTCTGGTAATGGTATGTCTATGATCAGCCATTTCATAGGTATAAATCCTGTGACCTTGATATTGACCTTTCAAGGTTACACAAGGCCAAAGGAGATTATACCATTTGAAAATGTTTATATGGTTTCTGATTTGTGCCTGACTGCATCAATAGGTTTATTTCTTAGATTTTGTTTCTTAGATATAAACAATTCCAATTTTAATATGTCCAAAAAAGTTGTGACCTTGCTCTGGCTTTGACCTTTGACCGTGACATTCAAAAATCAAATAATCTCTCGGACTAAGGTAGGGTAGTGTCCCCACCAACACTGGTGAAAATCTTTGCATGGGTACATATAAGTTCTGCATATATTAATTTATACATTTATATCAAATCCTGAAGTAAAAACAAGAAAAAACAAGGCAAGGAAAAACTTTCCAAGTAATCTTGAAAGGACTCAGACTCAAAATGGAACACTGTCCTTATTTGGGTGACATGAAATAGTGTGATTATAAATAATTTACTTCTGTGACTGTCCTCCAGAGTCAAAACCATCCTCATCTTCGTATGTGGAGTTAGCTGCAAGTTGACAAGTCCCATGCTTTTAGGAAAAGGCGACTGCCAAATAAATGTAAGTAAATGTATCTTACTCGTGCTCTTGAAAAATAAACAGGGCTTGCATGACTGATGACTTTGGGGAACACATTAAGCTGGAGGGACCCCCAGATGGGTGTTGGCGTTCCACTCAACGGGCCCCGTTTCATTATCTCCCCATGTTCTCTCCTGACCTGCCGCAAAAATGACAACTGATTTACCTCAAGATCAATTTGTATGCAAATCAGCAAAGAGTGGAGGAGCGACGGAGTGGATTAACAGTAGTCATTTTCAGGTCTGCTGACTATCGGTCGGGGGAAGCGCACCCAAATGGAGAGGTTAATGGAGCTGATTTAGATAATGTGACCCTTTTCAAAAAGAAGCCCCATCCACTACACGGCCCGACCCACTGTGCCCACGTTTGCCTGAATCTAATTGAACTGCGCCCACTTCTTTAAGTGCATGCTATTTTTTTTCTGTTCTCCGCATTTGAACCATGAAAGCCATGGAAAGCCCTCAGTATGCAGACCACAGCTGTGTTTTTCCGGAAACATTATCTCAAACAAGTGTCTGATGTCCTGGTTTTTAAGGCCCTGCTGTGGGGAGAGCCAGCCCGTTCTTTGGCCATCACCACGGATGTTAAAATATAGCAAGCGGCCAGTGAGATGACCTTTTATCTGGGATGATAAATGGCCTCTCTGACTCACAGACAGCCTTGCCAATTTCTTTTCCCTTTGATTCCCAGCTAAGGCGAAAGGTCCTTTTCTCGAACTTGTGTGGATCGTGCCGGATGTGTCGCACCTCGCCGGGAGCTGTGAGACTCCCTGTGAAAGCACAGATGTTTTTGGCAGGATCTCATCTTCACAGCTCGACTCTCCTTCCTTCCTTCACATCTATCATAATAAATAAATAAATAAATAACAAGAAAAATCAGGGTTTACATGTCAACTCTCTTATTTTATGATAAACAACATAATATTACATTTAAAAATATCTACAGGACAAAGTCATTTTAAATACAGGCAAACTCCCTTAAAAACAACGTCTGCATGATTAAGATAAGTTCAGGTTATATTAATGTACATAATCATTAATAATTATAAATGATTACATACATAAAATATACAATATAATATAGATTAATTATTAACCGAGTATGAGGTCAGTAAAGTGAAATTGTATTGAGGTCAATGCTAAGGTCTGGAATTTCCCTGTACTGACCGAACTAACAATATTAATAAATAAAATAAAATTTCTGGAATATCACAAATATCTTTCTGATGCTTTATCCATGTTTAATATCCTAAAAGATGACGAGTTCGCCTTTTCTCATAAAGCCTTTGAGGCTAATTTTCAGCCAGGAAAGTTTTTTTTTTAATTAGAAAAGACGTAATTTTTTTCTTCTGACAAAGTTCAAGTTTTTAGAATGTGGATAGACATAACAGTCTTAATTGCTGTTGAACAGGAAGTAAAACAGCGAACATGTCCATCTCTTTCCACCCATCCATTTGCTTGCGTGGCCAGTCAGTGAGTTAAGCAGACCTGTCCTTGTATTCTGGTGCTCGTGTTTTCTCCTCTTGAGCAAATACATTTTCTTTCAGATGAAACTCCATCCCTGAATGATGTTGAAATGTATGTGTGAATATGAACCAGAGAGGTTTTGACCTCTTATATAGTTTTCATGTTACTAACTAGATTTCTGTTTGAATTCTACTGGCTTCTGTGGTGCTCGACACTCTCACTCTGTGGGCATTTTCGGATGAAGTCAAGGTGAGGTGAAAATAAATATATTGCACAAGTGAGTACTTTCTGTCATGGTGTGAGAATCTATAAATAAAGAGACAACCTATGAAATTAAATGGGTGGCGTCATAACTGACAACCACTGAGCCCAATATTTTTAACATTAAAACAAAAAAATCTTGCAGGTAAGCACTATTAATCATCTAAAACTCGACGTTTGATTGAGAAAATAGGTAAATACAGGAGGCATCACAGAATTATGGAAAATTTAAACACTAATAAATGAAGCATTCTGAAAAATTATAGCCTTTCAGGCTTTCCCCAAAGGAGTAAGTATACAAGATTTCCAAGACATTGTTGAGATATTGCCTAAAAAGGGATGGATGGGGAAAAAGGAGAAATAAATAAACACATAAGGCTTCTCGTGTTATTGCCAGGGATGTCTAATAAAAACATCTCTTTTTCCTGTCAAAAAGTTCTTTAAGAATAAGAGAACTCAGAGAGCGCAAACCTCTTCCAAGCCAAGCAATTCTGTAAATGAACCAAAATGTCAAAAAGCATCCAATCTCACAAAGTTAAAGAATCCTTTTCAAAATATCAGGATCCAGAATTTGATCTAGATCTAACAGAGTCTTTCTTGTTCTTTTTCAAAGCGTTTAATTCACTCACTAGTCACAAGATCGCTGACGATAATAATACAAATAATTTAAAAACATCTGCTTGAAATAAAAATTTAATTCAGATGATACAGATTCATCCTCTGTCAAACACGTGGTCTGTGTAATATACCAAACATTTTATAGACATGAATGTATTCAGGTTACAGTTAAATCAATGTCCTCGAACGATTTTATGTTTCATTCTCTACAATATGATGAGCTGTTTCAAGGCTGTTGAAATGTTAAATGGATCCATAAAGTACATGAATGTAAACATGTAAACATTTCAAGGTAAACTGTATTTATATTGGACTAGCACACAACAAACTCCTAACACTTGGGCCATGATGTTCAAGATTCAAGAAAGGTGTCGAGCTTCATGGTTTAGGATGACACTTGGAGAACAATTGGTGTATAAGAAGGAGGCCGGATGCATCCAAGAGATGAAACTTGAATGAATCTTGTTTCCACATTCATTAAGATCCCCTACAATGGCACATCAAGGTCTGTAATGCTATGTTAAGGTCTACAATTCCTACTATGATTTCCATGTTCTATCATGATTGGTGTCAAATTGTAATTCATCATAATAATCAAACAATTAATTAATCATTTTCCGAACCGCTTATTCCTAATTAGGGTCGCGGGGAGGTAAAAGTTAAACACTGCGACTACATCGTAATAATCATGGCAAAATTTTTGATGGTCAAAAATTTTACCACAATCACCATGATTCCATTAATGATTCCGACAAGATCATCACAATTCCACCAAATTCCGACAAGATCACCATTCCACCAAGTTCCCTTACGATCATCACCATTCCACCAAGTTCCCTCATGATCATCACCATTCCACCAAGTTCCCTCACGATCATCACCATTCCACCAAGTTCCCTCATGATCATCACCATTCCACCAGGTCCCCCCAAGATCATCACCATTCCACCATCAGGTTCATCACTATTTCACCAAATTCCCTCTAGATTATTACGATTCCACCAAATTTCCACAAGATCATCACCATTCCACCAAGTTCCCTCAAGCTCATCAACATTCCACCATCGGGATCATCACCATTCCATCAAGTTCCATCAAGATTATCATGATTTGATCCCACAACCCCCTCATCATGATTTTCTTAAGTTGTGGAGATCGTGGAAATCGTGGCCCCCACATTTTTGAAGCATGTTAAAAAATAGTTTCCGTACAGTATCTGTAAATATAATATGATTGGAAAGCCAATAAAACACCTCTCATAAACGCAGAGATGTCATGCTGTACATGAAAAGTCTCATAATATGCTGAGCAGATGGTACATTTTCGAAGGCAAAGAAATGTCTCTAATAGATTTGAAATCAGACGTCTTTGGAAGTTTCCTGCCTGTTTGTCCTCTGCTTTGGGTAATTTTTTTGGTCACCTGTACAGGACAAGCAAGCCATTTGTGGCGTTGATTGATGGGTGACTTTCAAGGCCGAGAACTTGTAACAGGTGACAGTTTGTCAATATTCATTTTCACCTCCTCTGTCAGTTCCTCAATCAGAAGCACTAAGGAATTCTGATTATTAATGAATAATGTGTCTTTAGGGTAAACTTGAGAAAATCACATATGACATCATTATCAAACACCATCAGCTGGTGATTTTTTTTTGTCTAACATGAAATATTTCTATAAATAAATAAATAGTCCATTTACTGGTGACCCAAATGAGAAAAAGACCAGCAAGCAGAACAAAAAACAAAAAAATAATACAAACACACAACAAGAAATCCAGAACCAGAAGCTCATAAACACAACAAAAAACAAACAAACAAACAAACAAACAAACAAAAACACAACAACACTCACTCATCTCTCACTGATTTGCCTAACTGCTCAATCCTGTATTAGGGTAACGTGTATCCTGTATTAGGTAATCTCATCCGACACTGGGCGAAGGCGGGGTACACACTAAACAGCTTGCCAGACCATCACAGGGCACACAAACACAACCATTCTCACTCATACCTAGGTTTGGAACAGCCAGATAGCCTACTGTGTATGTCTTTGCAATAATATGTGAGCCCGGTACCTGCTTGTTATGCATCATGATGTTAATTGACTGTTGTGCATCAAGATGCTGATTGGCTGTTGTGCTTCATGATGGTGATTGGCTGTTGTGCGTCATGATGCTGATTGGTTGTTATGCATCATGATGCTGATTCTCTGTTAAGCATCATGATGTTGATTGGTTGTTATGCAACATAATATGGATTTTCTGTTGTGCATCAAGATGCTGAATGGCTTTTTTGCATCATGATGCTGATTGTGTGTTATGCATCCCGATGATGATAAGGTGCTCACTCTTTGGCAGTTTTTTCCCCCCAAAAATGTTTACGTTCTTTTTTCCTTAACTGAAACAACATCCAGATGACACAGACCTATGTTAATCCCTTCTATCGTAGCCTGCTATATTCATACAACAGATAAAAAGATTGTTCATGAAAGTGAAAAAAAACTTTAAATTAACTGAATATGGATTGGTTTTGTGACTAATTGCTACACGATGGGGCCCTGTGGAGCTCACCAAAAGACACATCGTGGGAGGGATATTATTGGACAGCGTTCCACTGTTGATGTTCAACTGTTGAGCCTGGGGGTAACATTACCATGTGTGCTGATATCAGCATGCGTAGGGTCCTCCATCAACATAAAACAATTGGGGCATACAGCACTGCTTATCTTCTTGGTTTTCTTGACACTCTTCATTACATTCTCATTCAACCCCATCTACAGTAGCAGCAGCAGATACACCACACTGAAGTCTGGAACGATGTCAGATTCCATCATGCAGCAGCTGTTCAAGCTTGGATTCAGAACCATCCAAGGTTTTCTACTTTCCACCATTTTTTCCCACCATATTCACCGCAATCCTTATCAGCAGATGAATCCATCACAAGCCATGGAAGATACCTGCAGAGAAACTTACAGTAGGGGATTTCCAGGCCTGGATAAGGCATTTTAAAAGATGTTGTCTGGTCAGAGAATATACTGAATGCGAAATGTGTTAAAAAATGTGTGTTAGCAATTGGGCGGTACAGTGGCATGGTGGTTAGCATGTCCGCCTCACAGCAAGAAGGTCTGGGGTTCGGGTTTCTGTTCTTACTTATTTGTCAACTCGTTTAATTCTACTAGGTGGCTCAGCCGACACTGGGTGAAGGAGGGTACATCCTGAACAGCTTGCCAGACCATTGCAGGTCCAACACACACAACCATTCACACTCACACCTGAGGGGCAATTTGGAACAGCAAATTAGCCTAATATGTATGTCTCTGAACTGTAGGAAGAAGCTGGGGGATACCCAGAGGAAACCCACGCAACTCCATACCCTCGCCAAGCCTGGGATTCGAACCCAGGACCTAACCACTACGCCACCATGCCACCATGTAATTGAATGGAATTGCAATTAGTTCATTTATCAGTACTTATGTTTTTTAAACATTTTGAAGTATTTATTCAGTACACTTAATACAAGTGCGGTCTGTGTGAACTGAACTGTGGAGCAGTTATTATTGATTTGGCACAGAAGGCATTTCACCTCGTCTTTCAAAATTCATGAGTTCTTTTCTCACTGAAAATCCAGCAACTCCAAAATAAAAAACAAACAAAAACCCCTCCAAATACAATGAAATTAAAGCAGACTGTATATTGCAGCATTTTTGATTCATCCCTATAACATCTCATAGTATAAGATCACCCGGGGCTCATGGATTCCATGTCGCTGTGTTATGAATGATAAAGCAGTTTTGTGGGGAGAGGATTTTTTTTTTGGTGTTCTGGTAGAAAGAGTTGATTCTGAGATGTGGATGAAGTGCTTTGGTAGTTTCAGCACATTTTGGATGAGATGCTTTTCTGCTGCGCTGAGCTGCATGCTGGGAAAGAGAAGTGTGAAGAGTTTTGACATCAGTAAACTCCAGTCTTGAAAAACGTGGATAAGCAGTGGGGAAAAAAGTCGAGTACGAGTTTGCAAACTCTAAAAGTGGACAAAAATAAGGAAAGTTTAACTCGTACTACGTTATTTATTATTTATTTATTCACAGTAAATTGTTTTGTTAGCTTAATGAGATAATAATATACACTATGTTCTCTTAGCAATCAATCAAGTCTGGCCAATCAACAGCAAGAAGGTGACGTTGAAGCATTTCCATTATTTTTCGTTAATGTCCTTTTAGTTAATGACTTTTGTTGCGATGTTTTTAGATTTGCTGCTATGTATATTTTGGGAGGCAGCACAGTGGTATAGTAGTTAGCATGTCTGCTACATATCAAAAACGTCCCGGATTCGAGTCCAGGCTTCAGCTTGGGTGGTGCTATATGGACTTTGCATGTTCTCCCCATGCTTGTTTGGGTACACTGGTTTCTTCCAACAGTCCAAAGACATGCACATTAGGCACATGCACACATGCCTGTTCCAAATATGTTGGTTTGTGGTTGTTTTGAGTTTTTTTGGTTCTGTTTTTGCATATGTTATGCAGTTTGTTCTTCTTTGCATGATTAGTTGTGTTTTTTTGGGGTTTGTTTTTGTCATGTTTACAAATTATTTTGATATTCTGTATTAATCGCTCAATGAAAACTTTGGCCCTGCATCTAATTCAGCCAAGTGAGCACACACACAGAAACACAAACAGTGAGCACACACACTTGAAGCAGTGGGCTGCCACATACTGCGGCACCTGGTGAGCAGTTGGGGGTTGGGTGCCTTGCTCATGGGCACTTCAGCCATGAAGGTAGAGGAAGGAAAGGTGCAGCTCTCTCCCCCACCTCCACACTGTTCACCACAGTGTTCTGTTTTACTGTGCTGTTGTGGGTGTCATGTTTTTAAAAATTTGCTTTTCTTTTGTTGTTGTTGTTGTTGTCGTCATCATTGTTGTTCTGTTTTTCTAGCGCTGATGTTATTGTTGTTTTTGCTGATTTTCTGGTGTTGTAGTTTTTGTTGTTGCTGTTCTGGTTCTGTCATTATATTGTTATTGTTGTATTTATTGTTGCTGATGTTAATGTTGATGTTGTTGTTGATATTCCATTAGGTGTTGTTATTGTTGGTGTTGTTCTTCTGTTGTTAACCCCCCCCATCCATGAACACACAAACACAGAACATACACACACACACACACACTACTCTGTCACCCCCACTCACTGTTTATTTATTATTATAATGTTGTTATTGTCTTGTGTGAATGAAACTAGCAAAGGATGAATTTTATTACATGAAGTGATGCCCTGAGTTTTTAATGTCAATAAATCTTCTAAAAGTTTTGTGGTGCGGGATGATTATAAGTAGGTTAAGTAAACTGAATCCGAAAGCTGCTCATCTGACTTTAATGAAATTATATGATGAGTATTAAAACATTATTGCGAATAAAAGCCACACCTTGGCAATGAACAGCATTTACCGGCCTGGCAGGAAATCAACAACACAACAGAAGAAATGGGTATAAGAATGCACTAAGAAACACACACACACACACACACACACACACACACACACACACACACACATATAGATATGGATAATACATACTTGATGTCCAGGAGAAGTCATGTATAGAAAACTACTTTCTCCGGGTACTCTGGTTTCCTCCTACAGTCCAAAGACATGCACATTAGGCTAACTGGCTGTTCTAAATTGCCCCTAGGTGTAAGTATGAATGTGGTCATGCTGTTGTTATATTTATTTATTTAATTATTATGCCTTTGCCAACCAAGGAATTATTTTTTTCATGCTTTTCATCCATGCGTCGATCCAAATTTCCTTGTGGGCACTCTATCCTCTTAATCCCTCAAGCGATTTTGACCACCAATTATTCACTATTAAACGGCAATTAACTAGTATAGGTTCTGACATCATATTTATTTATTTATTAATTACTTTTTACTTTTTTGCTTATCTTCAAGAAGTCTGAGGGCAACATTGTGATGTAGTGGTTAGCACATCTGCCTCACAGCAGGAAAATCCTGGGCTCGAGTCCTGGGCTCAGCAAGAGCATTTCTTTATGGAGTTTGCTTGTTCTCCCTGTGCTTGCATGGGTTTCCCCCAGGTAGTGGACTGTGGGAGGTTTCCTCCCACAGTCCAAAGACATGTATATTAGACTAATTGGCTGTTTCAAACTACCCTAGGTGTGAATGTGTGTGTGTGTGTTGGAACTGGGATGGTCCGACGAGCTGTTAAGGGTGTACCCCGTCTTCACCCAGTGTTGGGTGAGAGAGGCTCCATCCTCACCGTCACCCTAATAGGATTAAACAGTTGAATTAATCAGTTGACAAATGAAATGAGAAAATTGCGACCATCACAAACCATGCATGTTTGTTCATCATTTCCAGTTGAGCATTATCCATTATTATGCAAGCATTAATGAACCAGTTAGATTGCGCAGTTCCCATGTCACATATAATAATTTCTGATATTCTCAGGTTGCGTATTATTCTTTAATCAGAGTAATTAAGCACCAATTTCCTTTTTGCGTCATCCATTTTTCCTCTTCTCATTTTCATCAGATTCCATACAGCAGATTTGGCACTGCCTGATTCTCTTGTTACAGACATGCACACACTCATCAACACACGGAGCGTGGCGGCTGCCACCAGATATGGGCATGCTGTGCAAAATTACACCCATAAATCATGTCATGGGCAGTTTAATTTTATCTGCAAAGCTAACTAGGCTAAACAGCCAACAGCCAATCATGTGCCACAAATCCTGGAGATGGAGGAATAAAAAAGCTCTTTGTGTTATTAGATGGAGATATCATCTATGTCTGACACAACACAAGCTGCCTATGTTTCATAAAACGGTTTGTGATTGGGAGGGGGGGTAAAATATACTGTCTGTCAGTTTGGGTGATGGTAAGGTTGGTCGCAGGAAGGCTCTCTGCCAACACAATTCATCACACACACAACAGCTCATGTAGGCTTTTTAGTGTTGCTGTTGTTGCCGCTGCTTAAGATTAATTATATGAAAGAGTGAAATATGAAATGAGCGTAATTTAATTGTGGGAGAAAAAGAAAAAGTAAAAAAAAAAGAAAGAAAAAAACATCTTGATTTTTTTTTCCCACAACAAAAACACACTTGAGCATTTTCCCCCAATTAAGCTCCTCTTGTTGTCACTTTAATATGAAAATTGCTGTGTTATAAAAGCCGCCAAGATATGGAGCTACAGTAAAGAATCCCAGAAAGACAACGTGTGCACATCCTCGCCAGTAGATTTCATAATTTCAAAAAAAAAAAAAGATTTTATGGCTGTCTGACAGATGGATGCGTGCAGGTCTTAATTGCGCATCTCACCGGATGGACTGTAAAGCAGCTGGACCACTTCCTATATCCTGGTGTCTAATATCGTTGAATACAGTCTGTCAATGAGCTAGAACTACGCGCTAGACATTACCGCCGCTTGAGTATAGCAGTGGATAACAAATCCCATTTTACTCTGCTATGCTCATTTGCTTAAACCGAGGCCTTCTCTAAATGTACTCGATATAAGATTGCAAGCTCTATGTGTCACGTCTTTCACAATCCATTAATCCTCCTCCTTCCTCTCCTAGTGAGCGTTAGCCTTCCCAGCATCCTAAAGGATGGTGATTTTAATGGCTCTGAAGTACACGTGCCATTGCACAAACTCTTGAAGGTAGGGGGATGCCGGGGGTGGGTGGTGATGACCTGTAACGTTTTTATTTCTTCCATAAATAACTCCATTAAGATGTCTATAAAAACACGCCCAGATGCCAGAGAATGGGGGGGAGGGGGGGTGCTGAACATATGTTGGGTTGCATTGAGATTCTGCAGGATTGCCGTAAGGGAATAAGTAGAAGACGATCAATATGCTACGCTATTGAATAACAAGCAGTTCATCAAAAAACAGTCTGTCCTTTTGGAAAGTGCGATACAATGAAATAGGAGTGTTTGTTTATTTATTTATTAAGCATGTAGCATATGTGCAATTAACTTGAACAAAAGTTTCAGGTTTTCCTGTACAGAGAAAATAAACATAGGAACTTTGCTTGAATTTCACTTCTGATGAAAGCCTAAAGGAAGCTTTAGAAGACGTTTTACAAAAAAAAAAAAAACTATAAATGTTTATTGATGCCTTGAAAACTGAGTCCAAATTATTTTGGATTGGGGAAAAAAAGAAAAGAAAGACAGCAAGCGCTTTAGTGTATCAGGTTTCCTCAGGGTGCTCCAGTTTCCTTCATTGTCCCAAACTAGACTGGTAGGTGTCTGCTGGATACTCAGATATTCCCCATGTGTGAATGCATTAGGGATGTAACCGAGTAAGAAAACATTATTCAGAAAGACCAGGCGACATGGTGGCTTAGTGGTTAACACGTCCGCTTCACAGCAAGAAGGTCCGGTGTTCGAGTCCTGGGCTTGGCTCGGACGTTTCTGTGTGGTGTTTGCATGTTCTCACTATGCTAGCATGGGTTTCCTCCAGGTACTGTCGTTTCCTCCCACAGTGAAAAGACATGCACGTTAGGCTAATTGGCTGTTCCAAATCGCCCCTAGGTGTGAATCTGAGTGTAATGGTTGTGTGTGTTGCCCTGCGATGGCCTGGCAAGCTGTTCAGGGTGTACCTCACCAGGGTAATGATTTTAACTACAGATGTGCTCATCTTTTAATATGTTCTATGGTTCAAGGACATGACCAAAAGATGGCTGGATTTTGATTTTTCAAAGTCACTCAAGGTTAAAGGTAATTTTCTCTATTTAAATTTCATATATGGTTCCTTAGTAACAGTATGAAAGTTATAAGCACCCTATCTCCAAAACTTTGTGACCTTCTTCTGACCTTGACCTTTTACCTTGACATTCCAAAATCAAATAATCTCAGGGACTCCAGAAGCATAGTGTCCCCACCAAGTTTGGTAAAAGTCCATGCATGAGTGTGATCAGCTTGTTACCTTGATTTTCCGAAGAGTTTTCCAGTGTTTCAGGGGACATGGTCTAGAGTTTAAACAATATATTAGAAGAAGCAGTCATATTTATGACACTCCACTGTGGGCTTAATGCTTAATAGATACATGGGGCCTTCACAGATACAGACACAGACAGTGTTGTTGCATTTAAACTCTTACTGTGTACGGTACTTGCATCCTCACTCACTTATTTGCCAAACCACTTAATCCTATACTGTGGTTGCGAGGAGGCTGGAGCCTATCTCAGCTGACACTGGGTAAAGGTCGGATACACCCTGAACAGCTCACCAGACCATTGCAGGACAACACACATAACCACAAACTTACTAGGGTTGTGGGGGTCTGGTGCCTATCTCAGCTGACATTGGGTGAAGGCGAAGTAAACCCTGAACACACAACTATTCACACTTACATTCATACCTAGGGGCAATTTGAAACAGCCAGTAAGCTTAATGTGGATGTCTTTTGGACTGTTGGAGGGAACCGGAGTACGTGTAGGAAATTCATGCAAGCATGGGGATAACATGAAAACTCCGCACAAAAACACCGTAACCCAGGACCTTCTTGCTGTGAGGCGGATGTGCTAACCATTATGCCACTGTGCTGCCCTCTTTGTATCCTATTCAGGTTATATTCCCACTTTACACCCACTGTTTCTTGGATAGGCTCCAGATCCAAAACAATCCTCACCAGGATGAACTGCCAACTGACCTGTTTTAGGTCAAAACGTTCTGTTAGAAATATTCTTTTAATAACGCAGATGCCCAGCTTTTGGCCCTATACCTTCCTTTATCATCTCCGAGGTCTTCTGATCAGCTTTTGGCTCTTCATAGTTGTAATATCCGGGCGCCTTTAACCCCCTTCGACACACATTATTACTGACAGATATATTACTCCACCAGATAAAATACACCAGCCTCTTTAAATGAGGTTTGACTCAAAAACATGAACTTCATCGTACTCTAAAGATGGAGAGATTATGTTGTAGAAAGACTGGAGTTTTGAAAGTAATAGTGTAGCAAATGCTCCCTGCTTGAGGGGAAAGTAAGTTGTGTGTTAAAGCCTAAGTTTTAACTGTCTTTGGGCAGGCAGTGTTTATTAAAGCAGATCTTTATAGTGTACTTTGCAGATGGAAAGCCAAAACAAAGTTAGCAAGTATCCAAAATAAACACATTTCCATGGTTATTATAGGTGGAAAACTGCAATGTAAAATCCTGGTTTTTCTAGGCCACCACACATATACTTAAGATATCGTGGAATCTGAACTGTCATTCGCACATGAGGATTGCACTGCGTCGTAAAAATTTCAATGAGTGCGGTGGATGTGTGGTCAAAATGGAAAATTTGTCAAGTACGGTTTTTACTGGTCAAACTGTGTCCATGCCAATCTCTCACTCTGTCCAACATGTCCCTACTAATTTCCAAACACACACATGATTACGCATGTACCTCATCCAATGCATTCTTACTGTGCTCTTACAACGACCAATCAAATTGCACCATGCACGTACCACATTTTCACTGTGTCAGTCCAGTCCTTATAAAATGTTTTTAATTTGTTCTGCAAGTTTTCTTGTGTCCACATCTAAGTCAACATCACCAAGTCCACACCATGCTTGTACTATGTCAGTGAAGCCCCTACTAGGGTATAGTAACTAGCCAATAATTTCCCAAGGATGTCCCATATAATGAAATGACCACTTAGCGGCTCCACTATGTGGCTCCACCAGGGGCCAGTCTAAATGTTTTTCTTTCTATTTATCACAATGTCCCGCCAGTGTGTCACATGACCTACTCACCCAGTGATGATGTCACCCAGAGGGGCATTACCACCCGCAGAGCTTTACACACTGCTTCTATTTAAAGTCTTGCTGTGTCCGGATTCAACCATGCCCTCGCTACTGTTTTTTTTTTTTTTACATATCCAAAGTTTGACCGTATCCTCTGAATTCAAAGAGACCGTACCACATCTTTATCGGTCACTACTGCTTTTCTACTGCAAGTTCTTACTGCATCCATCCAAATTTCTGAGGACCGTTATGGACTTCATTCACTTTTTTACTAAAAGTGCTTAATCTTACTAGGGTCTCAGGAAGGCTGATCTCAGTCAACACTGGCCAAAGGAAGGGTACACCCTGAACAGCCTGTTCAATTAGTCTAATGTGCATGTCTTTGAACTGTGGGAGGAAACTGGTGAATCCAGAGAAAACCCACACAAGCAAGGGGAGAACATGCAAATTCTACATAGAAATGTCCTCACTGAGCCCAGGACCCAAACATAGGACCTTCTTTCTGTGAGGCGGACAGGCTAAACATTACTAAGGTTATAACAGGAAATGAGCTTGTGCCGTACCCAGAAATATATTTGGAATTAACTTTATATTGGTCTTTATTGCCTTGCACAAGGCATTTTGTGTTGTTCAAATTCACCAAATTCCATCTTGGTTCTAAAAACGAAAAGAATTGTCATTCAGAAAGTGTACCTTTTGATGCTTGACATTCAGCAGCGCGAGCCGGTGTGAGTTTTCTTCCAGTTGTGTGCATAATCTTTATTGACAGCTGGTCCAAAAGCCTCTAAGAAGGCAGCGTTTCGTTTTCAGACCCCGATAGCGCCTCATCACTTCAGTACTGCTTGTGTTTGTTTAGCCTTTTTGGTGGAGGAAGAGGAAATGGATGAGGTGCCAAATGGAAGGAAATTGGACTGTGCATATGAACAGGGACCTGTAAAGAACCCCAAGTGGCGCTAGATCAAAAATAAGGGGATGACTTGCATTGTATTGACACTCATCTCTTGTCCTTGAGGTAATTTGCTGATGAAATGGTTTTATGTGCCATACAATGTACACAGAGTTTTTTTAAAGGGAGCTGTGATGGGTTGGTGCTGCTTGACATGGGAGCGCTAACAAAATGAGATTTATGAGGATATCTATTAGCCACTGCTCTTGGCTTTTTTTTTTTTTTGTCGTAAGTAGCTTGCCTTTAAAGGAGAAATGTGAGTTCTTGCTAAATACCACTGAGGCCACTACATCAACAATATGAAATCGTATTTGTTCAAGTGCCTGGAGGGGGTGCTCCAGTTGCTAGCGTGCTCCCATTGCTAAGATGTGCAACTTGAATGAGATGAGTAATTAGATGGACACGGTGTAGAAAGAAAAAGTGCAGAGGTCTGAGCGTCCTTTAAGGTAGCAGTCCAAACAGTATTGCTAGCAGCCTTCAGAGAGAGAGAGAGATAGAAAGAGAGAGAGAGAGAGAGAGATGGTAGGAATACTGTGTGTGTGTGTGTGTGTGTGTGTGTGTGTGTGTGTGTGTTTTTCCCGGGGCACTCAAAAGTATAAAGGCCCTTCAATAATAATTTTACCAGCCCTAGGGGGCACTTGATGTTATGGCAGGCTCCTATTTATGCAGGCCTAATCTGCCCACCCCCCTGCCCCCTTTCTCTAAATGCACTGATCTAATTATTGCATGTTAAATGGGCATCTGGTAAATGGCGCATATAATGATGTGTTCCCAGTGATCTGCATTAAGTGCCCGCTTGTCCTGCAGCAGGAGCCTCCGTCACACAACCCCCCACACATCCCCCGTCCCCCGTCTCGGTCTCCCAGCATCCTCCCCTCCATCTCCATCACAGCTTGGAGCTTGGCGAGTAACCCCACTTAGAAGCCGGCCCCGGGTCCTTGGTGCAATTAATGGAGCCACCGCTTTGATTGATTTAGTCCATAACGTAGCACACTCTGGGAATTCATTTGACCAATGCTGGGGAGAGGGGGAAGGGGGGAGGGTGTGTGTGTGTGTGTAAAAAAAAAAACAAAAAAAAAGTGGACGAGCGGAAGTGTCCTTGCTCATGGCTGGGTGTATTTGACAGTAGAGATTTATGAAACAGGAAATTTTATGATTATTTTCTGATGCTAATTAACGAGCAAGGGGAAAAAGAAAAGCAGCCGAACAATGAAGAGGCTAGGACTCATATCTCGCTCTTGTCTTCAATGACCTTGAGATTGCTGTCTGACTTTGCGCTGGACCCCACTGCCCCGGGCTTAGGGAATGAAATCAGGGTCTCAGCGGGATGAAACGTTTCGACATTGGCAAAGTGGTGCAATCAGAACCTCCCCACCCCCCTTCCTTTCCAAACCCCTTGTGCCATCCAGATACCCTGCAACAGAGAGAATTATGCCATCTACTCTTTGGGTTTGGTTGCTGTAGAAAAATAAAGCTTTTCCAAGTGTTCCGACTCCGTCTCGGGTCCTGTTATTATTGTTTTGTACAAAATGTCAACAGTTAATTGGCCGATACTTATTAAGACCAAATTGTAAAATAAACAAAGTGCTCATATTAATTATTCATCTGTATTACGAAAAACACATTTTTGTGCCAAATACATTTGTGGTTCTTAGATCGTTGAGGTGTTTTGTGTATTTGTTTTTACCATCATAGAAAAATCATGGAAACTCGTGGTGTTCTTTTTTTATAAATATAACGCCAATCAATGATTCATTTGCTGAACTGTTTAATCTTACTCTGGTTGCCGAGAGGCTGGAGCCAATCTTAACCAACTCAACACTGAACATCTCGCAATCTTTTGGAGGGCTCACACATGTACCTCTATTCACACTCATGCTTACACCTAGTGGCAATTTGGAACAGCCAATCAGCCTAGTTTGTCTAACTGTATGACTGTAAGAGGAAACCAGAGTTTCCAGAGGAAACCCACACAAGCAGAGGGAGAACACCTTTTCCAAACCCAGGACTCAAACCCTGGACCTTCTTGCTGTAAAGCAGACCTTTTGACCACTTCATCACCATGCTGCTCATCATCTTTGTCTATTTTCAACGGGTATTAAAACCTAATCCGTACTTTTTTGCCTCTTGAATCAACTCCACAAAGTTCTCACAGCCTTCCATTCTCGCTGCCTAAGAATAAGGACCATTAAAAAAATACAGCCAAGCTGTATTTTCATAGCTATAATGATCCTTTTTCCAAGCTGGAGCCACAGCAGCCGGTTGAAATCCCAGGGCGGTCTGCGCCGCTGCTCCCGGGTGAGACGTCGAAAGTCGACGTCAGATCTGGAACGTCTCGTCTTGTGCGCAGGAACACTGCAATGACCTTTCCTCACATTATCTGCTATCATATTATTAATTTTACGAGTCTGGATTTATGGGATACGGCTTCTCCTGATATTCGCTCTAAATGTCGAGAGAAGGACTCATTAGGAGACCTTTAGACGGTTCTTTTTTACCCTTTTTTGTTTTATTTTCCTTTTGGTTTAATTAAAAGACCACGGACAATGTAGGCCTATAAAGAGCGCAGAGGAACAAAGGGGCCTGGACATATTCATCATCTCTCCATGGAGGGGTGGGGGGGTGGCTTCACTGTGTATCATAGCTTGTCATTATATTCCTGTTCTTTATCCAAACCCACCAAGGATGAGAACTTTTGTTGAAATGTTGTCCTCGTACTTGCTCGATCACTCACAATCTCGTCTGGCAGTCACCTGAAAAATCTTTTATTACAATCCTGAGTTTGTCTGACATAACAGATGGATTTCGAGCAATGGGAGGACAGCGTGCAGCAGAATGAATGATCATCTCTCCCTTTTCTTTTCTCTCTCTCTCTCTCTCTCTCTCTCTGCTTAATAAGAACCAAATAATAAAGCCAACTGTGACAACAGGAGCGGTCATAGAGCTGAATGAAGCGGACAAGCCAGGATAAAGCTTGTTGCTTAATATTTATTATTTATTTATCTTTCTATTGTCTGTGATGCGTTTCTTTCTTGGTGGCAGTGTTCTCTAGAACTCTGAGACCTGCAGCCCTCCATGTGCTTTTATAATGGGAATTCATTGTTAGCAATTCATTATTAGCAATAATTGTTGACCTTTCTGCCTCGAGCTAGCTTGCGGTGCGTGTGCTACCGAGTTCTATCAGCAGCTGCGTGTTGTTAAAAACCACTGTTTCACCATGCGCCTCTCAGAAACGCACTAATGAGTCGTGATGTTTTGCAGAAACAGAAGGGTAACTGCACAGATCATCAGGTCAGGATGAAGAGATAATTAGGTGAGCCGTGCTGCCACACGAGGCAGCAGAGTGCAGCAAATCAGACATTTCTCTGCTTCGTTACCTCTGCCAAGGAGTTTCTGGTTTTGGTTAAGTTTGTGTGTTTCTTTGTTAGCAGGATTATGCAAAAAAAAGCAAAGATTTGTACAAGGAAGCCTGTATTAGATATTTGATAGATTTGATCTATCTTTTGCAGGTAAGATGAAGTCTGTTTGGCTTTTACACCCGAGCCTACTGGCTCATTAGGCCGGAGCTTACCCCGGGCTTGAAGCAACTAGGAGTTCATCTCCTCTTTGATGGGATGCTAATCCATTGCATGTTACCTTCCCAGTATTTTTACTGATGCCCATTTATACTGTTGGGTGGACAGAGGCACAATTGTGGTTAAGACCTTGCCTGGGGTGTCTTAGCACGGAGGGAGTCTAATGGGATTCAAACTCCTTTCTGGATTTCTGGATTTAGAAATGTTTCAATGTTTTATTCTTCAGCATTTTGGGATAGATTTTGAGATTTACACAATTTGCTCCAGGATCAAAAAACAATTCTGATAGGACGTTTTTTTGGAAGCATCATATTGCAGCAAGCCCAGCAGGGGGTGCTGTGCACATTCTATTATTTTGTGCATAAAGCTATGTGCAGATTCTGATGCGATTCTTACCAGAAGCAGGACTTTGGACATGGAAGGCTTCATTAGAATTTGGAGATGATCCAGATTAAATTCTGGATTTTTTTCAAAATTTTTTAAACAGGATTAGTTGTGGGCTTGGTGTAGGCTTACACTCTGAGTGCTCTTTCTGCTTCACTGGAAGTCAGTCTACAGATTCGTAATGTTGGTAAAGGAACTACCACTTCAGGGGTGTTTGAAGGACAGTACTGAGACAAACCATCCATCTTTGAAAACACTGGTATTTTATGTTCCTCCCCCCCATGTGGTCGACTGGTGCAATCAATTTTAACCTGAAAGGAAATGTCTGCACGACGCTGTGAATAATTATCGCAGAAACCGTCCTAATCCGATAATAGGTGACATGTGGTTTAAACGTATATGCTTATTGTTCTGGTAATGAATGTATCTATCATCACCCAGGTACTGTCTGAACTGGGTATCATTAATTGTGACAGGTACGCTGATGTTGTGAGGGAGAAAAGGACATGGAAAATGATTAATGCTCCATTTTCTTACAGGAATTAGTTATTTACTAAGGAATGTGTTTATGCGTATGGATTAAGCATAGGGGTGCATGCTGTAGATGTCTCTTTAATAAGGGTTAAAAACTCTCAATCAATTAATAAAGTATATATATATATATATATATATATATATATATATATATATATATATATATATATATATATATATATATATATAT
>JAOUQZ010000008.1:16549329-16563083 GCA_028564935.1 Neosilurus hyrtlii | reverse complement strand
AAAATATATATATATATATATATATATATATATATATATATATATATATAGTCTTGAGATTGTTATATTATAAGTCTTGAGATTGTTCCGATTTTTCTATAGCTTCTTGACTAGCACCTTTAATGACAAGCACTTTTCCTTAAGGGGCCAGTTTACCCTTCCCAGAATCCCCGGCACCAAGTAGAAACCAAGTTCAATGCCCCAAACATTTCACAACAATTTGGCAACATCCTCGGCTAGAGATCTTAAATCTTAACGTGAAACCAATTCATTCCAATTTCATGCAGTTATTCCATTGTTATGATCCCAATCTGGGAAGGAAAGAAAATATATTCTCTTCAAAGGTTTCGAATGGATTATTAACAGTCAATCTGTGGAGGCTAGCAAGTAGCAGTCACATAATTTCAAAGCAATAACAACTAAAACGGCACTTAAAGAGTGCAAGGTACCTCCCACAGGCACAATGGATTATTATAACTTGCCATAGTTATAATGAAATCTCTCCCCCTAGTGGGTGTTAAACATTTTGCCCATAAACATGTTAGAGACAGGTATTTATCAGGTATTTATCAGGTATTCTGGTTGTTGTTGTTTTTTTACATGATCCCATGCATGGATCACCTCCAAAATGTAATGGGTCCTTTGCAGGCCCAGGCCCCAACACCACAAAGTTTGATCAAAATGAGCTTATGAATGACCTTAATAAATTTCTGAATCCGGATCGTGATGGTGATCGTGAACCATCCTTGCTAGGCCCATACCATCCCCCCCACCAATTTTGGTAAAAATTGCTTTAGTATTTAAAAAATAACCCCCCAAAGAAACAAGCAAACCAACATTGGCAAATACATTACCTCCCCTGCCACGTGGCAGAGGTAACAAATTGGATTGTGGGAAATGTGAGCTATCTTTAAACCTAAACTAACAAAAAAAAAAAAAATTAATAAAAGTCAGGGATAGAAAATGCAGACTGAAGAATGATTTTGTAGATTTCTTCTTAGTTTCAATATGATGCAACATAAAAGTAAAAGACCAGTTAAAAATAATCATAAAAAGACTAATAGAGTATGAGATGTCAAGTATTAAAATAAATATACTTTAATGAGACTCTTGAATGGATAATAACTATACACTTCAGGCTCAGTGTATATCGCAATATAGTCCCCGATTCAGAATGTCAAGAATAATAAGTTTAGTGTATACTACATGGGAACATGGAAAAAAGCAAACTTAAGTGAGAATCATTTTGTATTGCTAAGCTCTATTAATGTTTGTTAATATATATTACACAATCTGATTGGTCCATTATCTTGGGATTCAAAAGTTTGTCAGTTTGTCATGGTGAATTGGAGCATCATCAATATCATGCTTTAAGATGGAAAAATAAATAATAAAATGATAGTTATTTTAGCTTGTTTCTCTTTGTCTGTTTCCGTGTAATATATACTAAAACATATTACGACACAGGTGTAATACATAGTAAAGTCTGAAGGAGTAGCCTAAACAGGCACTATTAGCTACATAGGGCTTAGCTCGGCTCTCTATCATGATTGAACTACTATATGTAAATATAAACTATGAAAAATCTCATTTTAGTTTGCTTCTTTATGTTATCACTTAGTATATACATAAACTAAATGTTAAATTTAACAGACGCCGGTAAACAGCTCTCCGTCTGCTCACGTGTGCACTTCAAGCTAGCTGTATGCTTCATGATTTAAAAAATGTAAGAAATAAGCTGGAAAAATCTCATTTTAATGTGGGTTTTTGTTTGTTTGTTTGTTTTTTTTGCATATGTGTCTGTGTTGTATACTTAAACGTTTATGTGCCTCAGGCCCGGTGGATGTCATTGAATTGAGCAGTTCCAGCAATATTCACCTCACCTTTAGCCAATAGTTGCTAATTATCACATTCCTTCTTTATATGACACTTAAAAATTACAATTCATATAATTTAACAATTTTTTAATACCCCATGCTTATTCATTAAGTCCAAGCTCTAACATATCCATGTTTTTTTAAATAAATTCTCATGACATGAAAACTGAGTATATCACAACTAGCAATGTGTTGCATTTGCTAACTGTATTTACCATTGAGCATTGTCAATGTGACCAGTATACTGATGGCTTTAAACATCCTCCGGGATGCCATCTGTAGCTCGGATATTCTCTTGATACGTAGCTTAGCATAAGCAGGCCTGTCTCCAGCAATCCATGATCCTCCTAAAGACGAAAGGCTGTGAAACTTCTCGGTGGCCACACTCGAGGGATGGACCGAGCTGGTGCGGGTAAAATTAGCCTCGAGCCTTATCGAGTTTGCTCACAAAGCCAGTTTGCAGATTTACACAGCAGTCCGTCGTGGGGAGAAGGCTTGGCTGACTTAGTGGGATGGTTCTTGCCAGGAGATCCAAGGCAAGACGCAAAGTGAAGAAGAGTTGAGATGAATGATGAAAATGATGAATGATGGAGTCGGTCATATGAATCAGTATTTGCAAATGTGTTCATGGTATAGTTTAATGTACCTATTATTTGCAGATTTATTATACATGACACAAGACGGGAGTTTGATTCACTAAATCATACAAGCTGACTTCAAAATAACTGGCCCGGTCTACATATCCCATAAGCTGTACATTTGATTGGTGGCTCCACTTAATACCTCCTTAGAGAGCATTCATCAGCTGACAGCAGAACACACACCTTCTGGAATGATCTAACATCGCCTCAGAGCCAAATTAATGTGACAGTGACAGCTATCTGCACAATTCATTATTCAACCACAAGAAATTAAGGTCATAAAGCAGAAATGAAATAATGCGCTGTAACTCATCGGCCTAGTAAAAGGAGGAGGGGGGGGGGGTTCAAGAATGAGTCACTTTGCTCTGAAGTTTGAGTCCCTCATTGTAACATAAAATAAAAGAAATCCTCAGATTTGATTTTGGGTTTTGTTTGCTTTGTATGTGAAGCAAGATGGCGACCCTTTGACAAAGCCTGCTTTTGCTGGAAAGTATTACTTCACGTGCAATTTAAAACAAAAATGTCGAACGGCTCAGCGGGCCTGACCTTTTGCTAAGACGTAGGATTGTGAATATCCGTGCTCTCGAGATGTCTTATCAAAAATTCTGCCTGGGCGTCTGTGGTGCTGTAATCAAAATTCAGCTTAAAGGAAATCGTTCACCGCGCATTCGTAATGAGGTTGACCAGCCTCGTTCTTGGGCTCAGAACAGAATACCTCCATCGCCTTCGCTTTACCTGCAAGCTGCATATAATCAATCTCCTATGGCGAATCAAATAAACAGTGAAGTCGCTACAACTCTCTGTTTTTTTACTTTTGACAAGAGACACACGCTTGAAAAAAAGAACATGTCTTTTTAATGGAACGTGTTTATCTTGCTTGGCTCCGTCGTCTCGCCGTGCATGAGTGGGTTGTTGGGTTGTATTAGATTACCGCAGTGCTGGTTGAAGAAGGAGAAGAGAGTGAGGGTGAGAGAGCGAAGAGTTTTTCCTGCCTTAGCCCTGAATATTAGCTTCAATAATGGCAGGGATTGCTTTGTTTTTTTATTCGACTCTCGCACAGCTGTATTCCCATCTGCCTCGGCACTCTGGCGATGTTGCCTAATTGATAAGCACAATAAGCACGTTTACAGTTTCAGTGATGAAGACCCAAGCTCATTTGCATAAAAAGTGGAAAAAGGAGGGTAAAAATACATTAGTGCTTATGTACATGAAGGTTATACGATATAAGATAGAAAGACTGATAGCATGCATGCACCCGAATACGAATGCATTATTTTTAATGCACATATAATGCGTTCTAAATGGATATAAATAGCCGACAGGCACACTTTTTGTTTTTACTTCTTTTTGCCTTACTTGGGATTGCTCACAGGACATCTGCTTAATACTAGAAGTGCTCATTGAGATTAAGATCACATACAGGTGTGACAAGATATGAAGCTTGCTGGACAAAATAAGGGCAACACAGTCGCGCAGTGGTTAGCACATCTGCCTTACAGCAAGAGAGTCTGGGTTCAGGTCCCTGGCCTCGAGCATTTCTGTGTGAAGTTTGCATGTTCTCCCAATGCTTGCGTGAGTTTCTCCCAGGTACTCCGGTTTCCTCTGACAGTCCAAAGATATGCACGTCAGGCTAATTGGCTGTTCCAAATTACCCCTAGGTGTGAGTGTGAATGGTTGTGTGTGTTGCTCTGCAATGATCTGTCATGCTGTCTGCTGAGATAGGCACCAACCTCCCTGCGTCATGAGTAGGATTAAGCGGTTCAGCAGACAAAATATGAGTTCCTATAGTGGTTATTTTGAGGGAAAAAAAACAAAAAAAGTGGGGTTCTTTTTCTCCAGGGGCTTTTTACTACACTCTACACTAAATTATACACAAACACCAAGAGCTCCCCAACCCAATTCCTGTTCTACCCCTGAAGACTTTGCGTCATGCCCACCTGGCCATCAAATCTCTGACTTCAGAAGCTCTTGAGCAGCTAAAAGTGGTGTTATTATTGGAGATAAAACCTAGAGGAAGGAGTTGATCTAAAGGAATAGGGTTGGTGACCACTGGATGATCCAAAAACTCTGATATATATACAGTACATTCCACAGTTGCTTTTAAGATCTACTTTTTATCTTACATTTTTATGTGTGCAGCCCCTCGGGTTATATAAATCTGAAATTTCCGTTTGTCTTAGCTGATGTTTCCAGAAGAGGGCAAGATTTTGAGTTATGCCTCTCGTCTTGCAGTAGTAATGAGAATCCAGAACACACCATGAATTACACTGATGCCACGACGGATCTGTTACCAAGCAAAGGCGTCGCCATTAAAACGATTAAAAGAAGTGATTTATTTACACAAGAGTGCTTCCTTCTGGCTGAGTGGACTTTCATCAGTAAAGTCACCTCCTTTGCCAGGAAAGAAAGACAGGGGAAAAAAGCTTAAAAGCCTTTTACACTGTCCATTACAATATGGAATAGCAAGTGCAGCCATGAGCATCCAGTGCATTCAGTGATGCTGCGTTCATTTAGTCTGACATTCAGAAAGCAATCCATCACCCGAGCACGGCCGTTACTGCGAGCCATACGAAAGCATGCTGATATGTCGCATAGAGAGCTGTGATTCTTATAAATGTTTGTCACCACGATGGGAGAGCATCTGCCGGTTGCCCACGCTGTTACCAAGGATACGATGGTGGAGAAAAAAAGCTTGGTAAGAAAGCTCCATCTGCTGTTCCTCTGTTCTTCCCATTTGCCCACGACCCATTTCCCCCCCAAAAAAAATTCATTCGCCAGCTTGCAGTTCATTAGTAAATCTTGCAAGCATCAGTTAAAACTTTTTTCACCACTGCTACAGTGCTCCGCGCAATAAATCACTGTCTCCTCCAGTGGCTGGGTGAAGGTAGCGCCATGAGCGCACTGCCAGAACGCATAGGGAACTACATTGCTTTATCCACATGATGTCATTTTTATGTTGTCAGAAGACATGAAAATTTAAGGTGTGATGAAATCAAATTCTCAGAATGAACCTGCTCTATATCTTATAGTCAAACGATGGGTAGGCTTGATGATCTCACTTCCTAAATGGGTTCTGCTTGAAATCGCCTCTAGTCATGCAGTGTATACATTGAAGCTCCTCTGGAGAGAAAAAAGAAAAGAAAAACAAGGAAATCTTTAGCATTCTGGCATTATAGCATTAACCTGTCCTTACGTTAGGCCTTTGATCACAAAGCAGATACGCTATTAAATCTTCCACCAAATAGAACTAAGACCTTTATAACCTGATGTCACATAATAAGTGAATTCAAGCTCATGGCTGTCAAACTGATTATGATGAAATACAATCTCAGTTCTAGTCCACGTAGGAGATCCGCTGCATAAATACCAAGATGGCCATTGTACGCTCATTTTTATTCCGCACACTGCCGGCGCATTTTCTTCTAATTCATTCTCTCCCCCAGGATCTCATTGCCGAGTCTATAAATTCACATTTTGGTGTCAGGTTTGGATTCATTGTGGTGGGAGTTGGAGTGCAGGTTCAGCAGATCTAACGGGTTGGAGATGGAGGATGCGCCATGGTGTGGCTTGGATGTGATATATTACATTCTTGGAACCAGCTGATAATTATACTCAAGAGTTTCTGTACACCCTTAGGCCAAAGCAATATGGTAGAAGGTTAACAGTTGATGGACTTATAATTATTTTTGCCCGAAGCAGCCAAAAACCAGGGAATGAAGCATAAAATATGTACACGATTCTCACTCTCAAACTTTCTCAAAATAAATTTGGTTTACACACATACACAAAATCTCTCTCTCTCTTTCTCTCTGGCAGTATCTAAATCAATATATTACACTCATGCACTAGATGTGCATTACAGAAGCCATTACTTTGTATTTTACATAGTGTACTTATATGGGGTGCAAGGGGTCACTATTAATTATTTAAAGAAAATTTATAAATCAATTTTAATTTATTGCAGGTACCTAGTTGATCTAATCTGCATGTCTTTAGACTGTTGGAAGAAACCAAATCCCCCAGAACAAACTCAGATAAGCATGACAGCTCACGAGACAAAGTTTTCTGTCAGGAGACATTTATTTCACTTTGATTGAAGGAGCGTCCAGTATCAGCCCTTTTCCCCAGTTATACAGTAAAGCTATAACATGAAGTTTTCCAACAATTGTGTGGTGACTCACATACTGAGTATGATTTAAACTGTGGTGAGCAGAAAAGTATCTCAGGAGGCAGAACACATGTAAGAAATCTAAGAAAATAGAAAAACAAAATAAATGATTTATATAACAGATGCAGAACTACTGCATATTTCCTTATTGATTGCTTTTACATCAATAAATGAAGGATCCTGACATGAGAACTGGTGGTGAATCTTTTGTATCAATGAATTGCATCAGTGAGTGACTCATTTGGTTTCTTTATTTTCCACTTGAGGCGTTTTCCTCATTGACAATACGCAGTAATAATCTCAGGGTTCACCCTAAGTGGGCTGTTATTTTTTACCATTGATGGGTAGAGAAGAAATATTCATAAACAACAAAGAGGACAATATGAAGATGATTGGACTTGAGTGTGAGTCAGTCCTCATTGGATAATGATAGTACTGCTTACTCCAGCCAAGCTTTTGTATCATTTTCCCAGCATCCACATCAGTAGAACATGGAGAAGGAGTGTGAGAGCTCTTTGTCTGGCTCTCAAACGCTCGTGTCTTGGAGCTCCGGATGTTTACTGTAATGCTGCCAGTAGATTTGTGTGAATTCTCCCAACCAGATCCCCCAGGGAGCTTACGGCTGCCGCTGACTTGCCCGTCTGCATGTGTGCAAAATTGGCCCCTGCAAAAAAAATGTATCATTCTGTGTGTGTGTGTGTGTGTGTGTGTGTGTGCGTGCGTGCGTGCGTGTGTGTGTGTGTGTATACAAATTTTTTGGTGAAAATTTATTGAACAATGCCACTGTAGGCAATGAGAACCAATTAAATAATTCCGAAAAGTTTATTGAGGTAAAAGTATGGCTAATAAACAAAAACACTAAAAATACCAATTTTTTAAAAAAAATTTATAGGTGTTACAAATATTTTTTTTTCTTTTGCATAGCATGAATGAACTTCAAATCACATGGATTGGTTTAGAGAGTGAAGAAATTAAAAAATACAGTGATGTAGTGATAATTAACAAAATGAAGATAAATAAGAAACCGAGTACTATTCAAGTATTTATTTCATGTAAAATTAATAGTAATAACAAAAATAACAGTCTCTTTTTTGAGGAAAAAGTCAATATTTCAGCATTTAATTCAATATCAGCATTTAACCTTTCAGGCATAGTGTTCATATATTTTTTTATTTCTTCACTCGCTAAACCATCCCATATGGTTTGAAGTTCATTCATGTTATGCAAAAGTCAAAAAATGAAAAATTGGTATTTTTAGTGTTTTTGTTTATTAGCCATACTTTTACCTCAATAAACTTGTCTGAATTATTTTTTTGGTTCTCATTGCCTACAGTACCATTGTTCAATACATTTTCACCAAATAATTATAGAGAAGGAGCCCTTTTAGGCAAAAGTGGTGGTGTATAATCTTCACTGCACACTATTGAATATATATAAATACATATACAAATGCACACACACATTTCAGGATGGATTGTAAATACACTGATTGTGTATATTCAAGCATTGTTTATCTTCACAGACCTGGCCATGGTGCTCATTAGGCTTAGCTGTACATCAGCAGTTGGATCATTATTACAGGTTACAATGTAGAAATGTAGCTTGGTTGTGTTGCGTTTCATGCTTTTCACACAGTGCAATCTGTTTTCGCACCCAGTCCAAAGCTCTCATCATGGAGGTGGAGACAGGTTGCCTTTTCAAGCTTCACTGACTCCATTTTTTTCCACTATTCCTTGATTGTCTCTATCTCTCAAGTTCAAGCACTGCGTTTTTTTTATATTGTGTATATCATTTTTAAAGTCAGATATGTGTGTGTGTGTGGGGGGGGGGGGGGGTGGGCTGGATGTATCATGAAAAAGTACAAGGCCATATCAGTTACACATACAGCCTGCCAAATGGGTTACAAACGAGCACATGCCAGCAGTGTATCGTATTTATGAGTGTGCGGCGGTAGAGGAACACTGACCTCAGACCAGTTCTGGGGATTTTAGAGAAATGCAAACAGAAATCACTCTGCTGATCCTGGATCAGGGGGACGCAAATCCTGGATAACCGGAAGCTAAATGTGGTGGTGAAGATCCTCTTAGAAAGTTTATACAGACATATTAACCATTGGCACTCGTTCAAATGTGCACACACACACACACACACACACACACACACACACACACACACACACGATCAGACATAGCCTCAGGGGCCCAGCACATCAACCAGCCATATCCAGGTCAGTGCATCCGTGGCACACAATCCGTTCAGTATTGATCCATATGGAGGAGTGTACACACACACACACACACACACACACATTTAGGACAGAAAACCTCAAGCTGTTCCACAGGTCCAGGATCAGTGTGATGAAGCATGCAGTGGTGAGGAAAGTTTGACGCACTCAACCCCAGAGAATAATTTTAAACCCAGCAGGAAGTGAGGGCAATCGGTAGTCATCAGTCAGCTCAGGGAGGAAAACATACGGATACACATCAGAACCACTTCCAACATTTCCCGTGTGGGAACTCAGGACCTAAACGAGCTCGGAGTGCGCGGTCTGAACTGACACTTTCAGATCATCAGAACTGCTGTATAGAAGATAACATGGTGCGCATGTGACGCGCACGCCTGGTAACGACGCACCTCCACAAATCCGACAACCCGCACACAAACACTACACGGGGAGCCTAAAAGGATAAAGGACACACCCCAACCGGACAGCTGTTCCATCTCATGATAAACGTGCCAAGATATGAAGGGACTGCAGAGTACGTGAGGAATCTCACTCATGCTGAGGTCAGAGGGCACGGAATGGCACGTCGCGAGCTGCTCTTTGGAGTGCCGATGCTGTTCGATGTCTCAAACGAGAAATCCAAAGCGGTGCAAGGAGTCGGTTAGCAGATTAACGGCTGCCGGAATGCGCCTCCATGCCAACAACTTTATGGACTCGCAGAAACATTAATCCTGGAGGCTTTCAGCCGACTGGGGCAGAAGGATCGGGGCGATCTGTAGGAAAAAGAGTTTGTGTGGCTGCTGCTGTGGAAACGGTGCTTTAAGTGAAAAAGTAGCACATTCCTACGACGTCCTAATGCCTTTCCTAAGCGATGAAACAATGGCATCAAACAGCCGTGTTGTTCTTCCGAGCCCGTAAAGTGTCCAGATGTGCTAAATCTTATACACTGCATCCATCGCTCACATAAATTAAGGTTCAACATCCTTTCTGTCTTACTGATTTCAGACTAGCGTTAAAAAAACCCCCAAGCATTTTTTCCTGAAAACAAAACTGACACGAATGTGTGAGATGAAACAATAACAGAGCATCCAGTCGAGTCCGGTTTACTGCTGGCTGGGAATCAGGTGGCAGTCTAGACATTCCACTGTGAGATTTACAAAGAAAGGCAAAGAGAAAAGAGGGACAGAGAAGAAAGGATCGTAGATGAAATGCCTCCACACTGACCTGCTTGACTTCGGCGGGCATGGCTGAATTCCGGTGCGCCCCAGCGAGAGCAAACTTTTAGCGGGTGTGTGTGTGTGTGTCCTGAAAATCACCGTGCAGAAGATGAGCAGCTCAGATCTGCACGGCCATCCTTTCATCGCAGGCGTGCACTACTACTCCTCCTCCTCCGTCCTGTCTCTCGCATGCTCCGAGATGGGCTCTGCTTCTGACCGTCTGAGGCGATAGCTCGGGGTACAGAATCCACGAGAGTCAAAACAAACGGGCACTTCACGCTCACGCACAAGCTCCGTGTGAAAAAAAGTTGCCCTGGCCTGAAGAACAAAACCCCTGGGTTTGAGTGAGGGAGGGAGGGAGGGGAGGAGAATGTCAGAAAGCGGAGGGGTGTGTGTGTGTGTGTGTGAATGGAATTCTATCCGAGTTGTCCGGCGGTGTGAGAGTAATGCTTTCCTGCTCCCTCTCTCTGCTCTCCTCACACTGCATCTGAGCAGACGAGGCAGAGAGAGAAAAAGGGAAGGAGGGGGCTGACAGACGGACGCAGCTGGAGAGACACAGAGAGAGAGAGAGAGAGAGAGAGCTCAGACTCCACCTCGCCGACGTGCCGAGGGAGCACAATCCTGGCCAAGGAGATGCAACTTTTCCCTTTATCCCTTCATTTTTCCCCCTCTCTCTCTCTGTGTCTCTGTGCTTTGTCCTTTTGTCCTTCAGTCTGATAAATATGCGAGAGTGTTTCCAGACATTATTCAGAGGATGAGAATGAATTTTAATCTTTCATTGAAAGATAACTCATTTATTTAATAAAAAAAACCCACTTCATGTAAATTCAGTCGAACATCCGGGACCTATTTAAAAAAATCTGTATTTCTCTTTTTTTTTTGCTCATTACTTCTATTCACTTTTAACAAAACCACTGCATGCATCATTTCTCTCTCATGCATTTGTTAAATTCATTCATTCATCATTCAGTGATTCATCATGTAGTGATTCATTCATTCATCTTTCATCATTCAGTGATTCATTCATATATCCTTCAGTGATTCATTCATTCTTCATCATTCAGTGATTCATTCATTCATTCTTCAGTGATTCATTCATTCATTTTTCATCATTCAGTAAGTCACTTGTTCTTTCCTCATTCGGTGATTCATTCATTTATCTTTCATAATTCAGTGATTCATTCATTCATCCTAAATCCTTCAGTAATTCATTCATCCTTCTTTCGTCATTCAGTGATTCATTCATTCATCTTTTATCATTCAGTGATTCATCCTTTTTTCATAATTCAGTGATTCATCCATTCATTGTTCATTCAGTGATTTATCCATTCATCTTTCTTCATTAAGTGATTCATCTATTCATCTTTCTTCATTAAGTGATTCAGTGATTCACCCACTTATGATTCTTCATTCGGTGATTCATCCACTGATCTTATCATTCAGTTATTCAGTGATTCATCCATTCATCTTTCTTCATTCAATGATTTATAAATTCATCTTTCATCATTCAGTGATTCATCCATTCATCTTTCTTCATTCACAGTGATTCAGTATTCATCTATTTATTTTTATTTACGGTGATTCATCCATTCATCTTTCTTCATTCACAATGATTCAGTATTCATCTATTTATTTTTATTCACGGTGATTCATCCATTCATCTTTGTTTATTCATTGATTCATCCATTTATCTTTTTTTCATTCACAGTGATTCATCTATTCTTCATTCAGTGATTCAGTGATTCATCCATTCATAATCTTTAATTCAGTGATTCATCCATTCATCGATGTTCATTCAGTGATTCATCCATTCATCGATGTTCATTCAGTGATTCATCTATTTCCCATTCTTTATTTAGTGATTCATCCATTCATCATTCAGTGATTCATCCATTCACCTTTATTCATTTAGTGATTCATCCATTCAACTTTCTTCACTCAGTGATTTATCTTTGTTCATTCAGTGATTCAACCATTCATTTTTCTTCACTCAGTAATTCATCCATTCATCTATCTTCATTCAGTGATTCATCTATTCATCTTTATTTATTCACAGTGATTCATCCATTCATCTTTGTTCATTCACAGTGACTCAGTGATTCATTCATCTTTGTTCATTCAAAGTGAATCATCGATTCATCTTTTCACCTTTTTCATTAAGTGATTTAGTGATTCATCCATTCATCTTTCTTCATTCACAGTGATTTGGTGATTCATTCATTCATCATACTTCAGTGTGGTTAGGTGATTCATGCATTCATCTTCAATGATTCATTGGATCATCTTTCTTCATTCAGTGATTCATTAGTTTATCATTGTTCATTCAGTGATTCAGTAATTCATACATCTTCAATGATTCATTTATTCACCTTTCTTCATTCAGGGAGATTCATTCATTCATTTATCTGTCTTCAATCACAGTGATTTATTCATTCATCTGTCTTCATTCACAGTGATTCATTCGTTCATCTGTCTTCATTCACAGTGATTCATTCGTTCATCTGTCTTCATTCACAGTGATTCAGTGTTTTGGATTCTCAGTATTCTACTCAGGGTCATGGGTTAAAGGTTTTGGAAATGAAACTAAAAAAAAAACAAAAATTTCATTTCACTTTCATTTCTTCAGCTGCCTCGATATATTTAGATACAGCACCATATCAAAAACATTAAGAATTAAAAAAAAAAGGTAACCACATTTTCCCACTTCAGAGTTCCACAGACTGCAAGATTGCACTGTAAACTTTATAGAGATTAATAAACACACACACACACACACACACTTGGGGGTATAATAATTTACATCATTAGGACTTCCTGAAAGAAATGAAGAATCAGCAAATGTGTGTGAAAGTAGAGCAGAAACTGTGCATGAAGGAAACGGATCGAGCCGGGTGAAAAGTGCGGTCATGCAGTGAACATATTTAACACGTACATCAGTAATTACACGCATGTGTGTCGTAAGGCATTGTTTCAGGTTAACGACTCCTACCCCACAAGACATTGTGGCGAGTGCATGAACAGAGCAATAGAATAATGCAACAATACAGTAACGAAACGGTTTGTTAAGCTTTATCGCTGTTTCCTCTACGGACTGCTTAGGTAATCTGAAATATGTCCAGAGACAGCTAATCAGCCCTCTAGCGAGCGAATGAGAGAGCACGAGAGAGCGAACGGAAGAGATAGAGAGAAACAAGAAATATAATAATAATAATAATAATAATAATCTGTCTGAGAAAGGTGATACACATCACATCGCATCTCATCTCATCTCATACATACAATCCCACAGCACTACAGCTTTGTTTGAATCTGAGTACATTTCTGCGAATTCCTGGTGATGCCATCATGCCCATTGGCTAATATGGTGTCTCTCATCCTTGTTATGCACCTGACCAAACTGTGCCGCCAGTGAAACAGCTTAATAATGCTGTAGATCAGGGGTCACCAACACGGTGCCCACGGGCACCAGGTCGCCCCCATGGACCACATAAGTCGCCCGCAGGCCTGTTCTAAAAATAGCAAAACTCACTAGTGAGCTGCGTCTAAAATAAATTTTTATTGTTGATAATTATTGTGAGAAATCATTAACGTGATCAGTGTCTTCACATAGATGAGTATCATTAATCA
>JAOUQZ010000008.1:16532365-16545436 GCA_028564935.1 Neosilurus hyrtlii | reverse complement strand
GTCAGCTGAGATGGGCGCCAGCCTCCCCGCGACCCTAATTAGGATTAAGCGGTTCAGAAAATGACATGACATGACATCAACAGACATGGAGGAACTGGAGAGATTCTGAAACTAAAATCCCTATTAGATATGTAAGCTAGTTTATTAGCATTCGCTAGTCAGCTAGCCAACTTAGCTAATGCTGAATAAAAATCTTTCTAGTTGTAATACATCAAAAGTAATGACACTTGGGATAAAACAATAGACAACTTCAAATTGCTGAGGAAATTATGATTTTAAAAGGGAGACTTCAGTTAGCTAAACATTAGTTAAACTTTAGTTTATTTGGACACTGCTAAAGTTTACATAATAGCTTAAGTCATGTACTGAACAAATACAAGCTAGCACTTTATTAGCTGGTAAGCTTTTATGACTAGCCACAAGACAATAAGTTTTGTGTTTTGTTTTGTTTTTTGCTTTTCTCATTGTATATCCATGTAAAAATACTAGTAATTTCTTGGCTGGTAAAAAAAAATGCATTCATTATTATACACATATATATGTGGTGAATTTATGAATACATTTTGTAGCATTAAATCCATTTGATGTTATCAAAACACTCATGAAATATTCCTTTCCAGTAATGCTATTTGGATTCAGAGTGTCATTAGCCAACAAAGTTGTTTGTACCTTGGCTTGATTGCCGATGTATCTATTACACCTAGGTGTGTATAGCACCACCCAGGGACAAGACAAGTACTGAGGTGTCGCTACAATGCTATTTTCACCCAAACACTAAAGCTAACAAGTTGTAAATAGTTAAATAGATAATATCAGTGTTAATTAACTGCCATGTGAATATTTTCACTTGGGTGTATATAAGCATTTCTTTCATTTTTTTCGTCACACCTTTTCTTTTAGAGTACAAAACTGACTTTGTTAGCAATATATAAAGTGAGCTTTTTGTGCTAATAAAACTTTTTGAGCAAAAAAGGAAGGCAAGAAAAGGAAATTATTCAAACAGCATTTTAATCATCATCCTCATCATCATCATTATCATAATAATGCATTTTCAATTTAGGCAAAGGTAGGATTTATTAAAAAAAGCATTTTTGTTGTCTCATTCATTTCCCTAATCCTATAAGGCTTGCAGGGAGGCTGGTGCCTATCTCAGCCAACACTGGCTAGAGCCGGAGTACACCCTCCCCAGACCATTTAAAGGGCAACGCACGCACACAACCGTTCACACTCATATCTAGGGTCAATTTGAAACTGCCAGTTAGCCTAATGTGCATGTCTTTGGACTGTGGGAGGAAACCAGAATACCCAGAAGGAACCCATACAAGCAGGGGGGAATATGCAAACTTCACACAGAAACGGTCAAGCCTGGGAATCGAACCCATGACTTTCTTGTTGTGAGGTGGATGTGCTAACCACTACGCCACCTGCATTTTTGTAATACTTTTTAATGTTTACATCACACAACATCAATAAATAGATAAAATGCTCTGACAGTAATAACAAAAAAAATAAAAGGCTAGGCAGACATGTTCAATAACAATTTCCCAATACTAACATGCTAGCTTGACATCCATGTACTAGAAATAGCCATAGCTATTCATTACATTTATTATAATATCGTTGGGTGTTTTCTTACACATGAATTTATGGAAATGTACTCGCGCCATCTACAAGTATTTTTCTTTATCGCAAACCTGCATGGGAGGTTAATTTTTAGATTAAAGCTTTAAAAAACACTGGGAAAAAACATCTGAAATAACTTTAAAGTCAAAATTTTTTTCTCAGATTTAAAACCAGTTCACAACAGTGCCACATCAAAGAATTAAAACTGGTTATAAAGCGGTGATGATGTGCCATCATCAATTTCTTCCACTTGGTCCGGGGTCGGGTCACGGGGCAGCAGTATAAGCAGTGAGGTCCAGATGTCCCTCTCCCCAGCCACCACCTCCAGCTCTTCTCGGGGGACACCAAGGCGTTCCCTGACCAGCCGAGAGATATAGTCCCTCCATTGTGCTCTGGGTCGACCCCGGGTTGAGCATGCCCGAAACACCACACCAGGGAGGCATTTGGGAGGGATTCTAATCAGATGCCCAAGCCACCTTAACTGGCTCCTCTCAACGTGGAGGAGCAGTGGCTCTACTTCGAGCTTCTGCTGGATGGGCAAGCTTCTCACCCAATTCTACACCAATTCTGTATATACTAATGTAAATATATATTCATCTTGGAAATTATTATTTTTTCCCTAAACTTTAGACTTGGTACACTCCCGTAAGATATGAATAAGACATTAGGTAGGTGGCTACATTATATGTTCCTCACCCAACACGACTCACAGTCTCTCAGGGACTCATCCTCTGGTAGCAGTCAGGTGCTGCGCGTTCATGTCTTTTGATGGAGTGGCTCTGGATGGATTCCTGAAGGAAGGGCATTTTTTGGGTTGGATACTTTTAAAATTTACTTTACTTTTTCTGGTTTCCCCAGTGTTGCTCATCCTACATTTAAATGTAATAATAATAATAATTATAATTACTATTATTATTATTATTATTATTATTATAATACTGCAATGGCCTGGCGAGCTGTCCAGGGTGTACTCTGCCCTCGCCCAGAATCACTGAGATGGGTGCCATCCTCCCCGCGACCCTAATAGGATTAAGCGGTTCAGAAAATGAATGAAATAATAACAATAATAATGATACATTTGTATACAATGTAAATATTATAAAATATTATATGCATGTGATTGTAAACAAATCCAAAACTAAATGCAGTTTGACAGAGAACATATATATATATATATGGTAGGAAAAAATACAAGAAGAAAGGAGGAAACAATGAGTAAACAATTTTTAGAGAGCAGAAGATACTGTGTGGCAAAAAATTGCTAGGAAGAGATAGTAATAAAGCTGGCAGGAATATGCAGGCTGAACAAAAAAAAAAAGATCCTGATTTATTGTTCAGCGAGGTGTATGTTTACATGCGGTGGGTGAGTGTTTCGTATAAACTAATACATATGCAATGAATATGCAAACATTAATGAATGTTGCATGGTTCACTTAGAGAGGTGAGATTCATAAATTAGCTCAGTCGACGCTGCTTTTTGCTCCACTGCCCCTCGAGCAACGTCAGCCTAATTATAGGCCTCAACACAAACCCTGAATTCTGCTGTCTTGAAAACTTTCAGCTTGGCTCTGCAGTAAAACTGTTTCTGCAATAACTGTGGCTCTTTGTGTGCTCGCAGAGCTTTGCCACGACGCCATCCAGTTTCCTCTCATCATATTTCCTTTTGCTTGGACATACTTCATGTTTACAGCCTCTATAAATATGTCAGTGTGTGCTTATAAAAGCATGCCATGAGTATTATCAGATGCACCGTATGCTGTGCGGTAGGACTTTTGACCTTAGTTAAGAGAGCTCTCATACGTTAAGAGGAGCTAATGGTTACACTGAGCGACGCGACGTGTTTTTCAGACCTCTGCGCTACGTATTGTGAGTGCACTACATGCACTGTCTAGACCTGTTGATGGGCATGATTGGTGCTCTTGTTTCAGCCCAGATCACGGTGAGCTCTTTAATAGCTCAGTCAGGGTCCAGGATGTGAAGCGTTATTTCCCCGCTCGGGTTTGGCCTTTTCTGATTAAATTAAATGCTAAATTATAAATGAGGCAGCTGAGTTTAGCCCGGCTGCTCCATAATGATCTCTTGCTTGGATCTCCATTATCTTGTAATTCCTTTGCCCTTCATTTAAGTCCGTATAAAGAGTGATAAAGGAAGTTAAATAGAGATGGCACTGATACATACTAAGTTTGACCACCAAATGCTCTTGCAGAAGATGGGTTTTAAGATCTTGTATGCAGGCTGGTCTTAAGGAAACCTGGCTGTTCCCAGAATGTTCTGTTGTTCAGAGAAGAACTAACTTATGGTCCAGTCCTTAAATCCTGCAGATAGATGTTACAGGTCATAGATAGTCAGCATATGTTGTACTTCTTATTATTCTCTACTACTGTAATTGCACTCATTCATATTGATTTCCTTGAATATTTATCAAGTCCACACCTTTTTTTAGAAAAAAAAATGAGGGGTTGTTGGTTTGTTTTTCTTTGTTTTTACCAAATCTGATATTAGTTTGCCAAATCCTGTCATGAAAAAGCTGAAAATTCATCTGCAGTCCTCCAGGTGGCAGCCCAGCTGTTTACTGTCATGTCGTCCAACATGCAAATATAATAACAAGCTGCTGTCCATGTTGACTTTCCAGAAAGCTTGCAGCTGAGCCAAGCTTTATGGTATTCACATTTTCAGAGCTCATATACAGTAAAACTAACCTTGTCCACCCCTCCTCCACCTTTTCTCCCCATAAATCTCCCCTCCTGCTGAGTTTAGATCCAACCCTAATCTTACACACCCGTTTCAGCTTAATCAAACTTTTCAGCAGCATCTGAAAATGGGAGCCAGGTGTGTTAGATTACAGTCTGAAAAGTCAACAAGAGGGCATATTTTCTACAAAATGGGGCTGAGAAAACTTTTAGTTGCGCGATCAACAGATACACTAGGGTCAGTCTGTAGTTGTGCCTCAAACCACATACTTGAAGGTGTTTACTATGTAATAATTTAGTATACAGATCAAAAAACATTCTTAGAATCAGTTATTAGCAAGTTTGGAAATGTCACATGACTAGCTAGTTAATGGTTGCTATGTTTACTAGGTGTAATTTACATTTAAAAACACTGTGATTTAAGTAGGGCATCACAGTGGTGCAGCAAGAAGGTCCTGGGTTCAAGTCCTGAGCTTGGTGAGGGCGATTCTGTGTGGAGTTTGCATGTTCTCCATGTGCTTGTGTGGGTTTTCTCTGGATTCTCTGGTTTCCTTCCACAGTCCAAAAACATGCACATTAGGCTAATTGGCTGTTCCAAATTGCTCCTAGGTGTGAGTGCGAATGGTTGTGTTCGTGGCATGGCTGGCTGTTCAGGGTGTGCCCCGCCTATACCCAGTGTCAGCTGAGATAAGCTCCATCCTCCCTGCAGCCCTAGTAGGAGTGAGAAGTTCAGCAAATGAGTGAGTGAATGAGAGAGTGGTTTAAGTAAACCACCATGCCACTGACTGGGAACTAAAACTCTAGTGTTTATTCAAGATTCCCTCAGCTATTTTCAGAGGTTTCTGCTATTCGTTTAACACCACGGGTGTACTAAGCAACATATCAGTGCAGATCTCTATTAAGTTTTTAAGTAAACACAGCAGACCAAACCAGGAAATAATGCATTATAATAAGATTTTGATGTCCTGCGTACAGTTATAGATGTTAGCATTAAAGAGAACATTTCAGGATGAAAAGTAAACAGCTAATACTTAATACTAAACTAATTTAATGACATAAATAACAGTGATCCCCAGAAGTAATATGGCGGCCACTAGGGGAAACCCTCAGCGATAACTGGCAGAAATAGCTGAGGGACTCCTAATTGCCCCTGCCCCAGATGCAAAAATAGAGCTCGCTCCAACGTAGCACTTCCACAACCCAAGGCATTATTTTGACAGAAGCATTAACTGTAGAGTTCCCTCTCTGCAACCATGCCCTCTTCGATGATTTACAGGATCTTACCAGTTGTGCGTTTAATAATAAAATCGTTTGTGAACTCAATGAGAGTTTTCTCTATTCAACCATAATCCACCATGACCGTTCCTGCCATTCGCGAACATTCTTTGCATAAAGATGGCAGATGTAACCCTAAACTCTGATTGGTTCCCGCTTTTCTTCTATAAACATCATGCCTGTGATAGTATGTACAAACAAATCATACAAAGTTGGCTCTGCAAGTTCTCTATTTTTTTCAACTTCTTTTCATTAGGAGCCCTTTTAGACAAAAGTGGTGGTTTATAATCTTCACTGCACACTACTGTAATCTAATTTCATGAATAGCTACTTGTGAAAAATGCTCACAGTACTGAAGGCAGGGCCGTTACTCAGTACACCATCCATGTCCGTCACTTTTTTGCCACGTCTTGTTTGTGCTTCATTATCAGTTGAAATTCCTCATCTGTATCCTGTTATCTTTCTCTTGGTTTTTCTTCCCTGCATTGCCTCTCCCTACCAATGTTTAGACTGTTTGCCTTTAAGAAGGTTGTTCTTGTAAATAAAACCAAAGACTGTTTTCTATTTGTGTGTCTGTGCTATATTGTCAGAGAATGTAATTTACCCAACACATGGGGCCACAGGATCAGATTCACAATAATGAGCTATGGTCATTCAAGTGCTTCAAGTGGGTCGGCTACAGCAGCTCTTTCCACTCAAGGCCATGGTTGAAGAGCTGAGATACATATCATTATCAGGAGCAGCTTCTTGTCTTGCTGCCACTGTAGCAGGGCTCACCGGGCAACTTTTCCTTCCAGCTCAGCTGCAACCCCCAGCTATTTTTTAGGTATGTATAAAGAGGACACATTTGCATGCCTAGTACAAACTTGACTTCCGTACTCTGTCTTCAAGGAGCAGGTCACCCATTGGTGGCATCTAGGAAAGGCTTTTGATTGGACATGGTCATGTAATGACGTTGGTACCCTTTGATTTTTGTCCTTACTACCAGCCAGTATTTTGTCTCTTTCACTGTTACATGCCAAGATGTTTATCTCTTCATCAATTGGAAGACATAATGCCCTGTCATTTAGAGCTCCCTGGGTCCAGTAAATACAATGCTCAGATCAGTTCGGGGAACCTGGCCATTACCTCATTGTCTGACTCTAGCATTAAAAAGCCTCCAATTATTCATTGCTTCCGCAGTAATACAGAGTCTATCTTCCATCCATCCATCCATCCATCTAGCCACTTGCTCCAAACCCCCTAAATCACCTACAGCCACAAAATATATCTTTGTATTTAATAAGGAAGGGGGTCTATGCTTGCAGATTACTGGTGCGTTACCAATATCATGCCCTTATCCTTTCAAAAAAGTACAATCCACATTGGAAGAACTTTACTAATCATAAAATGCATAGTGTATATAACTTTGGTCCAGATGACTCCAGATGGAAATAAACAGAAGATGACTTTTATCACTAATTTAGGTATGTGAAAGACATGTTAGGACCATGTGAAATTTAAAAAAATCTATTTGGTAATGCTCTGCGGCTTACTATGTGTGTGTGGAATTTTAATGGTCTACCTGTGTTGAAAAATCTAGTGTGCATGGTAGATGGATTGGTGATTCACCCCATCCAGCATGCATTCCCACCTTGCACCTACTGATCAACCTTGAACCTGACCAGGATAAAGCAGTGAAGATACTGAAGATAAATAAATAAATTAATACATGAATGCTATTACTCCAGAGCTGTTCATTATATACTTTATACACTGAAAAGAGGTAGTAGCTACTGTATACACTTTACTACGATCATCCCTTGTCACTGGCATCAGATGACACAGAGTACTGGCAGCCTGTACCTCACAGCAGGCTGATAAACTCATGTTTGGTGAAAGAAAATGTCTAATTCTTGAAAATTAATAATTTTACTTATTGATGGTATATGGGATGATATCCTAACAGTAGATTATTCAGAATAGAATAAATAGAATTATAGAACAAATAAATAAATAACTGTTTTAGACATAGGAAGAACATTCGAACCCTGTACTGAAAAGCCTCTTTTGGCCGTGAGGCTCAAACCCAGAACTTTGCTGTGAGGCAACAGTGCTAAACACCATGCTGCTTTAATGTAGACCAGATGAGCAATACTGTTTATAAGTCCTTGATAAATGAAGGGATACAAACAGGTCTTGGCAATGGATGAAAATTCTCAATAATGAGTACTACAATATGTGGTTTATAGTTCTGCATATTTATATAATTGTATTCTCAGTGTATTCCTCATACTGTACTTTTAGAATCTGCACTCCTGCTCTTTAATATCGCCCTTCATTTCTTGTCCTGTCCTCCAGCTGTTTTCAATTCATGCCTATGTGGAACTTTACCCACTCACTGTCTGGTAAAAGAGGTAAGATGAAAAACCCCAGCAAAACTATTGAGCATAGCCTATGATGAAAAGACAGGGCCATGCAAAGGACATGTTCAAAAACAAAACAGCCTGTCAGACCGGAAAAGCCTACTGGGTAATAAGGAAGTGTCCTGGTGGCACTGGTTTGGAGCCAAAGCTGATCTGTACAGTATACTAATAAACCAGACCTTTCAGTTTGACAGTTAATTGTCGATGTGATTATTTTGCACAAATACTGAGAGATCAATACCTGATATCCCTATTCAATTTTAGGAAATCAAGATTGCTTTAATATAAATTCTTGATCATTTATCAAATTTCACATATTTGCACTGATATGATATTGTGTTCATACTCATATACATACACTGATCATGTAAAGCCAATCAATGGACATTGTTATTATTACAAAGGGCAGCATAGCGGATAGCGCGTCCGTCTCACAGCAAGAAGGTGCTGGGTTCGGTGAGGGTGTTTCTGTGTGGAGTTTGCATGTATTCCCCATGTTTGTGTGGGTTTCCTCCGGGTAATATGGTTTCCTCCCACAGACCAAAGACATGCATTAGGCTAGTTGGCTGTTCCAAATTGTCCCTAGTTGTAAATGTGTGTGTGTGAATGGTTGTGTGTACTGGCTCTGTGATTGACTGGCAAACTAATCCGGGTGTACCTCTCTACTCCCAAATTGGTTGAGATGCCTCCCCCCAACCATAGTAAGATTAAGGAGTTCGGCAAATGGAAAAAAAAAAATTTCTAAACGTAAATAAATTCCCTTTTACGGTGATTAACTCGGCCATTCAGGAGGAGCTCGGAGTAGAACCGCTGCTCCTCCATGTTGAGAGAAGCCAGTTGAGGTGGCTCAGGCATCTGATTAGAATGCCTTCTGAATACCTCCCTGGTGTGGTGTTTTGGGAATGTCCAATCAGGAAGAGACCACAGGGTCGACCCAGAACACACTGGAGGAACTATGTCTCATGGCTGGTCTGGGAATGCCCAGTGTCCCTCGAAACAGCTGGAGGAAGTGGCTGGGGAGAGGGACGTCTGGACCTCACTGCTTAGGCGGCCGCCTTCATGACCTGACCCCGAACCAAGCGGAAGAAAATGATGATAATAATGAAATAAATTCCAGATTAATTCTCTTATATTGCCAAATGACCCTCTGTTTTGCAAAACTTTTATATTGGCATGAATCTGTCCTCACATTTAAAGCACCACGTGGTGACTATATTGGTAATAAAATGACTGTTGAACAACAAACATATAATGTGCCATCTGTTATATGGGTGTCGTGCATTATCATTACCTCAAACAATCTGCTGTAGCTCAAAGAATTTGTCAAGGAGTAATATTTACCAGGGGGCAGAAACTGTGTAATTGATATTATCGCCACTAACTTTTTTTCGGAGGGTGAACATATGGAAGTATGTCTGCATTCAAAAGCTTGGCCCAGGCTCAGAGCGAAAGGATGCTTCATGACATGTTTTGCCTTCATTACTCATAAAGCTGTTGCTCATTTTGACATCTTTTCTTTTGTGTATAAATAGAAGCCAGGACGAATTAAAGCATTGGATGTGATTGGGCATGAGATTTTTTCTAGTGTGTGGTTTGTGTTTGTTTGGGTGACTTTTGAATATTTCCATGATGATTTTTGCATGCAGTGCAATTTTTTCCCCCCCAGTAGACCCAGTGGGTTTCTGATTGGAAGCCGACACTTTCGATGTCTGGGTTCATTACAGAAAAGAAACAAAACCAGATGCATAACAGAGCAGAAAAGCAGGAAGACAGACAGGCTTGATGATGTGAGTGCAAAGCCTTTCAAAGCTGGCAATCTAAGACAAGACCAAGATGTGCCCTACTGCACCAAAGCACGATGCGAAACCGTGCCTGCGCAATGCTCCGCTGACTAGCACCCATGTCTGCTCCGGCCTGGCAGATTGATTGCCATCATATAATTGACTGCAAAAGCTTGAGGGTTTTGTCTCTCCTGACCAATCCTGGCTAACCAACATGAAGAAGAAATGCGATGCTAAGATCCAACGATAAATAATAGCTAGTCCCAGCACCCGCTTTACATTGGAGTGTCTTCTAATTGCTTGATCTTGAATTCTATTAAACGATCCCTGTACCTGTTCTCGTTCCTTGGTGCATGGGTTTTCTCCGTGGATTTAAAATTCATGTACTGTCGGAATCGTCAGTCACGCTGACAGCTCCAGAGGAGGCGATGTTGCAGCTGGGAACTTGAGGTGGAAGGGGGGGGTGGGCATGTTCCCCAGAAATATTGCTTACATTAGATGTAATTTTTCAAAGGTGGAAACATGATGTGGGAAATGGGAGAAATTGCACAGGAATTCCCCTTTCAAGCACACACACACACACACACACACACACACACAGACATACTCAAGGATGTTTTGAAATATGATGATGCGTAACGCAACATGACCACTTTTATAATTTTTTTTTCCTATTCAACCTTTAAATCTTTCATAAACAGCCCTAGAAAAACAATATCCGTGTGCGAGACATGCAAAGGAGCATGGGTTTTATGCAAGGAACACACACGTTTGTCTTATTCCATTTAGTCTATATTTAGTTTTTAAGAAGGGATCATGCATGCACACACACCTATATACACAGCACTTACAATGTGATTGTATGCTTGTGAGAACCTTCCATTGACAAACTTATTAAAGCTAATCAATTAATTCCATCAAATCTTGAGCTAACCTTTTCTGTAACACTGATGACCCAAAGCAAACAATTTTGTCTTTTCTGTTAGGTTCCCTGATATGGACAAATCAGACATTGGGTCCCCAGTAACACAGAAAAACACATCCTTAACCCAAATCTCTTTCAATTAACCTCTCTATGCATCAGTATGGGATTTTCACAGTGGCAGGCATTACGGTAAACATCAAATTATTCCCTCCACAGCTCCCCCGAGCAGCCAGGAACTGTCAATTAAACTCCGCTCGATAGTTTCCCTCGTGCTCTGCTTTCTGTTGGACCCCAGGATGCACTCGGAGCAGACATGGCATTAAAGCACACATTGTACAGACATGTTTCACAACTAAACATTATGAAAAAGGATTTTTTTTCAGTAAGAGTTTTTTTCCCTCACTGAAGGAGTAGTTTGACCAAAAAATGGAGAGAGTTTTTAGCTACAGGGGATGCGAATGACCTCTAGGCTCACGTTATTAAAGGACAAAATCAACTCCTGCTGGATTTAAACTTGCTTATGTGGATTTATTGAAGCAAAGAGTCTGACCTATCATGTGTGGACAGATCATATATTCATTAAGTAGACTACTAGGTCAAATAAAAACAATATAACTAATGTGATGCTGCAAATTATGGCAAAGCAAGTTGGCTAAATAAGGTCACGCATACATGATCATTATTCTCTGGTAACAAAATATGCACACCTATAAGTGCAAGCTGTGTTCACGTATAAAAGATCTGAATCGAAGATCCCGGAAAAAAATATTCTTTAATACCTATTGGAGCTGTTACTTGTAGCGTAGTGGTTCACAGTCTCGTCTCAAAGCAAGACGGTCCTTGGTTTGTCCTGGGTCCATCAAGGGATTTTCTGTGTGGAGTTCGCATGGTCGGACCGTGCTTGCATGGATTTCCTCTGGGTACTCCAGTTTCCTTGAACAGTCCAAGGACATGCACATTAGGCTTTTTAAGTGATCTAAATTGCCCCGAGGTGTGAGTGTAAATGGTTGTGTAGCCGGGGTACACCCTATAGTGGGCCGGTGATAGGCTGCTGGCCTACTTATCCGAAGGTCAGGGGTTCAAGCCCCACTATCACCAAGTGACCACTGTCCCATACCCCCCCAGTGCCCCCCACCTTAAAAAAAAGCTCAATGGGTTATTAAAAGGCCAGCCATGTGTCTCACTGTCTTTGTGAGGCATGTAAAAGAGGCATGTAAAAGAACCATTTCTGTCTTTCAGAAAGAGTTTTTTGGATTGCCATCAGCATGTTTCTGCCCTGTGATGGCCTGCCAAGCTGTCCAGGGTGCACTCTGCCCTCAGCTGAAATGGGTGCCAGCCTCCCTGCAACCCTAATTATGATTAAGCGATTTAGAAAATGAATGAATAAATAAATAATGCCTCTTTTATGCACCTGTAATGGCTGCATAGCATTAACTACCACTAAACCAGGAAATGACACATTTTTGCGGAGAAAAAATCCATCGAAACACAATGTCACTTCTACGCAGTATTGACAGTCTTCACATTGTTCCTACAAGTTACTCCCTTCAGAAAGACACACTGCCCAGGTGTTCTGAGCCGAAATGAAAATTGAGTGCTTTCACAGTGACGGGACCATTACACCTTTAACCGCAAAAGAAAAATGCTCCATTCAGGCTTCTAGGATTACCACAAAATTACATGAAACATCTTACGGGGCAAGTCACAACACCTTTGTCGATGGAGTGAGAAGGACCTACAGGTTGGAGCTGGCGCTCCCTTGAGCTAACAAATCATCGACAAGCCTGCGTCAAGATGACAATCGCCACTGCTTGAAGCTCAACATAATAACAGTGCAGTGGCGATTGAACTGTTGCTACTGCTTTTTTTGTGGATGCACAACGCTCACTTACAATGGGCATGCGTGTCAAGACAAAGAGGATACGCCTCTCACAATCTTCGCCAGACCTGTTTTCCTGCCCTTACTTTTTGAGCTGATGTTGGCTTTAAGGCCCCTTATCTTGAGCTTTAAATCTCTACCCCCCACGGGACATCCCTAAACCTGGACTTCGATCTAAATCCCATGCATTCTCTGTCCTAAAGTCTTTTTTTCTTCAACATCAATTATCATGGTGCCATTTCAGCATTCCATAGAAGAAAGACATGGATAAAGTAGCTTTGTGGCACCAGGATGGCTTGTATATGCATGAATATCAGTCAAGATATTAAAAAAAAAATTACTCTGTAGGCCTGCATCATCCCTGCTGAGTATTTACATCAAAACACAAGCTAATCTTCTTGGTCTGTGTCTCTGTAGGATCGCATGGTGTGTAAATCAGGAAAACAAAGCACTGCACATTTAATGATGATCGTCCCAGAGTCGCTTTGAAAAA
>JAOUQZ010000008.1:16522365-16527365 GCA_028564935.1 Neosilurus hyrtlii | reverse complement strand
CTCTGGTATCGTATCTGCACCTTTGGCAAAACTCAGCCATCGATTTCTTCTATTTTCTTGTTTGGTTGAAGCATTATTGAGTCACTGGGTGAAACACTTTGTCTCCATTACATGCTGCTCCCTGATTTATGAAAGTGTCTCCAGAACAGAATGATTTCTCACCTCTGGTTTACATATTCTTATTTTCCTCTAAAAACTAATGACTAAACTGGGGATAAGAATGATTTCAAGGCAAGACATGAATCTGTCCTTCAAATATTTTCTAGGTTTGAGATGCATCCTTTATTTTTAATGTTCTCTGCACACCCTGACACACTGGCTGCTTACATAAGTCTAGTTTTTTCTTTTTTTTTTTGGTCTGCACTATTCTCTGGATATATAAACTGGCATATGCAAAAGTAGACGATCCTCCAGAGTCAATTAAGCCTATCGTTGCCTTGGGAAAGGTTTTATCCTACATATACACCATATTCATTCCCATCCATCAGCCACATGCCTGCATATTTTGCATGAACACTTGCAGAAGTGCTTGCTTGGTGTCACACCTGTACATGCATGCAACACCAGTATGAGCTGATGACTGCACAAAGTTATGAATGCTTAGGGTTAGAGCTGGGGTATAGGAAAGGGTGGCAGCTATCATGCTGGAAATAATCCTTTTGATACCACGCCAACTTCTGACACCAACTCATGACTCATAATATTCATGTACACTTGAATCATATCTAGCGCATTTGATTTTTAATTTTCAATGCTATCACTGACATCTTAGACATTCCACGGTGACGAATGTTATGGAACCATTGTGTGGCCATTCATTTTTATTCCAAAGGTCAAGCCAATTAAATTGTTCAAGGTATTATGCACATGCAAGACTTTCCTGTACATGGTTGCAGTTTGTATACACATGGAACAAAATGAAGTACGCATAGAAAAGACAATATCTTGAAATGTTGTGGTTAAACACGTTGTTTCTCTTGACAGCTGGATCTCAGATTATTCTCTGTGTCAAATACATTTGTCTGGGTTCTCCAATTTCCTCCCATCTCCCCAAAAAAGGTGGACTGGCTTGTCTAAATGAATATGTGTTGACAGTGCATGGTGCATTGTAAAGGACTGGCATACCATCCAGGGTGTATTCCAACCTCTCTTTCAGGTAGTTTCCATACTTGATTATGCATTCAATACCAATTAAGAGTTCATGTATGGGATGAAGCGTACAATCTCAGATTTTCTTTGACTTAGTCGAATGCCTTCCAGACTGCATTTCAAGTAAGGCAGTCTATAGTATGTCAGTGCAGAGTTGCAAATTGGTATGCACTAGGTTTACCCGTTTGCTAATTTTTGCTATGGAGTGCCTATTTGCACTGGGGTGAGAATAGTTCTACTGCAGCTATTAAGCTATTTTGAACTGGTTAGAATAAAGGTTTGAGTTTGGCTGTAGATAGCACTGTTGGCTGCACACACTTGGGTGCTTGTCTTGTCTCTAGGTGGTACTATATAGACCTTGGTGTAAATAGTCACACTAGCTATCCACCCTGGAAACAAATAGCTTTGTTGGCTAGGGTCACCCAAGGCCTTGTTGTTATTGATGCCAGTGCTCAAATGGTGAAGCGCTAAACTTTCTGGATGCACGGACTCCCACAGGCTGGGACTACCAATAAACTATTTCATTGATCCAGTCCTATGAAAGGGGCGGCTCAGTGGTGTAGTGGTTAGCACAGGTCCAGGGTTCTGGGTTTGAGTCCCTGGCTCTGGCGTTTCTGTGTGGAGTTTTCATGTTCTCCCCGTGCTTGCATGGATTTCCTCTGGGTACTCTGGTTTCCTCCCAAAGTCCTAAGACATGTTCATCAGGCTAATTGACTCTTCCAAATTGCTCCCTAGGTGTGAGTGTAAGCGTGAATTGTGGGTTGTCCCTGCAAAGGTCTAGCGTGCTGTTCAGGGTGAACCCTGCTTTGCCTAGTGTCGTCTGGGATAGGCTCCAGTCTCCTCATGACCTTAATAGGATTAAGTGGTTCAGCAAATTAATGAATGAGTGAGTTCTGTGAAAGCCCAGTTTGGTATATTGACAAGACATTACATCGCCTACAAACCAAAACAAATGTGAAATAAGTGCACCTAACAAATTTGATCACATTACTTAGGGTGCATTGTTAAAAGTAAATAACCTCCATATCTGATGCAGAGCACACCACCTTCGGCTACATTTACAGTTATGGCATTTGGTAGACACTCTTATGCATGATCAACTTACTTTTGAAAAATTGTATTCATACAACAGAGCAGTAGGGGGCTTTTAACGTAAGGGCCCAGCAGCGGTAACTTTGTGGTACTTGAAGACTGGGGCTTCAACCCTTTAATCTTCTAAGCAATAACCCAGAACCTTAACCACTAAGCCACCACTACCTGGTGGAAGCAAACCCAGAATACCAATTTCAACAGAACCATGGATCCGTGCTTTGGACCACTTCAAGGCTTGAAAACTGCATTTACACAATCACAACTGTGAAAACAAGCTCAGGTTTCCCAGAATCCACCTTGATCCTTGATTTCCTTGATCCATTTGGAATGCCTTTTCTTTCTGACCCTAACCAGAAATAAAGAGTGATGCAATTAAACCTTTGCATTCAGCTGTATCTGGTGCTGCCCTTGTAGTTGATATCTCCTGCTTTGCACAGTTTGAAGTTTTCCCTACCCTCAACACACCTGCTCTAATTCATTATGGACATAGTAATTAGTTGATCAGTTGGATCAGGTGTGTCAGCAGTCAGGAAAACTTCAAACTGTGTAAGGCAGGAGGTCTCCAGTGCCTTAAGCTGGGTTTATACTTTAAAATCACAGCAGTCTTTTGAGATTATTACTTGTGACATAGTAATACCTTGGCCAAGTCCTACACCAGACTGTGCAATAATATGTTTTCCATGTAAGGCTGTGCAATGAAGCTCTTCTAAAAGGTAGACCTGCAATTTAAGAAAAATACTGAATTCTATTTACTTGATTGGTGAACTGAACTGGTAAAGCTTGTCCAGAAACACAAAACCTTCAAGGGCACTAAAGATAATATGCCATCCACAAGTATGTTATGGTTATGCTTTGCCATTGCCACCAACTTACTTGTCGTTGTCATTTTGCTCCATGCTCCTATTGGTGGCTTTTACACAAGCATAGGTACAATATTCTATGTTGCTATAATCTATACATTCATTCATCATTTCAGCTGAAACAGATCATACAGGGGTATCAGCTGACTCTTGGTGAAGGCAGGATACACCATGAACAGCTCACCTGTCCATTACATGGCAACACACACAAAATCCTTTACACTTACACTCAAATCTAGGGGCAATTTGGAATACGCAGTTAGCCTAATGTGCATGCCTTTGGACCGTGGGAGGAAACTGGAGTACCCAGAGAAAACCCACGCAAAGACAGGAAGAACATACAAACTCCACAAAAATGCCTTCGGCAAGCCCTGGACTTAAACCCAGGACCTTCTTGTTGTGAGGTAGCTGTGCTAATCCCTATGCCACTGTGCCGCCATCCACCTATACACTAAACCTACATTGCCTCTTGATGAACATGTCATTCACATACATAGTTAAATCTGACTTAGCATGCTCTTGAACTCCTTCGTTGCTGCATCGTGTCTAAAAAAAACCCTACAAGGCTAATGGATTATCTTCAGCTTAAATTCTAGTGTGAATTCCTACCAAACATTCTAAATATGATGTGCTTTTGCCTTGCACAGTAAAACAGATCGATCCGACCCTCCAGACCAGATGCTTTCCTGATTCATATGCTTACATTGTTTAATAATGAGGCATAATAGCCTCCATCTTGTTGCAATAAAACACATACGTGGACAAACACCTCCACCCCCACTCATCCCTGCAGCTCCCAGAACCATCCTGCTACCTCGTTACTGCACATATGTATCGGAAGGGGATCAGATGGCCGATATGCTGATGAGAGACGTGTGTGGTGATATGCAGCAGGCCTGTCTTGAAGTGTGCATGGTCTGTGTGCCCCTGCGTACCCCCCTAGGTCAACCCTCCTCCTCCCTCGCTCTCTGGGAAATGTCACCTATGTTTATCAGAGCCGCTCTGATGCACAAGCTAGAGTTACACGAAAACGATCCTTGTCCTTTCCTCCGTGAGCAGCATATGATCATGTGGGAGAGACAATGTAACGCCTGATATGCCTACCAGGGGTCATTTATTGACTTTGTTGTTTTTTGCAGTGCCATACTTAAACTTTATTATTCAGGATTGCATTTGGAATATATTATATTGATAGCATAGTGCTGTTGAGTGGTCGATTCTGATTGGTCAAGAGAAAATTTTGATTGATTGGCTGCAGCAACAACACTAATAGTTCTGCCAAAAGAAAAAAAACATAATGTCACATAATATTATCATTTCTATAACATAACAATTTATATATTGACTTACATTACATTGACTTATATGATAGAAATGCTGTTCAGGGTAGAGAAATAGAAATAGAAATGCCTCTCTTCCAACATTAGCTGGGATTGGCTCCAGGTTACCTCACAACCCCGATGGATAAACAGTATAGATAATGGATGGATGGTAGGCATGCTACATAAAGTAATATTTAGCTGTTTATTTATGTTTTACAGGAGGAGTCTCCAGTTTTAACACTCTGTGACCTTAAGTTTTCAGGACAGAAGAATTTTAATGTTCGGGTTGCTTGTTAGGAAAGGGACGGTGGTGCAGTCATTACAGCTCAGCTAGAAGGTCCTCAGTTGGAGTCCTGGGCTTGGCGATGGTATTTCTGTGGAGAAAAGTAAGGATGTTTTTGTATGTTCTCCACATACTTGCGTGGGTTTCATCCGGATACTCTGATTTCCTCTGACAGTCCAAAGATATGCACATTAAGCTAATTGGCTGTTCCACATTGCCCTTAGGTGTGTGTGTGTGTGTGTGTGTGTGTGTGTGTGTGTGTGTGTGTGTGTGTGTGTGTGTGTGTGTGTGTGT
>JAOUQZ010000008.1:16507870-16522265 GCA_028564935.1 Neosilurus hyrtlii | reverse complement strand
GTGTGTGTGTGTGTGTGTGTGTGTGTGTGTGTGTGTGTGTGTGTGTGTGTGTGTGTGTGTGTGAATGGTTGTGTGTTTTTGTGTGTTGGCCTCGCTAGCTGTTCAAGGGGTATCCCAACTTCACCCAAAGTCGGCTGAGATAGTCTCCTCATGACCCTAGTAGGATTGAGCAGTTTGGCAAATGGATAAATGGATGAATAGATGGTTGCTTGGTAACATGACAAGCTGCATTTTTTTAAATTAAAAACAATAGGGATATTGAGTGTTTTTTAGCTGATTTAGCATAAGTGCTAACAGAGATTAGTGTAACTTGGATGTTCCGCAACATTATTCAAAACTATAAACATCGCATGCTTTAATGAAAAAAAATTTGACCTGTTATTCATTTGCACTGGTGTAAAAAGAATAAAGCACTTCATGAATGCTGTTTATTAGAACATACTGTCCTCCAAGCGTTTTCCTCCTCACTTATCTGACAATAAACTATCTCAGCAACTCTGCACTATTGGTTAGCTGCTTAATATTGTCACATTAGTCAAATATGGAGGTTTTGCTCATCATTTGTGTTGCGTTGCCTGAAAGATTTGATTACCTCCGACTTTGATTTCCTGCAGAAATCCCCATAAATCGTCATTAACAGACAAGCTTGACACGGTAGTCATTAATCTCGACGGGATTTCCTTTCTGCCAGTGTTCATATGCGATATCTTCTGAAATCACTTCGTCTCACGATGACAAAGACGACATGAATGAAACACACACCTAAAGCAAAACAGTATGTTCAAGTTCTTACAAAAAAAAAAGAACCAGACATGAAAGGTAAGCTGAGAACTCTGGCATTTTTGCATGTTATGAGGAATGTTTTCGGCTTGTCTGACAGAAACCAAGATTTGGATTCTTAGTTGCAAAGTGAAGTTTTGCATCTGGGTGGTCAAGAGCTCCATTTCATCTGCTGTCATCATTCTGACAGTACAGGCTGGTTGGTTTGTTTTTTTTTTTTGTTTTTGTTTTTTTTTAATTCTGTATTTCCGTCAGTCATTTAAGTGAGGTCAGAACCAAAAGAAAGCTGTCTGAAAAGTTTACTATTTGAGAAATTACTGAAACATTGAGGGTTTTTTTCATACTCCTGAAATAATTGTAACTTTTTTCATTATTTGACACGACTGGCACCACTTGAGTCATTAAAATTGTGGAAAAGTATAGCTCTTATTTTCTTCCCCAATCATTTCAAGTTTTCAGTTACAATTTGCTCCAAGAAAAAAACGGCAGATTATTTGTGGGTGCCACAGTGCAGGATGTCACAAGATTGTTTTGAACTGTGGCAGTTACAGAAATAAATAGGTAATCACACATTATTCACATCTCTGCCTGATTGCAATCAGCCATGCTATTCTCCTGCAGAGCAATCTCACAGCTGTTTCCAGTGCATTCCACTCAGTACCGAACAACAGGTTTCTTTTCATGAGAGCTGTTACTCCTGCCATATCATTTAGTCCAGTTTTCTTTTTGGTTCAACCATAGGGAGGCCAATTGAGCCTTTAGAAGTGATGGGAAAATTACAAAAATGAGGTCCCTGAGTTCCTGAGTTCCAAAAATATTCAAATTCTTACGGGAAAAGTGTAGATTTTTGTCGTGTGTGTGTGTGTGTGTGTGTGTGTGTGTGTGTGTGTGTGTGTGTGTGTGTGTGTGTGTGTGTGTGTTGAGCTTTAAAGCAGTATAATTAAACTTTTAAAAATATAACTTTTGAAATTGCAGGTCATACTTTTTAGATTTAATATGCATACAAATAAAAACCCTAGATATAAATCTTTAAACTAATATAATATAACTAATATAAAAAGTATCTGAATATGAATACCATATTTTTAAATTATATGCAGTAATTTTTTTTCCCTGTAATGTATTTAATACATTTCCTTTTATTAGCATTAAAATTGCAAAGAGGTGGATCTGCCTTTAAAGACATGAAATTCATGTCATAAAAAACATTAAACTACAAAAAAAAATCTCCAAATTGTAATTAAAAATAAAAATATATGCTAAATATATATATATATATGCCAAAGGTGACGCACTGAGAGACCATGGGTAAAAGCTACCTGATGCTTTAAGAGTAGTTGAACAAATAAAATGGTTTCATGCTCAATACAATTTTTGACTGTGATGGTAAACATGTGATACTTTGTATATGACACAGACAAATACCTATAAACAAATGTAAATGAATAAATACAGTATCACAAAAAGAAAAATTTTATTGATTTTATACATTTTTTTATTATTTTAATAGTTTTATTTAAAGTCAGTGGTGCATTACTTAATGAAAATTTTGAATTTACATTCAAATATATTTTCATCTTCAAGATCCTGAATATTAGAGCGCTGAATTTTCCGAGTTGGAATTTTATGATATTATTTTTAAAATTCTGGCCCTTATGTACAATAAAGTTAATGTATTTTATGCCTTTAAAACAGACTTCAACCTTTTCTATTTGTATTTGATATGATTTATTTTTGCAGAATACACAGAGGGAGCAAGAAAATCGAAAGGCTCATTTGTTTTGCATCTGATTTCTGATCAAACTGAAAGCTTTCTTTGTTTCAATGCTATTAATGGTGTGAATCATAATCTGTATCCTACATCCACATTTTATAAATTAATGTCTAACCTAACAATTCTCACCGCACTTTTTAAAAGCCATCTGAGAACTCTTTATGTGAGCGTTCACTTTTTCCATTTTAAACAGGAGGTGAGAGGTAGGAAGTTCCAATAAAGGAAATACAGGCTTCCCAGTGGTCTTAGATGCAACATAAAACCTTTTTCCCCTACAATAAAGAGAATACATGTTGGGATGGGTCTGGCGCCTCTTAGACCCATGATTCTGCTATTTCTTTATATAATTATAGTTCCAGTAGTTGAAATCATATATATATATATATAAATTAGTTTGTTTGTTTGATTGATTGTCAGTTATGATAATTATTACCAAAGTTTACAGTACATATGTAAGTAAATATATATAAATAAATTAATGAATTAATAATAAGCTAATTTTTTTTAATTGTTGGGTATATTTATGATATAAATTTGTACTATGCAGTAAATCTACTATTATTATTATTATTATCATTATTATTATGATTATTATTATTTTATGGGGGGACGTTATTTGTCTCCTTGACTGTAAAAACTTTGAGATGCTGGGTTGAGGTATGATAATGCTGGGAAAAATCTTTGGAAATCAAATTAACTGAGCTACAGTTAGCCAAGTTTCAGTAAATTAACTGAACAGCAGCAAAAATCAATATATTAAATAAATCAATCATTTATGTCATTGCTGTACATACAAGATGGTCTAAAAGGGTTGCCAGGTCTTGAGTTTTCTTGCTTACTTTGATCACTTTAATTTTTATTTTATTTTATTTTATTTTTTGTTTATTATATTTTATCTGACCATGAGCTGAGAGCTAAGCATTTAGAAGATTTGATACAAAATTGGTAAGTTATGTGCTGTGTGCTCACAGGTGATAAACAACATTGTAAGGGAAAGCAAAGACATGCCGGTGCCAGTTTCAAATTCTTATTGGAGATCTTTATTCATAAGGAAAATTTATGACCTTGGTGCTTATGGAGCATATGTTTTTAAATTCTGCTTATTTAAATAATATTAACACTATTTGATATTACATCCATGTTCTGCATATTTATTTTTGTGTTTGTGCAGCTCTGCAGTTTGGAGAGGCAGATTTTCAGCCAGGTTTTGTCAAAAGACTTACACTTATTTAACACGAACCTAAACACATTATTTTAAACTGTTTCAGATGGATGAAGGCACTCATTCATTTCACAGAACTCAGAAATGTTACCATTCCAGGTTTTCTTTCTGAGGTCAGGAAGTGAGAGAATCTTGTTAATAGCATGTAGCTTTGAGTCACTGTGCTGTAGCCAACCAAGAAACACATGGCAATATGAGATAAATATAAGAATATAAATAAATAAACATATGGAGGAGGAGAGAGAGAGAGAGAGAGAGAGAGAGAGAGAGAGAGAGAGAGAAAGAGAGACAGAGTGAGTAAGACAGAGAGAGAGAGAGAGAGAGAGAGAGAGAGAGAGAGAGAGAGAGAGAGATTGAGATGTACTGTATTGTCAGTAGTGGCCCTGACCTATTTGCCACCCACGCTGAAATTGTACTTCTTATTGCTTCATATTGTTGCTTTTTTTCCGTTGCTGTTGCCTGGTATAGCACAGTTCCAACTTTGACCTTTTGGCCTTTAGAAAAGTGTTTTTTTTAATTAGTATTCATCTTAGTTTTACACATTTAAAAAAATATCAGTTAAAAAGTACATTAAACGTGTTCCTTTTTTTTTCTTAATTAATTTTTCTGTTGCTGTTTTAAAAGTGTAACCCATGTTCTCTGAATATATCAGTAGAAGCACTTTACAAAATTATTTTTGTTTTAGTAAAAAAAACCTCAAAACTCAAATTAAACTAAAAAATATTCAGGCATGTTGACACACATCAAGTTCCTGCCAAGGAGTGAGCAGCCAATCAGCATTGTGATGCATAACAGCCAGTCAACATCGTGATGCATAACAGTCAATCAGCAATGCAAAGCGTGAAAGCCAATCAGCATCGTGATGCATAACAGCCAGTCAGCATTAACCAATTCTAGCTGCCATTGGTCGAAGGACAGGGTAAACCCTGGACAGAATACCAGTGGGGCTAACACAGCCCGAACATTCACACCCACATTCACTCCTATGAGTAAATTAAAGTGGGCAGTTAAGCAAACTTGTAAGTCTTTGCATGTCTGGGAGAAAACCAGAGAACCTGGTATAAAACACCCAAGAGTGAGGAGAACATGCAAAATGCACAGAAAGGCCTCTTTTAAACGCAGAATTGAACTCAGAACCTCCCGTTTAAATGAGGCAGTAGTGCTGGTCGCTGCGCCACAGTTGACGGGGTCAATTTATTTCATTTTCCTGTGTACCATAGCTCTGTTTTATTCCCAGTTATGTTTTCTATAAATGCAGTGCTGGCAGTAGTTTGGCTACCAATCGTGGGTTTACTGCATATTACAACAAAGGAAAATGATTCAAGCTTTTTCAGTAGCGAGTTCTCTCTTTTGAAACTCATCCCATTCCCAGCTTGACATTCCAAACTATTTAAACAAAACAATGTACCAACCTTTCTTTCGACCTTTCTTGAATGCAGTAGGCACGTAGTGAATAGTGTATTTATACTGTAGCTCGAACTGAAATGCTTGAATGATTACACCAAATAGTTACACTTAAGAACTAAATCAACCATGAAAACAAATAGAATATGAAATTGCCAAGTCATAAATGCTATATTGAATAACAATTAAAGTATCATAGTGATAATAGCAAAAGTGCAGTTAGAATTTATGTAAATGATTCCTATCACTGATTCCAATTCCTGTATGACAGCCTACCCCTGTGAACCAGCTATAATAAGTAAAAAGAGGTCACTTCTGGAGTTATTTTGTTTACAACGGGCCCAGTAGTAAACTGAGAAAGTAGGAGTAGGAGTAGGAGTAATGGATGGAGAGCGTAGAGGAAGAGGGAGATGAGTGCGAATGCTTGTTGGCTGAGAGAACAGATCCTGAGCTATTGTTTTTCTTTTAAGCTAATTACAGCTGAATAATAATTACAGTACTAAACAAATTACAGAGCGACTGAGTGTTTACTACTTCAGTGATTTAGGTAAAATAGTAATGCTGGATGAATGTTTGTGTTTCTTAAGAGCTTGAGCTGGTAATAAAGATCTTGTTACATAATCATTAGTTTTGAAGCTCCGCTATGGGAGGGAAGGTTTTAACCCCCAGTTTGTGTGTGTGTGTGTGTGTGTGTGTGTGTGTGTGTGTGTGTGTGTGTGTGTGTGTGTTTGTTAGCAGGATTACACCAAAAGTTATGTGGGGATTTTTATAAAATTTCTACCAGAGGCGGCGCTTTGGAAAAGGAAGGCATTGTTACATTTTGGAGACGATCCGAATCAAATTTGGAATTGAGGAATTTTTTTATGGATTCTTTAACATTGTGAGCCAGGATGATTTTTTTTGGAAGTGTGGTATTACAGCAGGCCCAGCAGGGGGTGCTGTGTAGATTGACACCCCCCCCCCCCCTTTTTAGGGGGGATTTGGCTTGATGGAGGTTTGCGCTCTCTGAATGCTCTTGTTTTGAAATGTGTTGGCATTTTAAGAAAAAAAACTTGGAACATTGTTCCAAAAAGCTCCAACAAAGCTCTCGACACATTTTGTGGTCAGGCTCCAAACTAAACTCTCACACACTTACTCGTTTGCTAAACCATGTAATCCGATTAGGGTCACCTGGAGCTTCTCGCAGCTGACACTGAGTGAAGGTGGGATACACCCTGAACAGGTCACCAGACCATTGCAGGGCAACACACAACCATTCACACTCACACACCTAGAGGCAATATGGAACAGCCAATTAGCCTAATATGCATGTCTTTGAACTGTCGGAGGAAACGGGAGTACCCGGAGGAAACCCAGGCAAGCATGGGGAGAATCAGGGACTCAAACTCAGGATCTTCTCGCTGTGAGACAGACATGCTACCGAGCTGCACCAAAAATAAACAGTAAAGAAAAAACACTATATTAAAATAATTACTACAAAAAAAGTGACAGTTGTTTGCTTTGGAATTCAAGGCATAATTTTTTTTGTTATAGTTTCTTTTGGTCACCATTAGAGACCTCGGTTTGACCTCGACTTTTACGTAAGATCACTAATGTGACTGTAGGGGTGGTTTAATGGCTTTCTGACAGAAATCCACATATTGATCACCTTCTCCTCTGAATCTGTCAATAGAAATGGTTTTAAAGGCCTACTTAAGGATGAGGACATGTGACGGCACTAACGGCCCCTTTTAGCCACTTGATGGATCGCTGTTAAAAAAAAAGCCTCTTTATCTGGTACATAATAAACCTGATGTTGCACGTTTGGCAGAGTTCTTGCTGTAAAACTGCCATCTGAGCTACACTTTATTCCTGATAAAAAAAGACCAGGTGAAATACAATGTACTTGGTGTCTCCTTTGTTGAGAAACTTTTTCATGATGATTATGCACTTAACGCTGCCATGTTGCAATTGTTCATGGGCCATGTGCAAGGAGAAGAACATGTGCCGGCGCCATCGTTGCTCACTGTTGCGTCGGGGAAGTTTGGTGTGATTAATAAATTTAGACCTCACAGGCTGTCCTTGACACACTTTTCCAAGGTGGGCAGTAGGTTGACCTCATCAGCTGGCGCGGTGCAGATCCCCCAGGACAGCAAAACCCAGAGTCCCGGCTGCATCGATCTTCACAGCCCTACTTCACAGCCTCGCTCTGACTCCCCACCCCCACACCCACCCCCACTACCGTTCTCACCCCGACCTGAGTCCCCCCCCCTTTTTTTCAAACGCCTTGGGCTCACCTTGTGATAGCACTTTCTACATGTTTGATTAATGCATGTTTTCTTCAGCAGGTCAAACCATTCATTCGTAATAGAAGTGGTAAAAAGAAAAAAGGAAAAGAAAAGGTACCATTACTCAGGGCTTTGTGATGGTTAAAATAGAAACACACTTTTCCCGAGAAGCAATGAAAACTCATTTCGAAGCTACCGATGGCTTGAATTGTTGTCCTCCCTGCAGGAAGCCGTGTTTCACAATTTCTCCTTACAGAAGAGTCTCCAAAGGGAAGAACATTTCCTTTCCTGAATCAGAAGGAAGCTTGTTTTGTGCTGGAAGCATGTTTGTCGAGTGTGCATGTGTGTACGTGTATTTATATTGGGAAGGGATCGAGGGAGATATTTGGACAGCGCTGAGGAGGAGTGAGCAAAGCCTCTGTGCCAGCGTTTTTTGGTGTGGGTGGGCGCTGTGGATGGAAGAATAAACAGAAGCTTTCATGCTCTTAAAAAGGTTACCAAGTGAGTCTTTGATAGTGACTCATCCTTGACTTTTCCAAGGCTGAAAGCTGATCAGGTCCTTCATGGGCACATGATGCGAAAAAGCATTCTTCTTTTCATTATCACTGAAGGTCAGTCCTTGTACAATGTTTATCCTTAGGCATGTTTTTAACCGTTGCCAATTTTTTTCCCCTGTTCACTACTGTTATTCTAAAAACACAAGCTTTTCCTCAAAGACACACATAATATCAGAGCATCATTACATCGAACATGGTCCTGCGTAGGGGTGGCAGATGAATGTTATCTCTCGTTATAACGGACAGATAAATACAGCACGAAAACTCGGAAACCAACTAATGATGTCCTGCTCCTTGAGACCGGAAAGAGGTGACCGATGAATCCTTCCATGACTCTACAAACAACCACTGCACCAATACACACTACACAGTCCGGGCTTAAAAATGAGCTGGTTTCATTTCAGCATTTATCAAAAAAGAAACACAGTGTCTACTGTTGATTCATATATGTCAAGTATGATCCATTTTGATCTGTTCAACAGGAATCTAAGGCAGTAGTGTCACGGATTCAACAACTGTTGTGGTCCTTAGCTGTTGTAGCCTGCTAGAAGGTTGCGCGTATCATCTGCATGTTCGGATGCTTTTCTGGTCACCACAGATGTGCAGAAAGGGTTTTTGTAGCCTCCCTGTCAGATCAAACTAGTCTGGCATTTATGTTACATTTATGTCATTTGGCAAACACCCCTATCCGAAGTAACTTACGTTTCACCACAGTCATGGATTTTGGCTTGGATGGTTCTCCCATGTCCATCTGATGTCCACATGTGCCCACTATTTTTTTCATTATTAATAAACTAAAACCCAGAGAATAGAGGCTCATACATCACTGTTCAGTATAAAATATAATATCTCACTCAGATAGGCAGACAAACTTGCAGGTAAATAAATGTTCATGGAGCAAACGAAATCAGAAGCTTGACGAAACATGAACTCGTTAAAAGGATAATGGAACAAACAAGACAAATGATACAAATAAAGGCAGACATCAGTTTGTGAAAGGAAAGGCACTGAAAAGCAAATTCAGGTACAGATACCTATCAGTAGAGACTTTTATCAGGAGCTCTGCCTTTAGCCAGTGCCAAAATCTATAATATGTGTTAATACAACTGAGCAGATGAGGGTTAAGGGCCTTTCCCAAGGGCCCAACAGCATTGTCATGGTGGTACTGGGGCTTGAACCCCCAACCTAGTGATCAGCAACCTAGAGCCTTAACCACTGTCAGACTATTGTGACTCATCACAGTGAAGTGGGTATTAAGTCGGAAGTTATTAATTTTGAGTCATTGGTACCATTTTGTAGCTGATATCCTAAGCTGATTCGGTAGCTGATGATACCGAATTTCCAGGAATTTTCATCCTTTTAAGGTATTTAATGTAATTATAGAGAAAACAACGTTTGAAGTTCAACAAAGTATTTAATAATTTCCGACTTAATGCCCACTTTGTTGTGATGGGTCACTACTGTGTGTGAGAATCCCCTGAAATTCTGAAATCCTCAAACCAGCTCATTTAGAACCAACATGTAACAGTTCACGTCACTGAGATCCTGATTGTGATGTTTGATTTACATCAACTGAGGCTCTTGGATAATTGGATGAAATAGTGTGTGTACAAATATTCTTAATAAAGTGGTTATAAATAAATTTTTACCTCTAAGGGGTAGTTTTCTCTCAACTACATTGTGTGTATTTCTTTGTAAGATCCTCATATAAAGGCAGACGAGTATTACTCATTTTCACATCAAATTCAATGTTTATCACATGTTAATGACCAGATCTAGAGAAGTAGAGAATTGACATGACTCACAACATTGTGGTTTGGGTCTAAGGAGGATACGGCACACAAAAAAAGTTCCTAAAATGAATTATTGAGGAACCAGAGCCTGCAGTTTTACAATGAATAACCGATAAAAAAAAACAAGAGACTTCAGAGAGTGCAGACCTCTACCAAACAATGTATTCTCCTGTATGAACCAAAATGTCCAAAATCCTCCTGTGCCATTACGGTAAACAAGCCTTTAAAAAAATTCCTGGTTCTAGAATTTGATCTGGATCATCTCCAAGAATTTATTATTAATTTATTAATTTATTATTTATTATTAGTCTTCCTAGTCCAAATTCAAGTCTCTGGTAGAAATTTTTCTTAAATTCGTACATTTATTTTATTTACTTTTTTATTTAGCATAGAATTTTGCTAACATTCATTCTTTCATTTATTTGTAATCCGCTTCATCCTAATCAGGGTTGCGGGGAGGCTGGCGCCCATTTCAACCAACTCTGAACGGTGGCGGGGTACACCCTGGACCACTCGCTGGGCCGTTGCAGGAATTTTGCTAACAATCGAACACAAACTGGGGGTGAATCAAAACCTTCCTGGCAGTGCTAATGAAGAAAGGACAAACTAGTATGGCAGTTTATCCCAGAATATGGCAATTTACTGGATATTAATGCACTCATTATAATGCATTAGCGTTTCTGTAGTAACTTAATGCTAATTCACTTTGACTTCTAAACAAAATAAAAAATGTGGTTTTATTTCTCCAAGGTGACGTTTAGCGATTAATATTTGAAGATAAGTGAAGAATAGTAACTTATAATAGTAGCTCTTTATTTATTAAATTAATGAAAAAATTTCAAGACATTCTGTTGAGGTAGATAATCCACTCTGGGTTCGTATCTGTACAGTATTGATTACTTTTCAATCCCAGCACATCAGAAAGTGTTCTTTTCTGAGCTATTACAACTTTTTCAATCAACAACCAATTTTATTTCAGATTACTCAGATATTTATTGATACATATGAATTTTTTTTTTCTATTCGGATGCCTGCACGAGACTAACTCATAGGTGTGTAGCTTCTGTCTGTGCACATGTGCCCTTTTCTCTGGTCTAGCAAGCTCCACAGATGACCTGGAAGTGGCAGTCGGAAAGAACATGATTGATGACATCATTTCACAGGCGGTGGCCTTAGCTCCGGCGGCTTCTGTGCATCAGTGACGGCGACGAGGCGAAAATAGTCTCTCGAATTAAAACTCTGATTTTGCAGCGTGTCCTGAGAGGATGCATCTTCCAGGCTCGTATATCAAACTGAAAATCTCCTTGTTTGTTGGAAATTTCAAAGCAAACAGAGACCAAATGCCACAGAGGTGGCTCAGGGCAACTGATATCCCAGGAACAGGAGGAAAGACCTGTCGGCGCATCTGCAAGATCACTTTCATGCCCATACTCTACGTTTGTACAGTCAGGAATATAAACGAAGGCTATCCTTAGTGAAAACATGTCTAGCCCGGTGTGTGTGTGTGTGTGTGTGTGTGTGTGTGTGTGTGTGTGAGGTCCTGTGTTAGGTTTCATGTGCGCTGACCTTCCTTTTTTTTAACAGAGCTTTCATGAGTGTGCTGGAGCTTTGATCCCACTGCTGGAGCTGTTCACGTTGGGCAAGCGTCATGACCTTTTACATTTTACACACTGACAGCAGTCCAGACACAGCTTGTGGGTTTTTTGCATGTCACATGGTGTTGATAAATTATTCCATTAACTGTATAGTGGGGGGAAAAAAAGAAAAGAAAAAAATGTGAGTGGTTCTTCGAAGTCAATGATTACACACCATTGTTTCATGACAAACGTTTTATTGCTACAACACTGTAGACGTAGCACCTGGCTAGCAAGCCTTGCAGGTTTGCATTATGATAGGATGACTGTAGTAGCTAAGATAATTAAATATATACGCCATGCTCTTCCTGCTGATCAAAACCTGCAATAAGCTGCAGTTCTAGCATCGAGCTATAATTAGCTTTTTTTTTTTTAAATAAGTGCATACAACATGTCTCTAAAGTGCATGTGTCCCATAAAACAAAACTAAAAATGACTTTCAAAAGCATTATAATCATATTGTTTGTTCAGAGGTGTGCACTGAGAGCGCAGGAGCTATTACTTCTTGCTCCCTCACTCATTTTCCGAACTGCTTAATCCTACTAATATTCTGCCATCCTACACTGAATGAAGGCGGGGTACACCCTAAACAGCTCGCCAGAGTATCACAGAGTAAACACACACACAACCATTCACACTCACACCTAGGGTCAATTTAAAACAGTCTATTAGCCTAGTGTGCACATCTTTAGACTGTTAGAGGAAACTGGAATGCCTGAAGGAAATCCACGCAATCACAGGGAGAACATGCAAACTCTACACAGAAACGCCCTCGCCGAACCCAGGACTCGAGGATCTTCTTTCTGTGACCCAGGACATGCTGTGAGGGGGGACATGCTAGCCACTACACCACCATGCTGCCCATCTTTCCTTCTGTAAGTGTTAAAATCACCCCCGAGTGAAAATATTCACCACATCAAAGACTTTGCAGAGCAACACATTTCTAAACCTGTTTATTGTCCGTCACCCTGTGTACGAGCCGTTACTATAGAAACAATAATATAAACCTATAAATCCTTCATGTAACAGCCAGAAATGTCTGAACTGTTGTCTGAAAACAATGCACACCTCCTAACCAATCAGAATTGAGCATTCAATGGTGGTACCTGTGGTTACATGGCGAATAAAAAGGAATAGTCTATTAATACATCTGTTTACATGCTGCCATGTACATTAACCCATTATATACTGTGTTGGTTTTATGTACAGAGCACGCAGCTGACTGAAAACAGACAAGAGGTCATGAAAAATCCCAGTTGAGACACACATTTCCAATGCATCATATACACGTCTAACAAGTAGCCAAAACCTGGAATATCCCTGAATCAATCACTTCCTCAGTTGTTATACCGCTTAATCCTATTACTATCTCAGCCGATACCAGGCAAAGGCAAGGCACACCCTGAACAGATGGCCAATCCATTGCAGAGCAACATGCACACAACTACTCATGCTCAAATGGACACCTGGGGCAATCTGAAAAACCAGTTGGCCTGATGGGCAGGTCTTTGGACTGTGGGAGGAAACCAGAGTACCCAGAGGAAGTGTTATCCATACGTTTATTTTAACATTAGTGCCCGGAGGAAAGCCATGCAAGAATATGCTCCACACAGAAACACCCAAGCCAAGCCCAGGACTCGGACCCAAGACCTTCCTGCTGTGAGGCAGACGTGCTAACCACTGCGCCACTGTGTTGCCCTTATTTTGTCCAGCAAGCTTCATATCTTGTTAATCACTTGTTAATGTCATGACTTGTTAATCTCTACACCGCCATGCCGCCTGCAAAGTAGTTACTGTTGGTCATATTTTCAGGATTCTTATTGTAACATACTGAGAATAAGAAGCATGTCATTTATTGAAATAAATCATAAAAGAAAAAAGAAAAACACATCAACATTAATTTGATTTGTTTTGTTAGCTGGTTCCATAAAATTGTATTAGAGTTATTTAAAAGCAAAAATGTGAAGGTCGTCTAACTCACTAAATGACCTTAACATTTTTGCTTTTAACCAACTTTAATACAATTTCATGGAATCTGTTAAGAAAAGAAATGTAATTAAAGTAATTAAAGTCATTGTTTCATGTCTTTTTTTTCCAGATTTTTTTTTTTATAAAATGAAGTGTGAGAGCAGGATATGTGACTCATCACCACAAAATGAATCTTAATGCACCACACTGACTAGTATTTACTAACTAAATTCACTCTCTCACTTATCCACTCATTTGCCAAACCACTTAATCCTCCTCTAGGGTCACGGGGAGGCTGGTGCCTATCTCAGCCGACACTGGGAAAAGGCATTGTACATCCCAAACAGCTCACCAGACCACCACAGGGCAACACAAATAACCACTCAAACCTAAGGGCAACTTGAAACAGCCAGTCAGCCTAATGTGCATGTCCCTGGAATGTGAGAGAGGAAACCAGGGTACCTGGAGGAAACCCATGCAAGCACGGGGAGAACATGCACACAACTTTACACAAACACCCTTGCTGAGCTTGCTGTGAGGTCGACGTGCTAACCGCAAGGCCACCGTGCCACCCTGAATAAATTCATTAAAAAATGAAATTTAAATCAATTGATTAATTCTTTTTTTGTTGTATCTTTATCAAATTTTTGTTTTATTTAAAAAAATAATTAAAGTTGAGTGTTAATATAGATTTCATCTTGCTTTAAATAATGTTAGTTGATGATAGTGAAGCTCCTGCGCGGCTCACCCTTGATAAGGAAAAAGCGTCTAAACAGCAAGTTGCTTTTAAAACGACAAGAAAAACCTATAAAAATCAAATCAAATCAAATTCAAATTTATTGTCACATACAAATTATACACAGTACAATATGCAGTGAAATGCTTGGTATGACTGTCCAGAATGTAAAGAATTAAACTGTCAGGTAACAAAAAGAAAAACAAAAGAGCAGAGGTCAGATAAATATAAAATGTACAATGTATATAAAAAAACAAGGA
>JAOUQZ010000008.1:16495914-16507770 GCA_028564935.1 Neosilurus hyrtlii | reverse complement strand
TTATGGTGTTAAACGCTGAGCTGTAGTCAACAAACAACATTTTCACATAATTCCCCTTCCCGCTGTCCAGATGGTTCTATAGCGTACGTCTACCCGTTTATCAGTCCTACGGCGTACGTGTACACATGAAAACTCTGTGTTATTCTTTGAAAATATTATGTCTTGTAAAACGTACAAAAGTTTTTCTGATATAGAGTAAAATAGAGAACAAGAGGCGTATAATACAACAGTCTGGTCACGTGATGTGACATCATTGTTAATGATGTAAAATAAGTAAACAGCCAATGATATTATTGTGTTATTGAAATGTTCTCTAAAGCTATGGTTTCTTAATGGTGTACTTTATATGTTAATACTAAGATTGCACGTTTGGTTCCCTCATTTTTATTCCCCTATAAAAAGAAATTATTAAAATGAATTCATCTTGACATAACTGGCTTACTGATCTGATGGTTGGGGGTTTAAGCCCCTGTTAGTACTTGTGTTTGGTTATTTTTTGTTTTCTGGAATCATGTGCTTTTGTTTTGGTTGTCATGGTGCCATGTGCTTTAATTTTGATTTAAACTCCTCCCTTGTGTCCTCCATTTTGTTTTCACCTGTTGCATTTTTGAGTTGATTAGTGTTTGGGAATTCAAGCATTTCCCCACAGTCATCGTGCTAGAATATTCTCTTGGGCCTTCTAGTGTTTGTAAATCTGTTGCCTTGTCGTTTTTGACCTTGCCTGTTCCTTGACCATTCTTGCTAGTCTCTGTGATTGTTGGCTACCTCTGCCTTGTACTCTGGCTTTTTGTATTCTCTGACCATTTCTTATTTCTTTGACTACGAGCTTGCTTGCCATTTTGGTGCGATTTTTTTTTTTTGCCTATTTATTAAATTTTGTGCTCTTCACCATTTCTGTCTGCTAGTGGATTCTTCCCCTCTGTAAAAGCCTAACAGCCCCACTATCTATCTGTCCCCCCCAGTGCAAAGGTCAGCCATGTCTCTCACTGTCTGTGGTGGGAGACATGTAAAAGAACCATTGCTGTCGTCAGCGTGTTTCTGCCCTGTGATGGCCTGGCTAGCTGTTCAGGGTGTACTCCGTGCTTGCCCAGAGATGGGCGCCAGCCACTAATTAGGATTAAGCGGTTCAGAAAATGAATGAATAATCTTGATATATGTGCATGGAGTTCGAGAGTTCCCACAGAAAAATTGTCCATAAACGAAACCATGTGGGAGCTCCGCTTTAAGGCAGTGTCTAAATCTATATATTATAGAGATATATAAATTATACAGTAGAGAGTGAAAGTCTGCAGCTTTAGAAAGAAATGCAGCTGTAGACTAAAAATGCCTTAAAAAAAAAGTGTAATTAACAATTTTATATATAAATTGTATTTTTATATGCTTTATATAAAAAATACTTGACTGAGCAGAAAGCAATAAAATATGAAACAACAGCGATAATTGGTGTGGTGACCCTTTACTTAAAAAAAAAAATTATAGTAGCTTCAGTTGAAGTTTTGTTACAGTACCGCTGGAGATTTTGTCTGCCACACTTTTTTAATATATTTTTTCTCTCTTATGTAATATACTGCTTTTATACAAGAATGATGCAATAAAACCTCCCACATTTCAAAGGTACATAAAAAATTATATTCTTTCATTCATTCATTTTCTAAACCACATATTCTTCATTATGCTCGCAGAGAGGCTGCCACCCATCAGCCGACTCTGGGTGAGGGCAGTTTACACCCTTAATACCTCACCAGGCCATTGCTGGGCCAACACACATACAATCATTCATACTCACTCTCACACCTATTGGCGATTTGGAACAGCCAATCAGCCTACTGTGCATGTTTTTGGATTGTGAGAGAAAACAGGAAAACCTGGAGGAAACCCACGCAAGAATATGAAAACTCCACTCAGAGACTCCCCAAGCCCGGGAATCGAACCCAGGACCATCTTGCTGTGAGGGGAACGTTTGTTAAAGATATTCAAGTTATAATTCACACACATGTAACTTTATTCCGTACAGTCTTTGTATGGATGAAATCCCTCATCTCAGAACATCTCAGGAACTGCACAAGATATCGGCTCAGTGCTTTAATATTCTCAGAGTGCTCCTAGGTCGACAGGTGATTTTCTTTTCAAAGTTGATCCTGTTCCTCTGAAATTTTGAAACTCACTGCAAGATGGTTTTACGAACTGGAACATTTTAGTTCCATGGAATACTGAAACGGGCCAATAGGTAGGCATAGTGGTTAGTATGTCCATATTGCAGCAAGAAGGTCCTGGGTAGCAAGAGGATGTTTCTGTGTTTCTATGCTTGCATGGAAGTACTCCAGTTTCCTTCAAGTACTCCAGTTTCTCCTACAGTCCAGAGATATTCATGTTAGGCTAACTGGTTGTTCTAAATTGCCCCTAGGTGTGAGTGAGAATGGTTGTGTGTTTGTGTGTTGGACCTGCAATGGTCTAGCAAGGTGTTCATGGTGTACCCCACCTTTGGCCAGTGTCGACTGAGATAGGGTCAGCCTCCCAGTGGCCCAGAAGTAATCAGTTCAGCAATTGAGTGAGTGAGTGAGTGGAAATACTGAAACTTCTTCCTATGGCCCTCTGTGCTGCGATCACGGATTGGAGTCAATGCCCGTTTTGTTCCTGACCACGCCATGTTGGGTTTGGGCTACCAACAGACCTTAGCACTTTCTCTCCTGCCTCATTACGTTTTTATCTGTGCAAATAATATTTATTTTCTATTATAATAGTTTTCTTTTTATTTTTTTATTTACTTTTGATATATATTTGGTGTGTGTGTGTTGGGGGTTTGTTGGTCACCCTGAATAACTGCAATATAAAATGTTGTTGTATTGACTCAGTAATGCTGAAGTCAATAAAATTTTTTTCTAAGTTTGTAATAAAAAATAATAATAAACTGCCTAATTTGTGAAAAAAGACTTTCCTCTCTGTACCTTTGTATAAGTTGTTATATTATATTATTGTTATAATATTAATGAAGCAAAGACAAAAATCTTTCAGGTACCACACTGACACCTCATTCAGTTCGGCTCTGTAGAACAAGAGGGTCAGGTGAACTGTTCATTTCACTTTCGCCTCATTTCAACCTGTTTTTTTTTGTTGTAGTTGTTGTTGGTGGTGGTGCTTTTTTTTGTGTGTGCATTTTATATCATAATTTCTTATTGCATGCACACCCTTTGAATTTCTGAGAACCACCAATGTGTTTTATGTCCTCTGAGTGGATTTTAGATCTGCTTGGAGTGGAATAGTGGAATATGCCTCCTTTTTATTGTTTCCCGCTTTTTTATAAAAAATAAAAAAATCTATGCAGACTTGTGCACCCCACCGTATCGTGTTGTTTCATGTTCATAGTTTTAAATATATATTAATTATAAATTATTAATTTTTGTCAATCACCAAAGAGATGTATTTTTTATTTTATTTTATTTATGATTAATCCTTACTGTAAAAATGTTCTGATTTTTGATGATGTCATCACACACATGAGAAAAGTCTCCCTCTCAATTGAATATCAAATATGAAAAATACGTTACAAATTGTAAGATGAATGTGTTTTCTGTGGTAACTGTGACTACTTACTGTGTTACTTAAAAAAACATTATTTATTAAAATATAAATACATATATAATTTATTATTATGTTTGTGTTTTTTATTAAGAATGTTTATTAGCTCCCGCCCCTTGAAAGCTATTGGAATGGCTTCCGTCAGTCCATCTGTCTGTCACACTTTAGTTTACGGACATTTACTTGCCGCACACTGAAGCTGGGGCTTTCATACTTCGTATGTTTGTTCACTACTATGAGTGCTAGACTAAGTTTGTGTATGAGTGACCTTGACCTTCTTTTCAAGGTCACAGAGTCAAAACTGTATATTTAAGTTTCTGGACATTTACTTGCGCATGCTGAAACAGGGGCTTTCAAACTTGCTATGCTTGTCATATATTGAAATGGTCCTTTTGTGGGAGCATCTGGACCCCTGTGGTCTATTTTTTTGCATTTTTGGAAGGAGTCTCCAGTTGTTGGGGTTTTTTTGGACACAAGAAGGCTGGAGCCAACACTGGGTGAAGACGGGGTACACACTAAACAGCTCGCCAGACCAACACACATCCATTCACACTCACATCCATGGGCAATTTGGAACTGCCAATTATCCTAATGTGCATCCTAATGTGTTTTTGAACTGTCGGAGGAAACTCGAGTACCCAGAGGAACCCACACAAGCATGGGGAGAACATACAAACTCCACATAGAAACACCCGAGCCGAGCTAGGGACTCAAACCCATGAAAATCTATACACACATTTATTTAGCAAGTTTGAACACCCCAATTATGCAGCTCACAAATCTTATTCCATCTGAAACAGAGAAATCTTTTTATTCTCACTAATGTAGCGCAGCTTCATGATTCACTCACTTTTTTGACATCTAGAACTAAGGGGGTGAATCGATATTTTGACTTTCGCCTGAGTATTTTTTTCTTACAGGACGGTAATGGAGGAAGACAGTAAATAAGTGGATGGTGGGTGGGGGGGGGGGGGGGGGGGGTATCTTGACAAATGAATCCATTAACATTTCCCTGTGTCGCCTGGCACTGAGATTTGCCGTTTATGGGGCAGAAAAAACAGGCCTATAAATCTGAGCTGGCTGTGTGCAAAAAAAAAAAAGAACCACGAAGGTGCTGCTCTGGAATACACCATCCCATGATGCAGCACTTTATCCCACCCAGGAATGGCATCTTTATCTGCCTAAATTAAGTTTTGATTCCTTGCCACATACGGCACTGCAAATCACTTTTAACACCGATATCAAGAGCTGCAGTAAAATATGCCTCGGGCGCTTGGAAGGGCGTAAGCAATGGATGGTGAGAGGGGGAAGGGTATATTTATATATTCCCATGTCCGCTATTGTCTCCAGCCAGGATGCTTGCAGTTGCACCAGTACTCTGTCTTCTTCTCACTTAGGAAAAAAAGGATTATGAGTCAAGGTTTATAGCCACAATAAATTTCTAGTTTAAATTAGATTTTTTTTAAGCAGTACATCAAAAAAAATAGGTTAGTGTGACTTCTGTTTCAGTTCACTACCCTACACGCCATGCGCCAGCTCTGCAGTTTTGGGCCTAGGAAGATTGATGGAGTGTGTTCAAGGGCGCCGATGGATCGCGCAGATTGTTAATGTCTTTGTTAAGTGAGTTGTGGAGAAATGGGAGGACTGACTGACAGGTTTTTCATCATTAAAAGGAGGTTTGATTGGCAGGTGATGTGAAAGCATATGCAGGAAGCTTCGGAGGAGGGGGGTATCACTGCAATATCAGTTTCTGAAGTAATAGCTGTAGGTGTGTTCTTTGTTGTGTCGGCGCTCGTCAGGGGCGAACACTTGTACTGCAAAAAATAATTAACAGTGCATCCGATAAGATTTGTCTGGAGGTCTCTAATGGATAAACAGGTGGATTTTTCTTTTTTTTTTCTTTTACTCATACAGCGTGCCCTTAATTTCACCCATGAAAACAAAGATCTGTCTCAAACAATAAGCCAGCTACATTTAGTTAGATGTCTGACAAGATTGCAATCAAAATATAAATAAAAGTGCTGGGACGGAAGGCAAGTTTTCAACCAGAACCTTTTTTTTAAAACCCCTATGAGCCCCTATTTTTCAGTCATTCTTTGTCTACCTTTTAACTAAGGACAAAACCAGTCAAAACGCTTTAACTGGCAACCGCAGAACAGCTGTACACTGAACTCCTATGGGACAAACAATCATAACAATGTAAACTGCAAGTTCTGGCCACTGGCAGGCTTATAAAGTGTCTGTTAACATAGAAATGATCCGTACAGATATATACCTCTGTTGGTTTGCTTCAGTAACTGGGCAGTGGTGGCTCTGCGCTTAAGGCTCTAGGTTAATGATCAGAAAGTTGGGGGTTTGGTGTACTGGTTAGCATGTCCACCTCACAGCAAGAAGGTCCTGGGTTCAAGTCCTGAGCTTGGTGAGGGCGATTCTGTGTGGTGTTGACATGTTCTCCCTATGCTTGTGTGGGTTTCCTCTGCTGGTTCAAAGATACACATTAGGCAAACTGGCTGTTCCAAATTGACTCTCAGTGTGAGTGTGAATGGTTGTGTGTGTGTGTGTGTGTGTGTGTGTGTGTGTGTGTGTGTGTGTGTGTGTGTGTGTGTGTGTGTTTTGACCCTGTGGTGGTCTGGCGAGGTGTTCAGGCTGTACCCAACCTTTACCCAGTGTTGGCGTAGATAGACTCCAGCCCCCCCGTGACCCTAATAGGATGAGTGGCTGGACCGTGAGGGATGAGAGAGTGACTGATTTAGAAGTATTTGTATAAAAGAAAATGTATCATATATGATATATATAAATATATGTGTGGGTTTTTTATGATACTGTGGTTTTTTTGGGTTTTTTTTTGTATGATACTGACCGGCTCACTGTACATGATCCGGCTTCTAATGGCTGCCAATTAAAGGAATCATCACCATACCATAACAACAGACCAGTATACATAATGATGGTGTTTTGTAAATGAAATAACAGACCACAGAATGCTGTGACTGACCAATCAGAAATCAATATCAGTATTTAAATGTGCCTTGTAGTAAATTGATTTAAAAATGATTTTATTACTTCCACTAATGATTTGCTCCGTAGTAACAGTGTGGTATACTTAGCAACAGTCTGTTTTTAAAAAATGAACAGACTGCTGAAAACTGTAATTGACCAATCAGAATCAAGTATTCTAATGAGTGATGTAATGAACATATTTAAAAATTCTTTATTGCTTCCACTTATGATTCGCTCCATAGTAACGGTGTGTTATACTTACCAACGTTTTTTTAATAATGAACAGACTGCTGAATACCTGAACTGACCAATCACAATCGAGTATTTAAAAGAGTGATGTATTCAACCGTTTAATATTTATTCTACAGCTTCCACTAATGACTCACTCCACTGTAACAGTGTGTTATACTTAGCAACACGGTTTAAAAAAAATTAACAGACTGTTAAATACCTTAACTGACCAATCAGAATCAAGTATTCAAAAGTGTGATGTAATCAACAGTTTAAAAATAATTGTATTTCTCCCACTGATGATGTGCTCCACTTAATAGCATACTGTTTAAAAAAATGAGAATTCTGTAACTGAACAATCAAAAAGTATTCAAGTATTTAAACGGCCATTGTTATAATAATGTTATTAAGCACAGATGGGTTTTATATGTGCTACGGATTTGGAAATGACGTACAGTACCTCGAACTTGTACATGCATTATTGACAGAGCGGGGAAAGGATAATGTGTAAGCCACAGAGAAATGTTTGATCTGTGTCAATATTAGGGAACAAGCAGCGGTGGGTGATGTAAACGCATATGCACAAATATTAAATGGAGGCAAAGCAGGGTGTATCGCTACTATATCAAGTTCATAAAGAATAGTTTACAAAGTATCTGTGTTATTTCTCTCCCTCTCTCTCTCTCTCTCTCGCTCTCTCTCTCTCTTTTTTTCACACTCTCTCTGTATACATGTCTTCATCTGATTAACGCTGGCACAATTCATTAACGTATAATGGCCCATTAACAGGTTTACCACCGTATCAATTAAGTGAAAAACTTCCCCTAAAAGGTGATATGGAACAAGCACTTTGTTTTATTTATGTATGAGTGTCTTGCTTGTCGAGATGCATTTTATCTTTCCACTCTTTATATTGCCGCACTTCCATTATGTACTAAAGAATCACTTGATGCAGTTTTAATATGGTTCGTTCTGAGGTTGAACACTCTAGAGACGCATGAATTCATTTTTTTTTAAAACTGGAAAATATATCTCATGAAACAGCCTTTTTAATGGCGCTGAAATTGTAGTGGCGGCATGGTGACGTTATGGTTAGTACATCCGCCTCAAAGCAAGAAGGTCCTGGGTTTGAGTCTTGGACTTGGCCACATGTTCTCCCCGTGTTGTATGTGTTTCCTCCGGATACACCGGTTTCCTCTGACAGTTCCAAGGTTGTGTGTGTAACTGTGAATGGTTATGTGTGTGTTGGCCTTGAGATGGACTGACGAGCTACTCTGGGTACACCCTGCCTTCTCCCAGAGTGGGCTGAGATAAGCTTCAGCCCCCCCATGACCCTTAAAAAGAGTAAGTGGTTCAGCAAATTGTTTTGTATGTATACATTAAAAGTGGTGCTAGATAATAAAACAACAATCGTTTAAATCGTTTACATATATTTTGAATAATTTTTTAAGATGGTCCACATTATCAAAAAAAAAGGTCCAGGTTAACCAGAGGAGTCTTCAAAGGCTTTTCCATTAAAGTAAAACACACTGACATTAATCTAATATATTCGTGCCCTCTTCTAACCCAGCTGTAATTATGATACATTTATTGTAAAACAGAATGGCACCAAGGAGACAAGCAGAAATACGGCGGGACGGGGACAGACAGATAAAAAAAACAAAGAAAAAAATGTTTATGCAGAGATTTGTACTTAGTGTATTGAGTTTATATAATTTTAGAGACTGATGGTAATTGTTATTATAATTTTTTTAATCCAGTAATACGTTTCTACTGCAAGAACTAAATTATAAAATATTACTTACCTTTTTTGTAGTGTTTTTCTTTACTTAACCTGTTTTTTATTAAATTTTAGAAAAGAAATTCGTTTACTTAGTCCAACATCTTAATACTGTATATAATTATTTTTACTTTACATTTTTTATACAGCATTAGAATACATGGTGTTTAAGATAAAATAAAGATGAAGATTTATTTTCTCTTCTGTGAATGATTTAGTAATGTTTGTTCATTAAGTAACAAAAGATCATAAGAGGGTGAGAGGAGATTAGATTCAGGTTAATGTGTTTTTTTTTTTAATGGAAAACACCTTTACAATCTTTAAGGATCTCATCATCATCATCATTATCATCATCATCATCATTTTCTTCTGCTTGATCCAGGGTGGGGTAATGGGGGGAGTAGCCTAAGCATTGAGGTCCGGACCTCCCTCTCCCCATCCAGCTCTTCTGGATGGGACATCAAGGCGTTCCCAGACCAGCCGAGAGGCATAGTCCCTCCAGTGTGTTCTGGGTCGACGCCGGGGCCTTTTCCCGAGTGGACATTCCCAAAACACCGCACCAGGGAGGCGTTCGGGAGGCATTCTGATCAGGCGCAAGAGCCACCTCAACTGGCTCCTTTCAAGCAGCGTTTCTACTCCGAGCTCCTCCCGATGGCCGAGCCTATTTATTCTATCTATTGTCATGGCGAAAAGTGTCCAGTTCATGATGCAAGAGATTCAAATCATTTTACAGATGTTTATTTAGCCTTTAGGTAAAGAAAAGCATACAATTAATCACACACAAGCTCTGCAATTTGCTTATGTACTGCCCATTCCACTCTGTTTGGTCTATCATTCTCTAACTCTAGACTCTGATTGGTCCCTTATGACATCATGTCTTTACGTGACCTTTTTCTGGTTGGTCCCTGATGACCTCATACCTCAACAAGTTTCCACGGGTCTCAACATGTCCCAAGTCTCAACCTGTCCCGAGCTGACCTTGAAGGCTCTGCGCTGCCCTTCACTTATGACGGCCATTTTGTTTATTTTCAAGGTTCAACATTTTGTTCCACCCCAGTGCAGCTAACTGGGTAATCAAATGCCAGCCAAGTCTCTCACTGTCTATAGTGAGAGGCATGTAAAAGAACCATTGCTGATTTTTGTCAAGAGTAGGCTGCATAGCCGTCAGGGTGTTTCTGCCCTGTGATGGCCTGGCAAGCTGTACAGGGTGTACTCTGCCCTCGCCCAGAGTCGGCTAAGATGCGCGCCAGCCTCCCTGGTGACCCTAATTAGGATTAAGCGGTTCAGAAAATGACATGACATTTTGTTCCAATGTTCCGTGTTCAAGGACAGTCAAGCAATACTAGAGTGGAATGAGCCCTACATAAAATAATAAAATAATCTTACACACACTTTAGTGAATAAACTTCTCAAACAATAGTCATTGGACAGTTCTCCATTTCAGGATTAATAATGTCTTTAAACAAAGGATATATGATCACTCATTCCAAAGATATTACACTTTCTGTACTCATATTCATGTCGATGCTGTTAATGATCAATTATTAATTCTAGTATCTGATAGGGAAGTACAGCAATATGCATAGGATTTATGGGGGATTAAATATATGACATTATGACATTTTAGATCGACAGGCCATAGGCCTTCCACAGTTCATGGGTCCAAAACCCACAGCGCCCCCAGTGGCACCTGATACCCCGATTTCCTCCACTACACTATCTATCTATCTATCTATCTATCTGTTTATATACATCACCATTAGCCTATGCAATCATTCACTCTATATTTAGAGCACTTTACTGGCAACTCTGTTACTAATATTGTCTTTATGTACTAAACACACCGTCCCAAATGATCAAACACACTGTCCATATTGTCCAGAAAATAAGACACTGTGTCAAATGGCCAAACATACTATTCCAAATGACAACATGCCATTCCATACTGTTCATAATTACCAAATATTTGGTACCAAATGACCAAACACATTGTAACATACTGTCCCAAATGACCAAACAAATTCTTCCAAATGGCCAAGCATACTATTCCAAATGACCACATGTGCTGTCCCAAATAAGCAACGATTTGTGGTGCAGATTTGAAACAGATGGTTTCAAATGACCAAGCATGCCGTTCTATACTATACAAAATCACCAAATATTCTGTAACAAATGACCAAACAAATTATCCCATACTGTCCCAAATGACCAAAAATACTGTTCCCATTAACAAATCATATTGTCCCATAATCCCTATAATTATCACATATACTGTACCAAATGTGCCATGCGATGGCCTGGTGAGCTGTACTCTGCCCTCGCCCAGAGTCAGCTGAGATAGGCACCTCGTGACCCTAATTAGGATTAAGCGGTTTAAAAATGAATGAATGAACTGTACCAGATGACCAAGCATCCATCCTGTACGATCCATAATGATCACACGTCTTTAATGAACAAACAAGCTATTCCATACAGCCCCATATTTCTTCCAAATGACCCAAATGACTAAGCATTGGTCCCATTCTGTTCATTTTTATCAAACACACTGTCCCATACTGTACCTGTCACGTCTGTAGCCAACTCTTTCCCCCACTCTCACACACCACGAGTGCACTCCCCCGAATTCAAAACAATCACCACTTGCACCTCATTTCCGGGACTGATCACCACCTCCATATAAGCCCCTGCTAGACACACTTCGGCATCTAGCCTCGTTGGATGTACACGTGTTTTCACCACTACTCCTTCTAGAGCTTTGGACTCACCTACTTCTACACTCGCTCCTTGTCTCGATCTCGTCCCTCTCCTCCCGGATCCTTATCCTTTTCTCCGTTGTGTTTGTCTGTTTTTGTTCGCCCCTCGTGGCAGGTTTCTTTTCCTACCAGTTCCATGTTTGTCGGTTTGCGTTTGCCCCTCGTGAAAGGTTTCAGTTTATATCCCGTCAGTGTGTTGTCTGGGTTTTTGGTTCCCTGAGCCATTGTGTCAAGTTTATAATAAACGTGATTAAGGTTACCCTTCTGGTCTCCGGGAAGTATCGTAACAGTACCAAATCATCAAACATACTGTCCAAAAATAAAATGCTTTGTCAAATGGCCAGACATGCTATTCCAAATGACCACATATACTGTCCCATTTGACCAAGCCTACTGTTCCAAATGACAAATCATATTACCCCATAATGGACATAATTACCATATATATATATATATATATATATATATATATATATAGAGAGAGAGAGAGAGAGAGAGAGAGAGAGAGAGAGAGAG
>JAOUQZ010000008.1:16470806-16492097 GCA_028564935.1 Neosilurus hyrtlii | reverse complement strand
ATAAACACTGCTGAGCAGAGAGTCTTGCGAATTAATGAAATTAAATGTGTATAGAATAAATAAAAATAAAAATATTGGTTTTTTTTAAACATTTGAAATACGGTATATTGCAAAAGTCTTATAAACACTGCTGAGCAGAGAGTCTTGCGAATTAATGAAATTAAATGTGTATAGAATAAATAAAAATAAAAATATTGTTTTTTTTAAAACATGGTCTGCTGTACAAACATTTTGTAACAATAAAATTTGTAATGAAATTAAAATCTATATCAGTTCAGACAAAAAAAAAAAACAGGGTGCTTGTATTTCTCACCTGTTTAGACATCCGCTGATATTTTTTCTTACCCTAACCTTAATCATCCCAACTAAACGCCTAATCACAACCCATACCCTAACCTTTATCTAAACCTAATTCTATCCTGAAACCCAAAACCATTAATAGTGAACAATGTAAGTTATGTGTGTGTCCACACAGGCGAAAGAGTGTGTGTGTGTGTGTGTGTGTGTGTGTGTGTGTGTGTGTGTGTGTGTGTGTGTGTGTGTGTGTGTGAGAGGGACAGTTCAGCGTCTTGTACAGTTCAGTTCTTTTGGTCTTGTACAGTTCTGGGTGTATATGTGTGTGCGTGTGTGTGTGTATGTGTGTGTGTGTGTGAGAGAGAGAGAGAGAGAGAGAGAGAAAGAGACAGAGAGAGAGATTTTTGTGTAATTCAGTCCTGGGTGTTGAGGAGCGTGATGGCTTGAGGAAAGAAACTGTTACACAGTCTGATTTTGAGGGCCCGAATGCTCTGGTACCTCTTTCCAGATGGCAGGAGGGTGAAGAGTATGTGTGAAGAGTTTGTGGGTTCATCTACAATGCTGTTAGCTTGTCTGTAAATGTCTGTGATAGAGGGAAGAGAGACTCCGATGATCTTTTCAGCTGTCCTCACTACCCCACTGAAGGGTTTTACGATCCGAGACGGTGCAGTTCCTAAACCAGGCAGTGATGCAGCTGCTCAGGATGCTCTCGATGGTCCCTCTGTAGAACACAGTCAGGATTGGAGGAGGGAGATGGGCTTTGCTCAGGAAGTAGAGGCACTGCTGGGCTTTCTTGGTGATGGAACTGGTGTTGAGTGACCAGGTGAGGTTCTCTGCCAGATAAACACCATGGAATTTGGTGCCTTTGATGATCTCCACAGAGGATCTGTCGATGAACAGCGGGAAATGGTCACTCTGTGCTCTCCTGAAACAACAACCATCTCTTTAGTCTTGTCGATGTTCAGAGACAGGTTGTTGGCTCTACACCAGGCTGTTAGCTGCTGCACCTCCTCTATGTAAGCTGCCTCATAATTCTTGCTGATGAGACCCACCACGGTCGTGTCATCTGCCAACTTTATTATGTGGTTGGATCTGTGCATTGCTGCACAGTCGTGAGTAAACAAAGTGAACAGCAGTGGACTGAGCACACAGCCTTGAGGAGCTCCTGTGTTCAGTGTGTTGGTGCTGGAGATGCTGTTCCCAATTCGGACTGACTGGCGTCTCCCAGTCAGGAAATCCTGAATCCAGTTGAAGAGAGAGGTGTTTAGGCCCAGCAGGCTCAGCTTCTTAATTAGCTGCTGAGGGATGATTGTGTTGAATGCTGAGCTAATGTCTGTGAAAAGCATTCGTACATATGTGTCTTTACAGACCAGGAGTGTGAGGGCCAGATGGAGGTTTGTGATGATGGCATCGTCCGTAGAACAGTTAAAACGATACTCAAACTGCAAGGGGTCCAGTGAGGATGGTAGCTATGACTTGATGTGCCTTATGACAAGCCTTTCAAAGCATGAATTCACAAAGTGTGAATGCAACGGGACGGTAGTCGTTGAGGCAGGAAACAGTAGACTTCTTAGGCACAGGGACGATGGTTGTTGTCTTGAGGCATGTTGGGATGATGGAGCTGCTCATCAAGATGTTGAAGATGTCAGTGAAAACATCTGCTAGCTGCTCTGCACACTCCCCGAGCACTCTGCCAGGAATGCTGTCTGGTCCAGCAGACTTCCATGTGTTGACTCTGGGTGGAGTTCTCTTCACGTCAGGCGTGGTGAGAAAGAGCGCCTGGTCGTTAGGAGGAGGGATGGTCTTCCTCACTCTGTTGGTTTAAAACTATATTCTGGTCCTTAATATGTAGCAAGTACTAGCAGACACACATGCAGTCGTGTTTCCATAACTACTGTTGAAGCAAACACAACTTAATTCACAACTTAGAGAAGCAGTTTTCAATTCAGCAATGATTAATCAGACCAAGAGGAATGCAGCATACAGTCAGACAATCATACAAGTTGATCTTCAGAAATCGATCCCAAAGACAAAGACCTCACACAGTACAACCTCTTTATATTGTCACTTAACTCCTCCTACGTTTATGTGATCAGGTACCTCACCCTGGGTTTACACTAGGGCCACAATCTGTATCTGCAATCTCCACAATCTGAGAGAATCGTAATGAGTGTGGGGGGTCGTGGGCTCAAATTGTGATGATCTTGAGGGAACTTAGTGGAATTGTGATGGTCTTGAGGGAACATGGAGGAATCATGATGTTCTTGAGGGAACTTGGTGAAATCATTATGATTATCCACGATTATTTCAATTCAATGCCAATTGTGACAAAACATGGGAATCATGGTAGAGCTATACAGAGTGTAACAGACCTTGATGCACCATCATTCGGGATCTTGATAAACTTAACACAATTCCTTAAAGTTTCATCTCTTGGATGCAGCTTGCCTCCCTTTTATACCCCAGAAATCATGCTCCAAGCATGCTCAATAATCGTGGAGCACCATGCTTTTTTGAATTGTAGAGATTGTGGACATCACGGCCCCAGTGTAAACCCAGGGTTACTCCTGTTATATTTGGGTTGCCATGATTATTTCTTAGCCCTCTGATTGGCTGTCATGTTTTGTACATTTTGTACTGTCCTGCCCTCATTATTTCTTAACCCTTTAAGCATGACCAAGCACTTGCCTAGTCACGCTTAGACATCATATTCTTCTATGTTCTTGTTTTGCCTGGCCATACTGCTTGCCTGGTCATGCTTTGACATGTTTTAGACTTGTCTTGACTTGTTAACATTCATTCATTCATTTTCTGAACCATTTAATTCTAATTAGGGTCGCGGGGAGGCTGGCACCCATCTCAGCCGACTCTGGGTGAGGGCAGAGTACACCCCGGACAGGCTCGTCAGGCCATCGCAGGGCAGAAACATGTTGATGGATATGGATCTCTTGTTGAAAATCAGCAATGAACTGTGAGAGATATGGCCGGCCTTTGATAACCCAGTTAGCAGCACTGGGGGGGGGGAAGCAGTTAATAGTGGAGCTTGAACCCCTGACCTTAGGATCAGTAATCCAGCACCCTACCACCATTCCACCACTGCCCATGTTTAAGACACAGATTTATGTCCCCACGACATCATGAATAACTAGCCCACACACAAACACACATCACTTGTGATCCCTAATCACTATTTGCTAAAGCGCTTAAACTTGCTAGGGTCGCGGAAGGATGGGATACACTCTAAACAGCTTGCGAGACCATCCCAGGGCCAACACACACACACAACCCTTCACACTCAGCTTGTGATCCAAAAATGCTAAATAAAGGAAAACCTTGCCATATAAACATTTACACATGTTGTTACTTGTTCATGTAGAGCTTTCTAAAAAAACAAGTTCCTTGGAATGAGCTGTTACTATAGAAACAAGAACGAGTGCATTCATACAAACCTCTGAGTTGCAGCCGCACCACTATCCGAGCTGCCGTTCCAGAAAATTATTCAACTTCTGACCAGTTGAAACAGATAAATAAAAACATTCAAGAACACACTACTGTACACATCCATTCCTGTGTATTTACAGCATAATATCTCTGTCCTTCATCCTCACTCTCTGTATTCACAAACTAGAATTCTATAGAATATCTCACACTCCTGCTACCCTTAAGGACACCCAACCTTCAGCACACTCCTTCTGATTAAAAACGGCTGCTACAAGGGTATAAAGTGGAAATTGCACTAGATAAAGAAGATAGATTAAAAGAGCCCAGCATTGCTCAGCGTTTTAGACTTTTTCTTCTGTTTCTTCTTCTTGGGCACATTGAGTAGAGGAAATGATGTCAAGGTAAGTCACCTCTAGTGTTCCGTGGGATAAAAGCGAGGCATTACTCAACAAAACACAATACACACTCCTCTCTGTGTTCCCATCAGGGAGCTTTCTTTTAGGTTTGCGAACACCAGCAGGTCACCACACCGCCTTCATGAGCTTTAATTCACAGCTGAGTTCAAATAAATTGTTTTGAAAGGTGTTATCACAGCTTTATATTCATGCACTTCCCTTTTTGTTAGCTAACTGGTTTTATCTAAGAATCAACTCACACAAACTCACCTGGCACATAAGCCAAGTCTAACAATGAGTGGATTAAAAAAAGAAAAGACAGACATGAGGTTTTATGTGCAGAGACATTTAAAATTTATTAGACTTGTGGTGCATACAGCCATCCTGTGCCTGGAAGACTGTGAGAACTGATTGGATGGGCTTTTAGAGAAGAATGGGTGCATGACATGCGTTTTTTTCCCCCGTCACTCAAACGTAACATGAGAAAATCGTGGTCGTCTGAGAATTCATGCATACAAGGTGCAAGGAGGTGTATAGAGCTTTCCTCTGAGGGTGTCACGCCATCCCTTGATATATATGTGCAGCAGTCAGCTAGCATCACATGTCCCAGAAAGAGTGTGCTTGATTTCACCCCTCCTGGGTGGTAACTGTCATGTGAGAGGGGAAAACTCCTTAATGGGTGGGAATTGAATACAATAACAGTAAATTACAGAGTAAATCAGGAAAAATCACAAAATAAAAAAAATAATAATAAATAATCATAATAATAATAATAGTGGCATGGTGACATAGTGTTTAGCATGTATGTCTCACAGAAGCAGGTCCTGGGTTTGAGGCCCGGGGCTCGGCAAGGGTGTTTCTGTAAAGAGTTTGCTTGTTCTCCCGTGCTTGCATTGGTTTCCTCCAGGTACACTGGTTTCCTCCGACAGTCCAAAGTATATTAGGCTAATTGGCTGTTTCAGATTGTCTCTAGATGTGGTTTGTGTGTGTTGGCCCTGCAATGGACTAGTGAGCTGATAAGGGTGTACCCCGCTTTCACACAGAGTCAGATAGGTTCCAGCCTTCCAGTGACCGTGAGTATAAAGTTTCAGCAAATGAATGAATGAAGTAATAATAACAGTAAGATTTATGAGATTCAATTTAGTGTCAGCAATTAAGTTCTCGACTGTAGAGAATGGGTAGAGTTGTGAGAGACAGGGGTACTGACATGTTCAGTGATGGTGTGGAACTATAAAAGGATTAAAACTACAATGTAATTCTGAATTTGTCAGAGAGAAATCTATAGTGCAGATCAATGTAGCAGGACAGGCAGGTGGGGTCATCAGATGAATATCCTTACTCCTAGAGGGTGAAGACACAGAAGACAGAAATAAAATTGGGAAATGAGGCTCACTAATGCACAAAATGATCAGTCTCTCTCACTCACTCACTCATTCGCTGAGCCGCTTAATCCTATTAGGGTCATAGGTAGGCTGGAGCCCATGAACACCCTGAACAGCTCACCACAGAGCCAACACAAACACACACAAAACCACTCATACTCACACTTGGATCCAGTTTGGAACAGCCAATTAGCCTAACATGCATGTCTTTGGACTTTAAGAGGAACCTGGAGTACCCTAAGAAAACCCACGCAACATATAGACTCCACACAGAAACACCCGAGCCAATAAGCAATCTCACTGAAGGCTAAACTCAGAACAGGTGTGCACATTAGGTAACAACTCATGACAGGACCAAAACAAATGCATACAGAAATTTAAACCAAGGGCGCATGAAGTCATCGGAGGAATATATGTAATCAACGAACTTGGATGAAGCGTGCATGAAGAAGTGTAAATAGAAACTGAGAAACAAGACTCACCAACGCACAAAACAACCGACAAAACGTGAAGTCTCGATGAGACATAGGAACAGGAGGGTCAGAATAAACAAACGGAGAAGCTTCTTGCATTCAGTAGCATTCCGATGACAGAACGTATACAGCAAGCGCGTGGAGAGAATTCAAAGCAAGATGTGATAGAAGGTAGTAACAGTGACAGTTACTCCTCCAGACATTTGATTCATTACTTCAGTTTCTACCCTGTGGCTTTGGTTAAATATCAAAAAGTCGACCACTGCGTTGCTAGCAAATTTAAAAGTTAAAAGTTCTTTATTTAAGCCTTCCAGCGTGGTGAATATGTGATTTCACACCTCACATTAACTGCTATAATAAATGTATAAGTAGATCTGACAGCTTCCATCACTCCATAACTTCTTTTCTAAGAGTATTGTGTCAGTTTTCTTTCAAGGTTCTCTCAGACATCCTGAAATCACACAGATGGCCATGTTGTGTCACATAGTCTTCTAGGGATTGTGCGTTGCGTTGAATTGAAATCTCTCATGACTGAGGAGGACAGAGCCAAATCTAGGCGAAGGTGGGGCACACCCTGAACTACTCACCAGTCCATCACAAGGTCAACACACACAGAGGCAACAATTCACAATCTCACTTGGACTGTAGGAGGAAACCAGAATACCCTGAGGAAACGCATGCAATCACAGGCAAACTCCACACAGAAAAGCCTTAACCGAGTCTGGGACTCATACCCAGAACCTTCTTGCTGTGAAGCAATCCCTATGCCAGCATGTTCGCATTCATTTTGTTTTATAGTTACGGGCAGCACGGTTGTGTAGTGGTTAGCATGTCCGCCTTACAGCAAGAAGGTCCTGGGTTTGAGTTCTGGACTTGGCGAGGGCGTTTCTCTGGGAAGTTTTCATGCTTTCCCAGTGCTTACATGGGCTTCTTCCGAGTACTCAGGTTTTCTTCAACAGTCCAAAGACATGCACATAAGGCTAACTGGCTGTTCCAAATTTCACAGAGATGTAAATATCAGTGTGAATGGTTGTGTGTGTGTGTGTTGCCCTGCAATGGTCTATTAAGCTCTTTAGGGTGTACCCCGCCTTTGCCCAATGTAGGCTGAAACAGACTACAAATCCCTGCAATCCTATTAGGATTAAGCAGTTCGGCAAATGAGTGAGTGGCTGAACATAATTAAAAATAATAAATGTCACACGGCTAAGGCTTTCCTCTTTTGGCCTATGTAGACCTACTAAGAGCTATTGATTAAATAATACCTCGCCATACAGAGCATATCTAGCCTTACAGTGCAATTAACCAAGGAGAATGATTTCCTCCCAAAGTTACAGAGCTTAAACTAACATAAATGTTTGCACAAAGAGTTTCGGAGCGAAACGAACAGAAGGCAACCTACATGACTCAAGGCGACTGTTATTAGGAAAGCTCCCTGGCAGCTTTTACAGCAGAATGTGAAATAAACTGCATTTTTAAAAGTTCAAACATCCCATATGCATGCTCCTGAAGTTTTAATTAAAAGGAATAGCTTGGCTGTATCATGGCATAACCATGGAAACCACCACTGAGAAACTCAATGTCTTCTGCACTCAGAGTGCCACGTCCAGCATTATAAAAGCAGACCACCCATGATAACACCCGCCTTGTGTGTAAATGTGCTTTTGGAGCTGTCACTTAGAAAGATTAAAGGAAGTGCCGTGTTAATAGTCATGCAGCAAAAAGGAGGATCTCTGATCCGATGGCATAGTGGCGTTCCAGTGGCTAATATGTAGAGAGGCTGGCAGGAGTACTTGTCTCTGTGCATGTCCAGCATCAAAGAGGGCCATGTCATGACTTATACATAATACAATAGCAAGTCGTGGCTTTGATTTTATGCCTTTTGATTTTTGTGTATTTGATAAGCCTGTCAGACATTAAAGCTGTCCATCAAGACTAGTACAAGGCCTTTTTTTCAGGACATAGTTCAGAAATGGAGAACACCATGTGTTATGTAGATGCTGCTGGACAGTGGTCATAAACGTTGTCGGTTCAAATTCTAGGCCAGCCATGACCTTTCTCACTCACAAACTAGTCAACCATTTTTCTTCATCCATACATTTGGTGAACTGTTTAATCCTGTTAGGGTCACAGGGAGGCTGGTGCCTATCTTAGCCAACACCGGCCAACAGCAGGGTATACCCTGAACTGCTTGCCAGTCCATTGCAGGGCCAACACACACACACACACACACACACACACACACACCATTCACACTCACATCTAGTGGCAATTTATAATACCCGATTAGCCTAAAGTACATGTGTTTGGATTGTCGGAGGAAACTGGAATACCTATAGGAAACCCACGCAAGCATTAGGAAAACATGCGAACTCCACATAAAAATGCTCTTTGCTGAGCCAGGGATTTGAATCCTGGACCTTCTTGCAGTGAGGCAGACGTGCTGATCACCATGCTGCCTCCATTTTTTCTTGCCACTTGCTTTTCTTGTAACTGTAAAGCATGAAAATGATTACCAACCCACAAATGATGACCAAATTCACAATTTGTAGTCACCCTTTGGCTTTCATTAATCTGTTCTTGTGTTGGTGAAGGTCATAGAGGATGCCAATCCTATCCCAAGAACACTGGGCACAAATTGGAAATACACCCTGGATGGGATGCAATCATTCATCAGGATCTACCTACAACCATATTCATGCACACCTGACCATCTAATCATTGACTCTAGAAGTTTTTAATCAACTAAAAGAAATGTGTCAGCAGTTGGTTGGAGATACAGTAAAAACCTGCAGGAAGGTGCAGTAGATCTCCGGAAGAAGGTTGGAGACCACTGTTTTAGAGCATCCTCAGATAAGGAACCATCTAAAGATCCACTGAGGAATCGGGTAGTCCTTTCAAATCGAAAGTCAGAATTTCTAAGCTCCAGCTCCTGAGATTCATTGGTATATCTGAAAAAACTATCCTGGTGAAAAACATTATGACCTTGAAGTTTCACTCTGAGTATCCCCAAGAGGTGCTTTTTGTCTGGGAATAAACATAGCATACAAGGATTAAAATGAGAATGAAAATAAATATATTATTATATGAAAAGGAAATGTTGTCAATAGTAAAGAAAATCATACGTGACTCTCACAATACTAAGCATCCGTTATATAAGGAATATCAGTTGCTAGCAAGTGGGCATACTACCCGCAGGCAAACTAATATTTATGTTTACATGTCTGAAATTATTCTTTATGTTTCTAATAATGTCTTTTACTGTGTGCCAATTTTTTATGCATTGGATGACGAATGTAATTTTTATGTTCCTTTCTGTTTTATTTTTTAAAATGAATAAAAACTTTTAAAACAACAATCCTTAAAAACAAACAAAATTAGATCCTTGGAAATAGGGGTCGATGATCATCGTACTAATTAATATTTTTCAAAGATTTAAAGTGCTAAATTATGGTTTTCTGGGTCAAGAAATCCATTAGAACACATCTCGAGTACATATTTTCATTCTCTTTTTAATCCTTATATGCTCTGTTTATTCCCAGACAAAAAGTGCCTCTTGGGTATCCTCAGGGTGAAATTTCAATGTCGTTGAGGAAGGGGTAAATGTTGTCCGATTGAGAAAAAAAAATCAACCAGAGAGTTTTTTCAGCTATTCCAATGAATTTCAGGGGGTGGAGCTTAGACTTTCTGACTTTTGATGTTTAAGGACCACCCTACTGAGGAAGTTTTTTGTTCTATAAATGAACTCTAAAACATCTAAAGATCCACCTAGGAACCATTTTCTTCCATAGGAGAACCCTTAACCATCTAAAGATTCAGTGAGGAATCTTTTTCTTCCATAGAAGAACCCTTAACCCTAAAATAACCTAAAATTGTACACTTGCATTTGGTTCCTATTCTAAGAACCACTAAGGAACCGTTAACCAGGCAAAGATTTACTGAGGAACCCATAACCATCTAAAGATTTATAAAGGAACCATTTTCCTAAAAGTCTAACCATGAGCAGATGGAATTTGTATATTTAGTTATTCAATGCTGTAATTTCCCCTGCCTTGAACCATAAAAATGTAACATGCCCCCCACGATAGGGACGATTGATGAGGCCATATTGCAAGACACACCGCCTCTTATCACGGCTTCAGACAACAGGCACCAAGGCCTGGGGAGCAGAAATCTGCATGCTCAGGTTATCTAGACTTGTGCTTCTCTTCCTGACATAATTATTGATTTTGTCTCGTGACCCCAGAGCATGTTTTCAGCAGTTAGCGCAGCTAAATGAATATCAGGAGAATGACGATAAGCAGTGCAAATGTACCTAAAGAGGGGGGAAATAAGGGGCTTTAGTGATTAGGTTTCTGAGAGCCTTGTTTCCTGCAGCTTGCTTAGTGCTACAGATGTAGCTTATAGGTGAAATATTAACAAGAACGTCGTTTCCATGCTGCCTTTGATGATGTTAATGCTGCTGAACTTTTGTTTAAAGTTCTGGAGGAATTGGGTCGAGCAAACAGTTGTTATAAGCAGGCTTGCAGATGTTTAGAGGGTTTTTTTTATCTACTAAACTTGAACACCTGTGAACCAATTCCATGAAAAAAGGCTTACAGAGTGTAATAGCATCTGTTAGCATTTTGCATGCTTGCTAACTGTTAGCTAAATTGATGCAATGTCATATCCAGTGAATCGTTTATTCACTCACTTGTTCACTCAACCGCTTAATCCTACTAGGGTCACGGGTAGGCTGGAGCCTATCTCAGCCAACTCTGGGCAAAGGCAGGGTACACCCTGAACAGCTCACCAGTCCAGCACAGGACCAACACATCTATACAACTATCCACACTCACACCTAGGGGCAATTTGGAGCAGCCAATTGGCCTAATGTGCAGCTATTTAGACTGTAGGAGGAATCCGGAGTACCTGGATGAAACCCATGCAAGCACAGTGAGAACATGCAACTTCTACACAGAAATGCCCTTGCTGGGCACAAGGCTCCATCCCAGGACCTTCTTGCTCTAAGGCGTACGTGCTAACCACTATGCTTCCGTGCCAACCCCAGTAACAGACATTAATTGGACATTTTTATTCAAATAAATAATTCATAATTCATTAATTTATTTATTTGTTGAACTGCTAGAGGTGCAGGAAGGCGGGAGTATATGTCAGATGATGGAGCCTATGTCTGGGCAAAGGGAGGGTACATCCTGAAGTAAATAAAAAAAAATAATACTAATTAATAAATATTATATTTATTTAAATAAAATCCAAACTGAGTTAAAATTGCCTGCTGTGTAAATAACTTTGTTTCATCAGATAAGTAGTAGAAACCTGTTGACACACACTAGCCAAGTTAATAATAATCTACAGCCATCGATCTGCATTGTTAAGTGAAACTAGCATGACGTCTGAGCTTAGCTATTGTTTGCTAATGAACTTTGTGCACCAAAAGCTTGTTTGTTTCATGGGTAAAAAAAACAAAATCAAAAACAAAAAAACATGAAATTCATCGTTCATTCATTGTCTGAAGCGGTTAATCCTACTTAGGGTCGCAGGGGGGCTGGAGACTTTCTCAGACAATTTTGGGAGAAGGTGGGGTACACCCCGGATAGCTCACCAGATAATCGCAGGGCCGACACACAACCATTCAGTCAGGCGATCTGGAACAGCCAGTTCTTGTCATGTCATGTCATTTTCTGAACCGCTTAATCCTAATTAGGGTCGCGGGGAGTCTGGCGCCCATCTCAGCCGACTCTGGGTGAGGGCAGAGTACACCCTGGACAGCTCGCCAGGCCATCGCAGGGCAGAAACACACTGACGGCTATGCAGCCTACTCTTGACGAAAATCAGCAATGGTTCTTTTACATTCCTCTCACAATAGACATGAGAGACATGGCCTGCATTTGATAACCCATTTAGCTGCAATGGGGGGAAAGCAGTGACAAGTCATTGACAGTGGGGCTTTAACCCCTGACCTTGGGATCAGTAATCCAGCACCTTACCACCAGGCCACCACTGCCCCATTTTCTTGCACTTCATGAGTACAAGAAATGTATTAATACTAATACTAACTCCTTCTTGCATGAGGCCCAATATCTGAAAGTGTAGTAGCATCAAGTTTGTCTCGGCGAAGGCGTACACACACAGGTTTTGCTTCATAACTATTTATATGCAGCAGACTAAATGTTGTTTTCTTTTTTTAGCATGAGGGAAAGCCGTACTGTAACAAACCATGTTACGCTGCACTCTTCGGACCGTCAGGTGAGTGAACATTTCTTGTTGCGTTGCCACGAATACAGATTATAGCTTGGTCATTCACTCAGAATTGATTATCACCTAAAAGTATGTCATAAACAATGTACAGCTACAGAAAAAATAAGAGACCATTTTTAATGGCAGTGGTCTCCTAATTAATTTATTTTTTTCATAACTGTACATTTAGGAGATATGATATCCTAAAAAAAACGATAAATCTTTCATATATCGCATTTCACTGTGCTTGGAGAGTGAATATTTCAAGGCTTCTTATCAATAGCTGTTATCTTGTGCCTTGTGAGCATTTACAGCTATGGGCTGCTTGTTATATAACTGCACTTCCACTTTACCTGCACTTTAAAATGATCCATCTTTGAAGGGTAGAAATTTCATGGGGTTATTGGTTCCAGATGTCAGTGTTTGTTCATTAAGCTGAACCGTTTGCTAACATGATGAACATTGAAGCATCTCTCTCTCTCTCTCCTTCTGTGTTTTTCTTTTTTTCTTTTTTCACAGGGTTTGGACGTGGAGGTGCTGAAAGCCATAAATACAATTAAAACCAGACTCAGGCGTGGGCTTTAGGTGAGAACTTTTAGAGTTGTATTGCCACTAACGATCTATTTCAGGACGTATCAGTTGCTCTGTTATCAGTCTTATCAGTTACTCTGTTAAGTGAACACATTATTGATATCAGTTGATAATGTTGTGTTCATACTGGCTGTGGCTTCTACTTACAGGTTTCCTCCCTCTACGACCCAGCAAGGGAAATTAGGACGCCATGCTGCATCCCTTTTTATCTATATATAGCTTAACCAAAGAAAAGAATGACAGAACCATGGCCCTCTGTTTATGGACATGCAAGTCTGTGTTATGAAAAAATAAGGGTTAATTTCTGAGACCCACCCCACCCAGATAAATTTCCACTGGCAACCCAGGCTTAAAACAGTGTCCAAAATTAAGTGCAGTAGTTTTTATTTTAGGAGAATGCAGTGTAGTTTAATAATAAAACATAAAACTGTGGCATGATGTTTGGGATGGTTCTGAAGCAAGATCATTTTTGTAATTAAAGACTACATTGTGAACATTCACTTGAAGGAGTCTTTCATTTTCTTATGCATACTTTCTTTCTTTCTTTTTTTCCATTTAGGTTTATTTATCAGGGGCAGCATACATAAATAGAACTTGTAAATGTACCAGAATTACCCAAAAGGCTATTTTACATCTGTAGTTCCTGGACTAATGGTGAGAGGTCACCCTAAAAATATAAGAACAAAGTTAAATAAAAAAAACTAAATGGCAGTGGACACAGCCAATCAAGCACATAAGCTCAATTCAGTCAGAAGCAAAACTCAGAAGACAGAAAATTGCATCAAGTAAAAAGTAAAACTAATGTAACAGACAATTACAGCGGACAAAACAGAAGTCCGGTGGCATACACTTACAAAAGAAAAAAGTACCTTCACACATTCCCGTGTTCTTTGACTTTCTTATTTCTAAGCATTTTCCCATCAGAAGAGAGCAGGGCACAGCACCGCACCGCCATTTAAACTGCAGTACGTCTAAGAGTCCTGAAACCTAGACTTGAAATGAGTGCCTATAAGATGTATTATTGTGTTCAATCTTTTGAAACATATTCGCTCCCAGGAGTACTTTGAAGGCGATGTTAATTTCGAATTAATGAGCTACATTTTAGTAATCATTTTCTCTAAAATAAATCACTGAGTTGCACCAAATGACTGAATGGTATTTAAGCTTTCAGTGTAATTAGGTTCCAACATAATTATTAAAATATCCTTATATGGTAACATTGCTTCACTTTGCCTACATGGAATGTTCAAATCTGAAACGTTCTCACCCCCAGTTTGACTGAGTCTTAATGTGAGTCTCAGTGTCCGCAGTCACAGATTTGACCAGTTTCAGATAGTCAGCTACTCCCATCCATCAGCATTTAGTGCACACATGCAACACCAACTTCCTCCTGCCATCAGTGGGTGGGTATTGCCATGGTAACAAACCTAAACAAGACCCAACACATGCCCTGCCAACACCCTCTCATTCACATGCTTTTGCCGTCTAAACAAAAACCTTTTATCTCATTCTGAGACAGTGTCCATAACTGAGATTAAAAAACATCTGTCCTGGCTCTCACCACCTTATTAATGTCTGATTTTTTTGTAAATGTAATGTAAATATGTAAGAAGTTGATTATATATGTTATTTCACTGAGGCCTCCGAGGTCGAATTATTCTCCATATTTCTCCAAGAGTCTAATTCTATAATTATTTGATTCATTTCAAATATTTTTTAAATGTACATTCAAAATATGTAAGTAGACAGTGTGTGATATGTGATAAATATCCTTGCCACAAAGTGGAGCTAGGTACATGAAAGAGGGAGCGGAAGAAGCTAATGCACTAGTCATGTCTAGCTGTATGAACAACTTGGATGTATATTTTTGTTCAAATAATAATAATAATAATAATAATAATAGTAATTAAAGAGCTATATGTACGCACAGTTAGTGAATAAAGTAAATTAAAATATATGAATGTGTTGTTTTCCTCACAATACATGTTATGTTGCTAGCTAGCTAGTTAGCATCAGTGAGCTCTCTGAGGTTATATGCAATATGGCTAACATTGATTCATCCTAGACATTAAAAGCAACAAAATATGGAATAAGAGTATATGATGGTAAGAGCCTAGCTTTTAAGAATTAGACCTTCCTTTTCACCAAGCACGACTTTATTGTGTTTTTTGTGATTTTTCTGGGATGAGCGGAACATAGTTATAAGGTAGACTGCCTACTACGCCCCACGGATAATGTCTCCACCAGTTCTGAAGCACTGTGGTCCTGAGTTGTAAATTTCATTTTATAATTTTCTTAATATTTTTGCTATTGTAAGCATATATATGTAAGAGATATACATAGAGGAAAGCAAAAATATTAAGAAAATAATAAAATTACATTTACAGCTCAGGGCTGCAGTGCTTCCACGGTCTGCTGTAGGGTGTAGCCTATCTATCTTATACGATATCTGTGAGAAGGACAATTGCCGCGTGCCAATTGTACCAGTTGACCGGTGGCAAGGGTGCAATATCAAGAGTTATTTGATGGCTTTCCACCAATCAGAAACAAGAAAATCTCTTGAATTAATCATGGACATATCGAAAGAGCAAAAGTATAGTGTAAAATAATAATAATAATAATAATAATAATAATAATAATAATGAATAGTTGCTCATTTTTAATGATGCTAAAGACCATCTGTTGCACCCCGAGGCTTACAGAGCGCACTGGGTCTATGGGAGACAACCCAGAGAAAAAACAAAACGTGGATGTAGAAATACCTGGATTGCTGTCCAGGTGTGTGGTTAGACCACTGAGAGTAAGAGACCCTTAATCTTTTGGATATTTGATTGTCAGATACCGGCATCTGTCCAATATCGGGCAGCCTCTGGTGGAAGCTAGTTCTGTGTCTGTAGATATCCTGAGACAAGCTACTCTTGAGGATAGAACCATTGAAGGAAGTCCCTTGGGGGTGACTGGAGGACCCAGTTCTATGCAAGACTGGAGGGCAGTTCATGACCAGGCCACTTCAGGTCATCAGTATGCAACTGGTCAATCGCAGAATAATAGAAATCAACTTTATTCTAGCAGACAAAATGGAAGTGGCTTTTTGATTGTCAGCTTTGAAGTTTGCTTTATAGATTGATTTTTCTGACATATGGCCACTACATGAAAAAAATTCAAGCCCTTGGACCTAAGATAACTTAGCATTTGATTTGTAGGATGCTCTTGGATTTTGAATGTATTATCAGTACTGATCACTTTATTTACATGTGAGTCAACTGCAAAAGCTGTATCAAAAAACACCAAGCTGAGTGGCGTTTTAATGGCCAGTGGTTCACATTATCATACATATTGGATGAAGATTGACAAAGTGGACCATGAATAGTGTATAACCATGTTAAACTATTTACACAATTAATGGCGGGTCAGCTTTTATTCAAAAGAAGAGGATTTTGTGTGTTTCTATGATGATGAAGAGGGTTGGTGTGGACAATAGTCATACTGGGTGAAACAAGTTTGGAGGAAACATTAAAATGATTGTCGCAGAAGATCTTTTTGAATTGCTGCATTTAACCAATCCAAAGTGAGCACTCACAAACTTAAACAGTGAACACCCACACACTCAGAGCAGTTGGCTGCCACACATTGGGGTGGCCAGAGTGCAGTTGGGGGTTAGGTGGCACAAGGGCTTTTCAGCCATGAAGGTGGAGGAAGGAAAGGTGCAGCTCACTCTCCCCGCTGCCACCCATTTTTTTCCTGCTGGTTCGGGAATTGAACCAGCGATCGTTCGGTCCCAAAGTCGCTTCTTTAACCATTAGGCTAGGTGAATGTTAAAGTGCCACAAGAGAAGACGAACATTAAACTCGCTTTTAAAGTCAAGTTCTTTTATATGGAAATGTTTTTTGGGGCATTTGCACCTGAGCTTGCTGGTTCATCAGTTTGGAACTTCATAGCATTAAGCAAATAGGTATTCAGCTCCTTCTGGATGGTACTCTAGTCCATCGCAGGTTACCTGCCCAGTATATTATTGGTATACATTTATACTGCTGGGTGGACAGAGGCACACTTTGGCTGAGACCTTGTCCAGGGGCTTTAGCACAGTGGGGTTCTGATGGGATTCGAACTCATGGGAACGTGATCATGAAGCCCAGCAATATAACCATTATAACACTGACCCCATATAAGAAAATGCGCCAAGAATAAAATGAGTGCAAGATTTAAACTTGTCAAAAATGTGCTGAAAATATCTGTGATTTTAATTACATCAAAGGAAAATGTTGATTTAGTTCATTCTGAGCAGATAAAGCTTATTCATTACACTGTAAATATCACGCAAGGACAAACTGACCTCACTATACATTCTGGTTGACGGAAATCTGTGCTCTGTCCTTCCTCCAAAGAACATCTGTGGTCTTTCAGTAGAGTTTTGTAGGTGGAATGGAAGACAAGGCACACCAGGGGGCAGCCAAGAGACTTACTGTACAGATGTCAACACCTACCAGCAGAGCAGGTTTACCACTGAGCCAAGAGCCTTTTAGGAGAAATGAACATAAAATCTGCTTATATGAAAGAAAGAAAAATACTCAACAGGACATCTTTTAAAAGTATGGATATTAAAGCACTTCAAGCTTTTTCCTTTAACAGATAAAATGATGCATTCGAAGGAAATTGGTGTACCATCCAACATGAGGAACGTCGAGTTCTTCAAGAGCGACCCGGTCCCAATTCCTCGTTTGATGATCTTTCACAAAGTAGTCACTCAGTGGAACAATACTCATAGTGTAAAGAAAAATCACAGTGACACAGGATCAATTTCATTAAAAGGAATCTGTTTGGGTTGCCTAAAGGTTGGCCACACAAGCAAAGGCAGCCATAGTGGACAAGGTCATGAAGAAGTCTCATTCCTGGGGATATTGTCCTTGATGATGCCACAGCTGCAAGAAGATCTTAGATGATGGGGAAGGTTTTAATGTTAGACCAGTTGCAAATGGTCCATTTCATGTGCCCTCAAACAAAAACCAGTATCCTCAAAAGACCTGTCACAAAGCTCTGCTTGCTACTAAAACCAGTAGTTCAGCATCCTGGACACTCTCTCTCTCTCTCTCTCATTTTCTAAGTTCATGAAAAATATGAACTCCGTATAAAGTTAATGCATGACACATGGACCAGTCCTGAGTTTGTTGACACCGAGGGAATAGCTCCTTTAGAAATTACAGGCGATTGTGATTTAATGCACAGTTAGGGGCCGAAGTGTATGAGCTTTTAGTTTGTTAATTATAAGTAATATTTTTGTATGATCATTTCAGATGCTTGTTTTATTTGGATTAGATATTGTTAGTATTTTCTTTTGTTTGTTGTTTAAATCATTTCATTATTTAGTCTTTTCATTTTTGTTATGTTACTTAGTATTTATTTTGACTTTATTTGTTTGTAAAACCATGGACACTATTATTCAGTTCACTTCAGTTTTATTTGTATAGCGATTTTTATTTATTTTTTTACAATTGACATTACCACAAAGCAGCTTTACATAGTAAAAACCGATTTGGTAAAGAATTTCAACATTTTTCTACACATCTCCAATGAGCAAACCCACGGTGATAATGGCAAGAAAATACTCTGTCAGATGACATGAGGAAGAAACCTTGAGAGGACCCAGACTCAAACAGGGAAACCCAACCCTCATTTGGGTGAAACCAGATAAAAATACAAACCATGTTGCAGAAACTTCACTATAGTTTAATATGAAATCTAGTAGGTTATCTCATAACTGTAATGGGAACTGTAGTCCTAAAGCATTTCAGTAGAAGGGTTTATATCATCAGCAGTGAAAGGTCATCTTAACAGTTTCTGTGTGTATATTTAGATCCATATGGATCATCATCAGCAAGAGCGAGCTTCCAAGATGAGAACGCCAACCAGCACTATCATATCAGGACAGATCACAGGATTCAGAAAGTAGAAGGATCAGGATCACTGGTATCTCAGAAGTAGCATGTGTACCTCAGCAAAAACACAGAGGGAGTGAGGGGGTAGGTTGATAGGTATGCGCATGACAGTGTAATGGTTAGGGAGAAGAGTTTTTAGTTTCTGAGTGCAAGCAAGGACTCTGGTATGGCTAACTATGACAGCATAACTAAAACGAAGAGGATTTGGATTTTTCTGACAAATAGCCACTGCATGGATGATGAGAAAGCTTAGGTCCAGGAGTACTTAAGAGAGTTGATGGAAAAGGAGAGTTTTCAACAACCCATTAATCTTCAGCATGCTTTGATGATTGGCACAGCAGGGAGTAGAGGAAGGTGAATGAAGATAAGTAGACCACTGGACACATAAGGTCAAGGAGAAAGACTTTAAAGTAATGATGGATGAAATTAGGCAGAAATTAACTGCTAAAGTGAATGAAGTCCAAGGGTTTGTAGAGAGGAAGAAACAGTCTGAGCAAAATGACTCGTCACAACAACCAGAGAGAGTTCTAGAATCTTAAAGGTGACGATGGCGAGGCCATATCCCCAACCTGGGAGAAGCAAGGTTCTGGTTTGACATGTGGAGTGTGCCCATTTATCATAATGAAGGAAGAGAATGGATAAGAAGAGTAGAGAAGTTGCAGAAAACGAACATTAAAAGACAGGATGAGGTTGTTATCAAGGAGGAACATGTAAAGATGCAGTTAAAGACAGTACCTCACTTGAAGTCCCCAGAGCCAGACAGTATACAATGGTTCTGGTTAAGAGAGTTCACAAACTTACATGCAGAACTCTGGAAACGTTTCAATCAGTGTGTGACCAGCGGGAGTGTGATTGACTTGATTGTAGAAGGGAAGACATCTCTGATTAAGAAAGAGGTTCACTTGTTGGAAATTACCACCTTATAGCATACTTAAACATTTCATGGAAGCTTGTGATTAAAATTTTTGCAGAGATGACATACAGTGCCAACATCTCTCCGAGCAAAGGCTTGGTTGGGAGAAAGGAGCAGCTTGCAATCGATCAAACGTTTCTGCATAATTGCAAGCAGCATTTAAATAATCTCTGCACAGCAAAGATCGATATTAAAAAGTTTTACAATAGGTTCCCCTTTTATGGGTTCTAAAGTGCAGAAGGATGTTTGGTGTAGTTAATGGTGCTATTCATGTAAGGTCATCTAGCATGCCCAAGTGGAGAACCAATATATGTTACTGTATACTGTATAAAAATAGCCAACCCTTGAATGGATGTCTATGTAGAGATGGTTATTCCTTTTCACCCATTATCTTTGCAATAATGCTGATACAATTGTCAGTGGTATTACAGGAGACTAAAATAGGTTATCATCTTGACAGGACCATCATACTCCGTAAACCGATAAAATCATCATGACAAAAATACAACGCACACATTTGCACTCACATTTAGTTTTGCTAGTTTTGTCTAAAGTTGTCACACTGTTTCAGCGACACTAGGGAGTGACCATGAATTCTCAGAGTTGAGACAACCCATACAGGGTGTAGCAAGGTTTCTTAAAGTTTTTACACTCACGGTCCCTTATAAGTGTTAAAATATCGTCAGGGCATTGTTTCCACAAATTCAAGCAACACAACATTTATTTCCAGTAACAAACCAGTGTCGGGTTCATTTCTCACCGATGTCTTGAATCAGTGAGGGTAAACTGAACCACTCCATAACGTCTTCTCCAGCACATCCTGAAAACTTTGAATAGGGTTAAGGTCAGGACTCTGGGGTGCCAATACATATGTGAAAATGATTCCTCGTGCTCCCTGAACCTTTTATTACTCGAGTCCCCATTTTATATCCCTCATCAGGGAAGAAAAAGTCCATTGATGTGATAACCTGCTCATTCAGTACATCCAGCTCATCAGCTGCCTTCATTTTATTGCCACGTTAATGTTGCTGAGCCTCGACCTGACCAACTGGAGCAACAGCCCCATGGAGATTACATGCTGTGATCTCTAATATCTAATATCTAAATGCAGTCCATGAAAATATAACAGTGTTATATCACAGCCAGGCAGTGTACATATTATATGATATTACCAGGTTTAAATTTTATGCTCTCCTAAAGTCAGGTTTATTTTAGGAAACAGCCTCTACAACTGTGCAGTCATGTTATCCTTTAACCATGTAATACTTGGAGAAAATGGTGTGATTACTTTACGCTTTAAAATAGGAACATGTACCATAAAGATTCCTGTGTTTTTTCTTGTGTTACTAAAACGTCTTTAGAGAGCGCTGTTTCCTTTCATTTCTGAATGAGTAGGGTGAACCAACCCAACACCATTAGCTATACAGAGCTGGTAGCCAATTCAAAGCACAGAGCTCGACTGACCTGCCTAAGTGTCATGAATAAAATATGTAATTATAAACTATAAAATCTTGTTTCAGTTTGTTTTCTTGTGTTTCCTATAGAACAGGGGTCACCAACACGGTGCCACATAAGTCGCCCGCAGGCCTGTTCTAAAAATAGCACAACTCACTAGTGAGCTGCGTCTAAAAT
>JAOUQZ010000008.1:16405997-16462975 GCA_028564935.1 Neosilurus hyrtlii | reverse complement strand
TAGTGCTATAACTTGGTTCTAAAAATCTGAGTAGCCTGTCATGCAGCTTAAAATGCTAACACGCTAATACCAGACCCTAAAGCTCATGAGACCTCATTGCAAAAGAAAAACAAGATAGTGAAGTCCCTCATGACCAGTTGAAAATATGTCACGGGATAAATATGAGATGAATTAAATGTATTTATAATCTCGAGCCGTGTTATAACTTTTGAAGCAGTTAAATGGCCTGCTTAAAATGCTAACAGTACTAAAATGCCACATAAATATTCATGCGGAAGGACTTGAAGACTTCTGTAACAAATATAGTATATACAATGCTGTTCACCTCCCAGGAAGTGAGGGTAACATTCAAAGGATTGTCGGTCAGCTCTGGAAACCCGAGAAGTTTCCTATCTTCGGTTTATCAGCGTGTATCCCCTAAACCCCCACAACACCCCACCACCCCCGCCCCTGTCTCTGTTAGTCTTCAGGCCTGGTGATAGAAGATGAAAGCATAGCACAGATAAATGTTTGTGCTTTCCTGTTTTTATGGGGCTTAAATAAAGAACATACATTTGTTCCACTACTTTGAGGCTTTTTACCCCCCTCGTCTAAGTTCTGCTTGTCATTAAAGGCGCCATACAGGTCTGTGATGATAAGAGGACAATGTTGGTGCCCCTATGGGCTGGACCCTAAAGTCAGTGCTGGAGAACTGCGATTGTGTGTTGAGCATTTTTACATGCTATAGGCCAGTCTCTGTCAGATAATGCTGTGTAATTAGAGCAAACCTGCCTTGGGGGGTGGGCCTGTTTAGCCTGATTGTACACGGTGTGCTCCGCAGAACCTCAGGCTTCTTATTACTGCCAGCAGGTGCTTTATGGGGAATGTCAAAGCCGTTTGGGGGAAATGCTCGGTTAACTTTTGGGGTGAGGTAAATGAGAAGAGAGTCTCTAATGTTTAACAGGCCTCCCGTGAGACGTGTGCGTGTGTGCCGCAGAGGTTATACCGAGGGTCAGCTTGGGTTTCTTCTTCTAATCTAAAGACTGCATCTGGACTGGATCACTTCTACAGCCGGAGATAAAGCACTGCAGACGTTTCCTCATGCCCGTTTCCTTCAGCATGAGAATGACAAATCCAGACAAAGATGCTCAAATCTTCCAGGATCGATTTTTGTAATTCCCTTTATAAATCTTCAACTGTTCTTGGTTTATATACAGAAACAGTACTTTAAACTGCTGCACAGGCCATTAGTAGAAGCCTTCACTAAACATGTGTCAGAATGTAAACGTTTCATTTTTTTCACCCCCACACCCATCTGTTAAATGAGGTGCTAAATTAGAGGCACGTTGTGTGATCAATTTTGTGCACGCAAAAGCGCAGAGATGTGAAGAGCCCGAGCATTGCAGTTTCCCTACTCCTCAATTCCTGATTTCTCACATCGTCGCAGCGTCACATTTCTGCCGTTGCTACATTTTCAAATGGAAAGTTGAAATGAGAGTCTGGAGAGCCATGTGTTTACGTTTCTGCGTTTACACCGCGACTCCCTAATTTGCTTTTTATGTTCTGCTGAAATCCCCTCGTTTTTCTTCCACATACCATACTGGAAGTTCATCCCGGGTCTAAAACGCTGCCATTTCTATTTTTGAACTAGGCATTATCTTTGCTGCAGTGGCATTTCTGTGTGTGTTTGCATTTCCTGCATGTGATGTTAGTAGCATGTTTTGGCGAAGTCTCTACTCAGCACATTCAAGCACAGCCACATGTCTCAGTCTCCAGGTCCTCAAGAGCTGGTAAGTGTTTAACTGGGCCACGCTCGCTGGGCTAATTTTACAGGCGTCTGGCCGACAGTCATGCGATAGCTATTGCTCCTCCCTAATGAAGGCTTTTGCCACAAGCCGCATCCGGAAAGATGTGCTTATCAATTCAATCCTGCAGTCGCATTGTTTCCATAAAGGGACCAGGGAGCGAGTGCAAAAAAAAAAAGTGACAAGCGCAAAGCCTTTATCGAGAGAGTTAATCGATGTTAATCACGCCGGAGCGTAACAAGGACAGTTTACGGCAATCGGGACACTGTTAATTCTGACCTTTTTCTCTTCTGCTGACGATAACATTAAATCCAAACCCAGCCAGAAAAAAAACGACGTCCCCATCCTGTGATTATGGCTCGAAGGAAATTAGTAGCAGAAGAAAAATCTAGAAGGATATGAAGAGCAGATCTCTTTCTAAACAGCCGTAGTTCACCCACCCTCAGAAGGACGTCCCTCCAAACATACAGTGAAGTGGATAAATAATAAATCCTATACTAAAGTACTCATCTAATGGATATGTTGAGTAATGTAAAGTTGAGAGTCAGCAATCTAAAGCGGCTGTACAGGGACAGATAGCGACCTATCTCTCTTTTTTTTTTAACAGACTCAGAATAGCAAGCAACCATCTGCAATCATGTGTGCAATAGCTTCTACCTCCCTGAAGTGCTTTCTATTTGCCACACATACACAACTTTTCATTTAATATTAACTCGCAATTTTCTTCAGCCTTTTTTCAGTCAGGGGTCATAAAGTTGACCGCATGAGGCGGAACACATGGGGCCTGCTAGCTGATGTAAACTGATACGCCGTTACGCAAAGCATTAAAACATTCCCTCTGCCATTATTTCACTTCGAACAAATGATTCACTTACAGTCTACGAAATGTATACATCCCAAGCAAAAGGGGCTGCCACTTTTTTTGGTCGTTGTACGACCTATTCACGGACTCGATCTGTGGTTGGGCCTTTTCTTCCAAGGTGTTGTCAGATTTGAAATACAAGTCATGAACGCCCGCCTTGAATAGCGCTTCACATAAATTTGGGTTCTACACACCTCTCTTATTCCTCTCATTTGTAAGAGAGGACATCAGTAAATCTCACCGGGTTTGTTGTTTCAATAAAACGCTTGAAGTTCGGCACTTTCGCTTGCATTTCATGTTTTATCAGAGTCATTGTACAGGTTTATAGTGAAGCGCTGGCACTGATGAGCCTCACTAGCAAAAGCACCACTTTGCCCTCTCTTTGGAAGAGAAAGGAGGGCAAGAGGGATGGAGAGGAACACAGGAAAGGAAAGCTAGTGATAGCACAGAGGCTTGTGTCTTACCCATAATCCCTGTAAGAAAGCACAGATTCCGACACATTAACCACAGCTATTGTGGCTCACTTTGTTTTCGGTGCTTGGCTTTGTTTCTTGCAAAAGAACCTTTAAGACGGATAGGGGAAAAGCGAAACAACGTTAGCTCAGTCAGCATAAGCGAGCTCGTATTCACGAGTGGCGAATGTAACGTTTCTTTTCTCATCTTCTCATGTGCAAATGATTTTGTATGGAAATCTGATCTCTTTTGTGCTGCTTTTGGGCCGATTGTAATACAAGGGGCCGACTGTTGCAGTCCTCGCCATGATTTGTCATCCTGGCAGTTGTTTCCACACTGATTGGATTTCAGGGACTTGGACTCGTGAAATATGGGCATAACTATTTACATTTTAAGGCCCAGACCTTTTCCTCTGCTTCTTCTGTTTGCTTTAAGAAGCACATGACAGAGCGCAGGGCTAATTTTGTGTATGGCCGAGAAGTTATCGGACCTTGGGAGGGGTCAGTGTTGATGAAATTTGGGGGGGTTTGCCTGGGATGTCAAAAGTACAGCTGTGACTACTTTTTTTAAACTAAAAGACTGATGTTTCTTTGTCGCTTGGCAACAAATTAGTCAGTATATGTACCTTCTGTGTGTTTAAAGCAATAATGAATTGTGTTGTTGATATTCTACATTCTACAAGATTAATGTAACAGGTTAAATTTACAGTTTCTGAGAAAACGCTGAACCTTGCACCAGTATGTAGATGGACTAGCAACTGTTTCCATCATAAAATCTCGGACTCAGCTCAAGCTCATGTTCGCTATCGCAACAGCAGGAGTTTCTGATCAGTGGAGAATTCACCAGCAAATGCCTTATAAGGTTAGTAGACTGATATTCTAACACTGGTATGACTGTATTATGCTGAAAACCTCTAAGATTCTCCTGGAGTACCTGCACATTAAGCATGTTTCTATTTCAGACAGGCAAAAAAAAAAAATGGTGGTCATCTCTGTGGTAAAACATTTTAAAAAGTGTGAAAGGGAAATATATAAAATGTATAAAATGTATTTTGATGGCACAGTGGTGTCATGGTAAGCACTTCCACCTCACAGCAAAAAGATCCTGGGTTATAGCCCCATGCCTGATATAAAGGGCGTTTATATGTGGACTTTGCATCTTCTCCCTGTGTGTGCATGGGTTTTCTCCATGTACTCAGGTTTCCTCCTTCAGTCCAAAGACATGCACATTAGATTAGCTGGCTGTTCCAAATTGATGTGAATGTGAATGGTTGTATGTATGTGTAACCCTGCGATAGTCTGGCGAGCAGTTCAGGGGTACCCTGCCTTTGCACAGTGTAGGCTGAGATAGGCACCAGCCTCCCTGTGACCCGAATAAAGAATCAAAGCAGCATACACCAAGAAGTGAAACTGTATATTTCTTCCTCTGGAACATGAATTATTTTAGATATTTACATTTACATGGCATTTGGCAGATGCTCTTCTCCAGACATTTATAATTTTTTATACAACTGAGCAGTTGAGGGTTAAGGGCCATGCTCAAGGCCCCAAAAGTGGCAGCATGGTGGTACTGGGGCTTAAACCCCCAGCCTTTGGATTACTAACCCAGAGTAGTTACCACTGAGCCACCACTATTATATAGTGCTATTTATTTTAGATTTGTTTTAGATTTTTAAAAATGTTAAATTTTACATTTCAAATATTTAAAAATAGTACCAAATTTGATGCTCATTCATTGCTGAACCGCTAACTTCTTCTAGGGTTGTGGGGAGGCTGGAGCCTGTCTTAGCCAGCCGACTCTGGGTGAAGGCGGGGCTCACCCTGAGCAGCTCGCCAGTCCATTGCATCTTTTGTGGGTATTGCTTAGAAGTTGATACTACTCACCATTTAAATGTGTAATTATTTGACTTCTGTATTTTTATTTTTTTTATCATATGTTTTTCAAGATGTTATGCTTTGCTAAGCTTTTTTGAGTTCTATTTAATTATAGGTAAAGAAGTAGCATATATAGAGTACTATTGGTTGTTATGAAACTGTGTTACTTCCTGATGTAATCCCTGAACATACAGAATCAAATCATGACTCCTGAGCCCTTTTGTGGGCACTTAAAGAAAAAAAACCTCAAAAGAAAAAAGAAAGTGTGCGCTGATGAATCACTATGCTCAGTTATACGATCTTTCCAATTCCTAAGGCAATGTCGCATCTCATCTCCCCTCCTCTCTCAGTCTCTTTCTGTCACTTTTTTTTCTCCTGTTAGCTTTTATCCTTCTGGAAATCTCACCAAGACATTACAGACAAAGCAGATTTTTTTTCCACAGTTATTCTGAAATCATATCCTTAAAAAAACCCTAGCAGCTTGGCACAACTCCATTCCACACCCTTTGTTCCATAGTGGTCTCTTGGTTTTTACAAAAAATTACATTCAGCCCTGTAATCTGCAAATAACGCTAGCGATTTCTGCTCCTATAACTGTATACTGTTGTGCTTGCATTTCCATTGCCATATTGTTATGATTACTTGTGTGGGTTGATGGCCTTGCTTTTATGCGAAAACAGTAGCCCCATTTTCTTTCGCGCTTAGCCTCTGGAGAAACAGAAAAAGCTTTTGCCTGAGCCACTGTTGGATAAAATTGCTGTTCCTGTTACACACTATGTGAGATATGCTAGAGATGAGGCTGATAATGATTTGCTAACTAGCACCACACGCTGCAGATTTCAGTGAGCGCTTGCGTCCCATGAGGTGAAACTTTTCAGCTTAGTAGTAAAATGTCGGTAATTGATTTGGACTCACAGCATGGCTAGTTATTCAAAGCATCCCTTCTATGCAATAATGGTTCTGTAGTGCAGATTATGTTTTCCTCTGCAAAACAGCTTCTTTTGAAAGAGAAATAGGAAATGTAGGCCATATGCAGATTTCAGCATCCTCCGTTTGCACTTCTGCAGCAGTGGCATCACTTTAACTTCAAGTACCTCTCTTGTTCTTACTCTTCATGTCATCCATCTTTTTAATAAAGTCTTGCTCTTGCATAGTCGGAATCACTTCAAGGTAGATGACGGTGGACGATTCTCTGCCTTCTAGAACCTTCACGCACTTCCATTAGTATAAGTGAGAACCAGGGAGCATTGACATCCATAAGGGCGTCGCTTCCATTTATAGAAAGTTTGTTCGTGTTGACAATAACACGGGTCAGGCAACAGATCAATTCAATCATTGAAAAATGTTGGAACAGCGACTGCCACGTGTACATCACAGTTACTGCTAGTAGACATGAAGTAAGAGAAGGGAGGTCAACTGGACATAGCTGTTAGCAGGTCTGCCTCAAAGCGAGAAGGTCTTGAGTTCGAGCCCCGTCCCTGGTGAGGGCATTTCTGTGCAAAGTTTTTATGTGCTTCCTTGTGTAGGTTTCCGCATGGGGCTCCACTTTCTTCCCACACTCCAAAGACATGCCTATTAGGCTACCTTGCTGTACCAAATTGCCCCTAGGTTTGAATGTTAGAGTCTGGAAAGGAACGTGTGCCCCCAGACATAATAGCCCTTTACATGTCACATATGGTGTTTGCAGGATAAGTAATAGTAGTAGTAGACATGATAGACATGACGTATGCATCGTAGATGCTCACATTTCTCAGGCAAGTGCATGTTTCCTCCGCCCATATTTTTGCAAGAGAACACTACCACAATCCGCATGAATGGTCATGGTTTGACCACAGTAGTCCCAGCCATGGCACAGTCCTCTCTGGCTATATGAGGCCGTGGCACAAGAAAACGTGGTTCCTTGGGCTGCGACAAGTAATTTTCCCTAAATGCAATACACCTTACATATTTTTTTCCCCACTCCAGCAATTTTATATCATGCAGAGCCAGGTTTGGATTTGCCAAGAGTAAATTTAGCCTGAAAGCCACACTGATCTTCCCACATCACAATGCATTAAGTGAGAGGAGGACAAATTAAGGGGACCCGGCTTTATACATCATCCGGAAGGTCCCTAGCCAGAAGCCTTGCTTACAGTCCAAGTGTGGCATGGGCCTGAATGTGAATCACAGCAGTCAATGCCATTTTCCCTTTATTAATCTCATTCAGTCCTTGCTTTGTCTCATCTTTTTTTCTTCCTTGCCCTTTAAAGATAAATAACCGTTCAGCAAAAGGTTTCGGATGGTAATTGACAGGCCATGTTAAACAAATCCACTTGGCCTCTGCGGGTGCCTCCTCTTTCCCCGTTTTCCCCTCCCCGTCTTGCCCCATCTAATCTAACTAATGCTCTCTGTTTGTGTGCTGGAAAGTGAATTAAAAACAGCCCGACTCAATACCTGATCTATATCGCCCCAGCTAGTTGCATGCACATTAGCTGTTTCTCCACAGCTTCCGTAATTGCATTACAGTACTCCAAGGCTGTAACTATTAAGGACTTACACTGTCTTGGCTGTTGTTAATCATAGCCTCGGCAGGCCCTGAGCCACTGATTAAGGGACCGATAGTAGGAGGGGTCGAGAGCCAGAAGCTTGCCCCCAAAGCTTGAGCGCAGCAGTTTTTCTAAGCGGGGAATTGGGTAGATGGTTTTGGAAAGCCTTGCACTAATCAGCATCTTTCCGCTCGCCACCATTTTTCATTCCTTTTGTGAATCTCCACCCAACAACGTGGCCTGCTTTCCTTAGCTTTGTTTTTTTTTCTTCCCCTCCTTTCCTCCAGCTGCTCCTGCTATCTATCTTCATTCCAGTATCACGAACATTCTCTCGACCACACCACGTTTATAAGCTTTCCCCCTGTGTGTTCTTCACATTTTCTCTTCCTGATAAGAGAAGTCCATGAAAGGCTGATTTATATTTTTTCCTCACTGAGGAAATGGCTCTGAAACTGTCTATTAGGTAGAAATATACCTCGAGGCACTCACTGCAGTTCAACTTGCACAAGAAGTTGTTTGCATGCGTATCTCTATCACTTCTTGTGCAGTTGGGTATCGAGAGAGAAGGCAGTTTAACAGGGCTGATAGTGTCTGGCCGGGGGGTATGCGACGTCTCACTGTAATCAGTAGATTGCTGGGGCTCGTCTTTCATCATGCTCCCTGTGCGTTCTGCACGGAGATACGTGGCTTGGGCAAGGATCCGCTTACACATTACAGACCCTCTACTTTTTCCAGTCTGCGAGGCAGTTTGGGGGATACGGTTTCTATAAACGTTTCTCCTCCCCCACTTCTGGATTTTTCTTCTTCTGCTAATGTTGGTGGCATGTCATTTATCAAATGATTTTAGACTCGAACATTTGGTGTTCGAGCAGGATGGAGGATGAACGTTGGGCTGTCATCCGTAGTCATCCGTTCTGCCGTCTTTAATGGAGACATCGGTGTGAATCCAAAGAGCGGCTTTTAAAAATTTTATACTTTCTAACTGTCTGATTTATAATCATGGGCGATAGCTGGAGTTGGAGAGCAAAAGAATATCTGTGAATATCAATAATACTGGAACAGAATAAAGGTCTTTCTTTCTTTCTTTTTTTTTTGCAAGTGTCCTCTGTAGCAGAAGCTGAAAGGCAACTCAATTATTTTTGTGCTGCCACAAAGGGTGATAGCCTGCAACTCTGTGGCCGTGACATAGCAAAGCAAACATGCAAGCCCTACATGCAAACTCCCATGCGACCCCTACGCCTGCTCCCCTGACCTTCGCAAAGTCATTTAAATTATTATCTTCCCAGCCTTTTCTTTCCCAAAGCGCCCAGTTGGTCTACCTGCCAGCTGACGACCCATGATCAATTACAGCAGACAGGGGTATCTGTGTCTGGGAAGCTCCCCAGGGCTGGATTTGTCAAAGATCAGGGCAAGGGGTGTGGGGCGGGGGCGATCAGATATACTTGTGAGGACGGATTGCGGAAGTGTGGGGTCGGTCAACCATCTCACTCACTCAGCCAAGCAGACAGAGGGGTGTTTTGTCATTGGCCTCACTTACCTCCAAAAGGCTTTTGGTTAACTCATGATGGGGCTTTGTCATTACATGCTCCTAATAATTTCATTGTTCTACTCACTCTTCTGCCAAACTGCTTAATCCTACTATCAGGGAGGCAGAAGCCTATCTAACCGACACCGGGCAAAGGAGGGGTATACCCTGAGCAGCTCGAGCCTGGGACTTGAATCCAGGACCATCGTGCTGTGAGGCGGACATGCTAACCACTACCACATCCTCCTAATAAGTTAATGGCTTAAAATGGTAAATAATGACTGTACCCATAGCTTAAGAAATTACCAGTACATAAATGATACTCTTTGATCAATTATATAGATTTATTCTCTACACCAATCAGAAGTCAGCGACAGACTTGAGTGCATCATGACTCGATCCTTTTGTACATCGGTATCATAAATATGGGTTAAAAATAATAAAGCAGGCTTGAAGAAAGACAGTTAAGACAGATTGAGAAAGCAATTTCTGGTACAGAGAAAGAAAAACAAATCAAACCAAATAAAAATACTTGAGGGAAGTATGTGTAGTTTGGTGATTCAGCCAAGCATTGACAGATAATCCCTCAGTGAGAGAAAAAATGAGGAAAATCTTTAGACAGATCTGCCCAGTGAGACGTTAATCCTCAACTTTCATGCTGTTAGTAGCCCTGTTCTCTCAGTCAGGTCGTGAGAGGTGGCCAGAACCCCCACTAATACACCACCCCTTCTTCCCTTACAAACCCCCACACCACCCCCATCTCCTTCCCTGCCGCCTCTCAGCTGCTGGAGCTCTAAACCCCGTCCAGCGTCTCGGCACCCATCGCCTTCAAAGAGCTGTTTGTTTTTCGCTGAAGTGTTTGGGTGACATTAGCCTCCAGTAATCCGCTTGAAAAGCCCTCACCAAGCCGCCACCGTTTGGTTTCCGAAATCTTTGAGACGGATAACTCGGGTGCCTAATTAAGCTCATTAGCATTTGCTAAATCTCATCCTGCTACTCCTTATGACTAATTTCACACAGGTTTGATATAAAAGCCTGGCTGGGGTGTCATGTTGAATTAAAGCGACTGCACTACATACACTTGGCTGATGAGTTTTGGATTCAGCGAACTTAATCCTTTCAGTTCCTCAAAAGACAAAAACCATTAGCATTTTTTTTACATTTGTGGAAGCCGTGGTATTTCACTTCAAATACAAGGTTGAAGTCTTGAGCCTTTTGTGTAAAAAAGGTTGAAATATCAGCCACCTGCATGCTCTAATATCAGTGTGCTTTTACTCACGCATTTGTCGAACCGCTTAATCCTATTAGCATTGTGGGGAGGTTGGAGCCTATCTCAGCCGACACTGGGTGAAGGAAGGGTACACCTTAAACAGTTTGCCAGATCAATGCAGGGCCAACACAGTAAAACTTCAGTGAAACCTTGTATATGGGTGGTGTTAAGTAAACATTACTGATTACATTTAAGTAATAAGCATCATATAGCCTACAACTACTCACTTACTCACTCACTCATTTGCTGAACCACTTAAACCTACTAGGGTTGCAGGGAGACTGTTTAAGTGTGCCTACATCAGCCGACACTGGGTGAAGGCAGGGTGTACTTTGAACAGCTCGCCAGACCATCAAAGGGCAACACACACACACATCCACACCTAGGGGCAATTTGAAACAGCCAGTTAACCTACTGTGTATGTCTTTGGACTGTTGGAGAAATTGGAGTACCCGGCGGAAACCCAGACAAGCCCGTGGGGATCATGCAGACTCCACACAGAAATGCCTGAGCCTGGGAATCAAACCCAGGACCTTCTTGCTGTGAGGTGGACGTGCTAAAAACTGTGCCCCCATGCTGCCAGTCTACAACTAGTTTTATTTATTTTTTTCTGTGTTGCCGTGTTTTTCTCTCTGGTGGATGATGAAAAAGTGCGATCCAGACTTTCAGCTTGGATATCCTGTCACCACCTCACAGGAACTTTGATTCGAGCATTGATTTCCTAATGAAAGACTCTTGAGTAAACAGATTCATTTCCGTGTCTCTGTCGTTCTCATCCTCCTAATGTGATGCAGGTGAATGCCAGGGGTGGAAAGTGTAGAGCTACGGTTTGACCCGTGTCCCAATTTTGTAATTAAATGCCTGAATACACTTAAGGCTTTCTTCCGTTGGGAGAAAAGGACTAGAGACCTTCATCACAATTGGGCTTGGATTACAGCATTAAGGAAACATGTTGCTTGTCACTGAACGTGCGTCTTTAAGCCTTGTTGGCTTGTTTTCACTCGCAACTGGGAGTGTTATGCTTTGAAATTTTTGTCACCCAGTCTAAAATATATCCTGCTATTAATCTAAAACTCTAAACACCAACCTAAAACACTGAGGTAATTGATTAAAGGAAATATTTTTAATATGTATTAAGAAAGTCTTTTAAAAAAGCAAATTAATCCCTAAATTAATATTTTTTCTTAAAATCTATTTAACCAAACATTTCTTGAACAAGATTCTTACCATATACACTCTAAATAAATTCATGTGCTCACTTGTTAGTAGGTTACATGACTATGACCCCAGAAATATAAAGCAGTGTTCCCCTCGCTTCACCTTCACCTCCATGACTGTCTATCAATTCATTCAATCATTCATTTGCTGAACCGCTTAGGGCTGCAGGGAGGCTGGAGCCTATCTCAGCCGACTCTTGTCAATGGTGGGGTACACCATAGATAGCTTACAAGGCCAACATATAGGCACAACCATTTACACTCACACCTAGGGTTGATTTCGAACTGCCAGTTTCTACCTGGAGGAAACCCACTAAGCATGGGGAGAACATGCACACTCCACACAGAAATACACTCTTCCAACCCGGGATTTGAACCCATTACCTTCTTGCTGTGAGGCTGATGTGCGTACCTCTATGTCACTGTGTCACCACCATGGCTGTCAAGTACTATATAATCAGTCACCAAAGAAGATCTGGCAACCCATTTTAGCTGAGAAAGTAGGGAGGAGGAGGAGGAGGAGTTGAACTCCTGGTTGCTTCACGCTACGTATACCGAGGATAAGCACTGGCCTGATGAGCCACTAGGCTCGGGTGTAAAAGCCCAACAGATTTACCTTTTGTTTTTATTACACAAAAAGTATGGATATAAAATTTAAAAGTGAGTTTTATTGTGGCTTTCTTTTTGTAAATCTTACTGTTTAGAATCTAATTTTATTTTGTAAACAAAACTACAGATAATGTGCATGATGTACCAAGCACTGCAGGCGGAGCAGATGCCAATGAAATCCGAAATCACATCGTCGACCATTTTATGTAATGCTGACCCTTTCTAAAGGCTCCCACCCCACTCTTTACTGCAAAACAAACCCAGACAGGAGGGTCGGCAGAGGGGTCTTATAACACTCTGAAGGGGTTTATTTCCTGATATATTACCTACTGATTACATAGCTACCGTATAATTAATTTATTAAAGATGTTTTTATCAATTGAAAAATTGTTATTGCTTGCAGTGGTCTGTTATAAAGAAGCAGCGGATTGTTGAATACCATAATTGACCTAATAGAATCGAGTATTTGGATAAGCTGTGTAATAATTGTTGTTTTAGCCAATGAGGTTACATCTGCCCATTGGGAGCTATAGGAATGGGTTCCGTCCTTCCGTCCTTCCGTCTGTCCGTCACACTTTATTTTTCGGACATTTACTTGCGGCACGCTGAACCTGGACCCTTCAAACTTGGTATGCTGGCTCACTACTATGAGTACTAGGATGAGTTCGTGTGTGAGTGACCTTGACCTACTTTTCAAGGTCACCGAGGCAAAACTGTTTATTAGGACATTTACGTGTCGCGCGCTGAAGCTGGGTCTTTCAAACTTGCTATGCTTGCTCTATATTGGTATATTATTTAAGAGTCCTTTTGGCATCTGGACCACTGTGGTCTATTTTGTCTTTTTGCAGGATTACGCAAAAAATATGTGTGGATTTTCATAAAATTTCTAACAAAGGCAGGGCATTGTGCAAGGAAGACACAAGATCTAATTCAGTTGGATTTTTTTAGTACTGTGAGACAGGAGTTTTTTGCTATTTTGTGTCAAGGGATCACAAGGTTTGGTAGAGGTTTTCACTCAGTGCTCTTATTGTTTTTTTTAGCTGTAATAAAGTTTTTAGTTTTTGGTGAGGCAGAAGCCTTTCCTGGAGTGTCTCTGTACCACAGGCTTGGAAAGAAGACGATGGAATCTTCACCGCAGAACATTTTTTAAATTCTCTTCTACTCTGTTAGTCATTACGAAATTAAATAGTGAGAGGTTGAACTAAAGACCAAAAAACCAAAAAAGATGGAATTGCAGGAAGTCACCAGTAAGGTGACACTGCATCATCCTTAGCTGTGACCCGTTCTAAAAGTGGTTTGTAAGATGAACAAGGTTAGATGAGTTACAGTGGAGTTTTTTTATATTATCGAGTTTTTCAGTAAGAGACAGGAGAGGAATGAATGAGTAAGAAGCTGGTGGTCGGACAGCTTTGAGTTCTCCACAATGACTGCTTTTGTTTCACTTGTGATAACATAATTGAGCCCCGGGTACTAGCAGCGCCGTCAGGAATTGGTTTTCACTGTGTGAGGTGTAGTGAGATTTAATGTGCCATGTAGCAAAGCAAGGAAACGCGCATGGACTTTTCACAAAGTTCCTGTCTTTCCATTGCTCTGCCCCGCAGACGGGAAAAGGCATACGTAAACAGACCTGTTTTTCTCACTACGTGCATCCCTTAAACACATTAAGCTTCGGCGAGGCGCAGTGTTTTCTGTTGTTTGTGTCAATTTGCCTGGTTTCCATTACATATGACTCTACCCACAGTCCACTCTGGGGAGACTGACATACTATACGCCACCACAAAAGTCACTCTGCAATCAGGGTCTGTTTACCAGCTCCAGGTCAAGATGCTCTTGATGTAATTTCCCCGACTCGCAGACTTTGTGTTCATACTGCAGGACATAACACGACCTGGCTCTGTTGAGAAAAAAAAAACGAGGTTAACTGGCTGCATAAGGTCAGGGCGAGTCATCTTTTCAGCTCTCTCTTTCTCTTTCTATAAATAAGAGTGAAATAAGAGGGCCCTTCATCAGCTTTTAGTGCCCCGTGGGTCTAGCTCTCCTTCAACCCATTACCTCTGTCTAGTGTTTGTTCTTCTTTTCCAAATATTGTTTTATCACAGGGGGCCTGGTGTTTAGGGGCGCTACAGCTCTGCCAGTCCAGGACACTCCTAGGTTTATGCAGTGTAGCCATTCAATCACATACACACAGCTCTGAATCGGGCTTTTGATGCTGACTGCCCCTGACATAAACACTGTAGCCTTTCACAGTTTTTTCTCCCTTATAATTAACTTACCGAAACACCCCTCCACCCCGATGTTTATTTTTTTGAACCCGCCCTCCACCAGGTCTGGAAAAGCCACAGAAAGACAGTGGGAAAGCCTAAACAGAAAGAAAGGAATTAGGAAAGAGAACAGGGTGTGAAGAATGAAGCGAAGAGAGAGACATAGAGAGAAAGAGCCCCTGTTGAACCTTGCTTGTCCAGGGCCCTTTCCGCACTGCTAGAGAAAACAAGAGATGACACAGCAGAGCAAGGCACCTTCTTTCACAAAGTTATCTGACCCCAGTGTGCTGACTCCAAGCCCCTCAATTCTTGTCTTTCTAAAATAGAGCAAACAGCTCTTGCGGGTGTAACCAAAAGGGAGAGAGAAAGAAAAAATCCAATACTGCAGGCAAGCTGGCGCCTCTAGAGCCTGTCATCCGTAATGCTCCCAAGAAACCCACTAAGTCATAAAATAATTGTGGGAAGACTTGTGGAGTATTTATATAGCGCTTCCTGGAAACAAACGAGAGACAAATGGCTTGAGTGTCCAGTCTTAATGCCGGGAGAGTCTAGTAGTAGAGCTATCGATTTTGTCTTAAGAGATATATTCATACATACATACATACATACATATCTATCTATCTATCTATCTATCTGTCTGTCTGTCGCTCTGTGTCCGTCTGTCTATCTATAAATAAAAAATCATTTTTATAGAGCGGCTAGGTGGTGTAGTGGTTAGCATGTCTTCTATGAAGAAATCACAAAATGGACTTCCGTTATGGCAGTGCACCAGGTGGATGCGCACTTCCCTCCTTAGTAAATATTTGCCAAGGAAACCAGACTAAAATAATCCTTAGACATTAAAATACTAACAGTAACTCCTCTAAAAGTTTCCTTATGTCGTCCGCACCAAGTAAACCAGGTAAGGGTCGTGGCAAACCCTCATAATCCAAGATTGATTTCGGATCATCTAAACAGAGTGGAGAAGCTAAAGCTAGCGCAATGGCGAAAGAGTTAACTAGCCCCGAAGAAGGACCCAACCACGTTCCGGATCTTGAAGCTATAAAAGATTTAAAGGCCAACTTCTCCAACCGGTTTGACGGCGTATTGGCTGCAAATGAGAGAATGAGAAGCGAGGTCGGAGAATGCATGGAGCGTATTATAAATGACGAGACACGAATCTCGGATTCTGGGGACATGGTAGTCAGTCTACAAGCAAAAGTTCAGAGTCTAGAAAAGAAAAACAGGGACATGGAGGATAAGCTAATGGACTTGGAAACAAGGTCTAGGAGGGCTAATGTGAGACTGGTGTATCTACCATTGGAGGGAGCCGATGCTTGCTCCTTTCTGGAAACCTGGATCCTGGAGATGCTAGACATCCCCCTACTAACATCAAAACCATTTCTGGAAAGGGCTCACCAAATCGATACCACCCCCCCCCCCCCCCCCCCCCCCCCCCCCCCCCGATTTTACCGTTTTGGCAGCCGGAATACACAACAAACAGAAGGAATTCGACTCTGCTGCGAGTCAAGGGATAAGACACGGCATGCTTCTCCCCGCCAGGCTATTGGTGACCCACAAGAATAAAACACTAACTTTTGGTAAACCGGAGGATGCGGAAGTCTTCGTTAGATGGATAAGAGAGGAGGCCAAGACGAAATAAATGTTACTATTGATTCGGTGTAATAATGATTCATTTTGCTTGGCAGCTAATTTCTGGGGCTAATGTTAAAAGAACATTGAACTATGCCGCGGCACGGTCCTCCGTTAGATTTATATGTGTGTTTTATGTATTATTTTATTTATTTACTCATTAAATTATTTAGATTTTTTTTCGTAAAAATTAAAAATAAATCACAAAATATTGCCGAAAAATCCTCCATAAAGTCTTAAATCATTTGGAACATTGTCTTGCATGGTAATGGCTGTGTTCTTTTTTGTGCTACCTACCGACATATGCTAGAGTTAGCATCAAGCTTTAAGTCTAAGTGCTAAGACTAGGTTTAGGTTTAGGTCTAGGGTAAGGATACAGTAGCATTTTTTGTCAAGGTAGCATGAATAACCAGTCCACTAGCAAAACACTTTAATCTCAGGAAAATTAAAAGCTCTATAGTAACTAGCGCCTCTAACAGAATGCCTGCCCCCCACCTGCCCCCTCATTTAAATGGTCCAGAACCGCCAGTTGATTTAATATCTTTCTCCTTCCTCCTGCTTTGTCCTGTCAGAAGCTTAATGCCTGCTCTGCCCTTTGCCTTTTTTCATCATGATAAGGTTCATTAATTTATCACAGAGCATGCACTACACCCACAGACCACAAAATAAGCATTATTGATGCGTTTTGAGTGTATGCTTTCAGTAATGTGTGTTTCCGCACCTCTACATGACCTCTGTAGTCCTCCCCTGCTCCACACTCCACTGGGCCGTCAGCCCTAATTATCACCACCATTTACCTATCTGGCCACATCAAGATTGCAGATAGCGCTCTAACATTTACTCGCTCTGACATGAGTCCATACTCATGGTGAGTTATTGTGCTATGCTAGGTCTTTTTCACGCGTGCTCTGTCCTGAGGGTTAACATGATTACTGTAGTTTGCGGTTATAATCACTCACTCAAACAGCCCCCAACTTGACCAGCTGTCATGAATGCGTGTCTTTGTAAGGACTGCGTTTTTTTTTTTTTTTTTTTTAATCTTAGATGTGGCACGAGATACGCCTTCATTAAGTTGATGTGTTGAGACGTAACCAAAACATTGTTTCATCATGCTTCGAGTGGGCAAGCAGTTCAGAGCTGCATTAAGGTTTACAAACGTCTTTGATGAAAGCTGGACTAAATGGGCCTGGCCACAGAAATGTTGAGATGAGGAGATCATCATTAACGAAACTACAGCTTTAAAAGGTTAAGAGCGGTTCTTTCGCCAGAGATTTGACTCAATTAGTTTCCACTGATTAACTTCGAAGTTCCCTTCGCCCTGCCATCACCTCGTTTCTTACCTAACCGAGATGAGATGTCTCAGCCAGCAACTCTGTACAGCCAGCGTTGATGAATTGTAGTTGACACAGCTCCAGTTCGGTTGCCCTCCCACCCCTCTTCTTCTACCATTTGCTTTAAAGAAAGTCTTTAAAAGACCTGTAAGGACAGCTCAGGGAACAGCACATTCAGACAGGATATAACATTCCCATTAGTCTGCCGATGCCAAGCCAAGGTGGTAGTTATCCAGGGGAAAAGGACATTTCAGGATGCTGCCAAAAGCCATATAGCTTTAAGGTAAGAGTGCCCATCATTGGGGACAGAGCCCTTGGGAGAACGACAGGTCCCAAGAAACATTTGTGAAATCCTTGTCAAGGGCAGGGCGATGCTGAAGTTCCTAATCCACAGCGCCATAGCTGGAAGTGTGCAGAGGGATTCTTGAAATTAATTAGAGCTGATGTTTGAACTGTGTGGTGCTTTCAGTGACACTTCAATAGTTGCTGCTGTTAAAAACACCTCTCATGAGGTGGGAAAGGAAGCACTCTATACTTCTTAACCTGCTAATCTGCTGAAAGTCAAAAAGCAAAATATCGCATGATGGTAGCCTCAAACCTACTAATTTGTACCTTTTGATTACACCTTTAGAGTGAGCGCTTTCACAGTCTCTCCCTAGGCAAGGGTCAAGCAAAGAGAACTTCCAGCTTAAAATAACTGTGTAACTAAACGTGCCACAAACTCCGCCATTAAAACAGCCATTGCTGGATTTGTAATTTTAGACCCCCCCAACCACACACACACCCATTGGCCCCTCCCGACCTCCTCCGCAGAGCTTTCGTAATGTGAGAATGGGACTTAGCCAAAGAGGTGCACAGAGTTATTAGCAACAGTAAGTACTTAACCTCATCCAAGCCTTCTGGCTTCTTCCCCTCTGGCTGAACTACTTACCCTCGTTTGCTTGGGGAACATGAGAAGAGTGGTCACCTTCTGGAACCCTCTGCTCTAAATGATTGAACAGGTCTCAGTCTGAGAGTGAGGAAGTGAAAAGTAAAGACCCAGCCACTGCTCCAGCACGGCCTGAACCACACTACCTCCTCCCTCCTTGCTGTCAATCTAACTGGGAATGAGCTGAGCAGAGGCATCGGAGAGGAGTTTTGCGGTTGCCCTGAGCACCCAGTGTCAGAGATCAGCTCATTGTGTTCAAAAAAATCAGTTCATTGTGCTACATCATATATACACCTGCTGTGTGAGAGGCCTCATTCAACTTTGGGGAGCTCATATATTTATTCATGTTATTGTTGTAACATGGCATGGTATACTGAGCCTTGGTAACTTTTATAACAATACCACTATTCACCTTATCCAGTGTCCAGTGACGTAGGCCTGTATTGGAGTAGAAAGTAAAATTCTCTCCTTTTCACACATATCCTCAAGTCATGTTTTTTCTATGTCTTTTTTTTTTGTCTGAATATCTTGGCAGCTGTACACTGGGCACAAATCCTTTGGAAGCTCCCACCCAAGCACATCATCCATTCAGAGAGCTATGCATAAGAAAACTAAGTGCAGCTTTTTGAAGATGCTCAGATTTGAACCCTGTCCAATTGTTGCCCCAGACTTGGTCCCTGCAGTGGCAATCCTATATTCAAGTCACTCTGAATGGAGGAGTCTGCTTTGATAATCTGACCTGTTTACCACCCAGTGCTTCTACGGCACACTTTGATCATCTCGAAATGAACTGACCAGTAAGGGAAATATTCAACATCTGTGATCTCAGTTGGTGTCTATTGCTGTCGCTTGGGAAACTTTTATTCCCCCCAACCCCCCTCCCCCCTTTTTTTTCTTCTTCTTCAACCAACCTGTTTTATCTTGAGTAAATGTTTGCTGGTATGCAGCCCTAGTAAATATTTCACATATTTAAGGAAAACTTTCACCAAACTTTACTTTATAAGGCTGAAAAGTTCAATGCAATGGTGGAATTTGACCACTCTTTCACTCAGAAGCCAAATTGCTTAATCCTACTAGGGTGAAGTAGAGGCTGAAGCCTATTCCGCCCATCTCTGGGTGAAGGTGGGGTACACCTTGAACAACTTGCCAGTTCATTTCAGGATGAACACTCACACCTAGGGGTAATTTAAGTCAACCAATCAGCCTAATGTGCATGTCTTTGGACTGTGAGAGGAAACTGGAGTACCTGGAGTAAAGCTATGCCAGCAAGCTTCTCAGAGAAACACCATCATCAAACCTAGGACTTGAACCCAGGACCTTTTTACTGTAAGGAAGATGTGCTAAACACTATGCCATTGTGCTGTCCTGAATTTGACTAAACATAGTTTATTTTTTAATATAATTTCTTCTATGGTAACACCAGCGATATTCAATTAATTTGGCATGAGGGCCGGGTCATGAAAACAATCCCAAATGAGGGGCAGAAGAATTGTGGCATGAAAAACAAGTAATCCCATTAAAAGCTACAGAAACTGTAAAGTACAACAACAACATTGAAGTCCATATGTTTTGTATTTTGCAAATGCATAATAGCATTTGTACACTGTATTATATCCAGACATAGAGGCTTAAAGCATTTCTACATTTAAATGGCAGTATACACCACGCTGAGTAATCATTTCAGGTGAGCCCTGTCACAGACATTTAGAATTTTTAACTAACAGACAACATCCACTTAAGTTCACACAACCGTACCAACAAAAACAGCATGAGTGTAGTATGGAACTAAATACCGGTGGTGGGCCATCAGGGCTAGCAAGGCCTTCTCTGCTGGCTCAAACACTCTCAGAAGCACTGACCTACATTTACAACTTACCGGTAAATTCTAGTGCTTGTTCCATGAAATTGTATTGATTTATTCCACACAGTCTATTCTCCTCATTTCGTAGCGTGTCTCTTGGCTGCGCTGCTTCCAGTACATTCTAACAGATTTTTTTGTCCAATCAGATGTCAGCCTCTATGTGCTGTCATGTCACTTTAACCCACTCAGGGCATTCAGATTCAGTAGTGCCTCCCAACGTCACTTAAACTAAATTAGCAATGGGGCTGTTTCTTTAACCAATGGAATTTCAGATTCGCCTCACAGGGCAATGTCAGCATCTTTCCGTCGTCTGATTGGTTGGTCAATGAAAAGAAAGGGGGATGGATTTTATATATAAATAATCAGTATCTTCGGTGAGTATGACGTATTTTATTTAAATGTTTTATGTTTTGGTCATGTTATTAGATAAATATTGATTCTGAACTGCTCCAGATGATGTTATAGTGTAGAGGTGTCCGAAACCTTTATCTCCAAGCTGTTACATTTTACGCATGTTACATTAGGCCGAGCACCAAATTTACAGACAGCCTCCACTGGTGATCGCTGGTGGAAGTTATGTAATGCTCGTAGTTACTATCAGAATTGCCACTCGGGCGTTTTTGGCGATGGTGCAGTCAGAGATAAAGGGTTAACTGGGTTTCTTGCTTTAGTAATAATGGTATTCACCCTCAATACGTGAAATGCCTCTCTCTCTGTAATTTCAGGCCTTGTTATATTGTGTTTTTGTATATTACTGATGGTTTGCAACATGATAGTGGTGGTATTAAGTTGTGGATAAAGTCCATTAAGTCCCCACTGAAGGCCCAAGTACCAAATGCACAGTCCACCACTGCTAAATACAACAATAACATATGAGTGAATAGTAATATTATTATTATCATTATTAATAGAGAATAATGATAATGATAATAATAATAAGCAAGGCTTTTAATTATAATAATAATAATTCTAAGAGAAAGAGGAAGAAGAAGAGAAGAAGAAGTGAATAATAAGACAGAAAGGTTCAGTTTTAAGTATTATAATAATAAGAAAAAGATAAAGTTAAATATTTAACCTCTATAAATCAATCCTAATTACTATTTTTAATTTATTTAATTTAATAAAAATTTTTTTTTTAATTTTTCCCCATTTTTCTCCCTAATTTAGTCGTTTCCAATTCCCACCCATTTTTGCCTTCCCTATCACACGACCACCACCGACCAGGGAGGAGCACAAGCAAGCACACACCTCCTCCATGACATGCTATGCTACCGCCCGCCTCTTTTCGAACTGCTGCACATGCGTATTATTTAAAATTATTATTTAATTAATTAATTAATTAATAATCTATAATTTTACTTTTAAAAAAAATAGAGTAGCCAACTCAGAGTGCCAGAGAAAAGTGTCTCTAACTGAAAAGCCAGAGTCTACACCATTGGTAGTACACAGCTTGGATCTCCTTGGTATAGGAGATATGAACTTTTCAGCACAATTCAGTGTGATATGTTATGCTAATCGTATGGATGTAGAATTCCAATGCAAATAAAGGAAATAGAGAGAGGGTTATTAATTTGGGTTGGTATTTTTGTGGGATTGCTGTCCAAGAGTCCGCAAAACGTCGTGTCTTGACCTCGTTTTTTAAGTTATGATCTTTTGGATTTATGTTTCCCCTGATTCAACACATGGGCTCTGCAACACATTCTCTTTCCTTCATAATACCTTATTGTTCTCTTAATCCATGTGTTGTTCATGAATATGCTCCCTGCAGCTGGTATTCTAGCCGTATATAATTCATAGATGGTATGGCACAGCCTCCACAGTAACACTGAAGCACTGTGCAGTCCCTATCAAGACCCCTTCCTAACATTGAACTGATTAATAGCCTCCTACTGCTGTGCCATTCATCATCTTTAAAATGGAGACAGAAAAAAGGACAGAAGAGAAAGGAGAAGCGCAGAGAAAAAAAACTTGTGTGAGAAAGATCCTTTAAATCACCCCTTCGTCTCTGTTTCTGTCCTCTTTTCTGTATCTCACCTTCCATTTTCTTCTCCAAGTATTCTTGGTATCTTGCTTTTCCAGACATGGTATAATTGTTTGTCGGTGTGGGTGCAGTGCACAGCCATGCTGAGAAAATGTTCTGTAGCCCAGAATAAGAGCTGGCAGAAAGGTGAATCGCGTATGCTCTCAGCCAGCCTGAGATAGAACTTGAGGTATCAAGGTCACGTAGCGGCCCTCAGGCTTGTGTGCTTGTTTATTTATTAATTTGTTTGTTTGTTTATATATATATATATATATATATATATTATGAAATGCATCCAGATTTATATGTTGTTATAATAAGTCATATGCACAGGCTTGTAATTGCCCAGAAATCAAGAGGCCTGTGAGAGCAAATCTCAATTTATACCTCTAATTTATGTTTCACTGCTTAATGTCAGTTTTCAGTGAGGTTATATGGTAGCCATCAGCAGGAGGAGTGGAGCAATTATGATTCCCGTCTCCTCAAGGAGAGAAGATAAGAATGAAAAATGATCTTCGGTAGCACACTTCATCCAAAATCTTTTCTTAGCACTCCATCCAACTTGACCAGGAAATCGGACTGCCCAAGTCCTCTACAGAATTGGCTGAGGAGTGCTTGAGCTGACAGATAGTTCTTTTCATGGTTCAGCTTGTCACAAGTATGTCCACATTTCCACCGCCCAGCATTGGTGGCTCTGAGCTTGGCTTCTGTTCCAAGTCTCCTCTGTGCTAATGCTACCCAAACTCCCATCAGCCCAGTGTGTGCTCTGGCATGCTATTGAAAATGTGCCTCCCCCTTTCTGTCTGCTTCCTCCAGTCCATTCCTGAGCCGCTGCAGGGGCAGACTGAGAACCTCCGGGGCAGCTGGTCTGCCTGATGGGCTCAATTCATCAAACCCGCGAGGGAGGAGGCCCACGGGGGCCCATGAGGCGGGGGCCTGTTGTTGACTTTATTGTGATAGTTATTAAATAAACCCTGATGAGAGGGCAGCGATAAGAATGCTTTCAACTTGCACGGTTGGGTGGTGCTTTCCAGACCTGGGGCCCAGCCACACAGGAGGAGATAAAGAGTGATGGGAGTATAAAGCAGAGCTGGAAAAGACAGGGGAAAAAACGAGAGACGGAGTGTTACCGGTTACCCGAAAGATGGATGACTTGCCCAAGGCCTGGGCTGAAAGTCAGAACGCCCCTTGCGGTGTTTCAGTTCAGTGTCCAGCCCTCCAGCATATACAGGCTTTCATGCCCCCAGCAGGAGACGGGACAGCTGGGAAGGAGGAGGGTCAGAAGTAGGCTGACTCTTCAGTCGAGGTATTAACCAAAAGCCAACAGTTGGCATGTGAAAATCAGTTTGGTTGTTCTCCCTGCTGCTGCTCACAATTCTGGCTGCATTGTAATTGCAAGTAGCCTCCAGTCCCACAGTCTCCTTTTTCCACACCCTGCCACCCAGCTGCTGGACAGCAAGCGGAGCCAAGCCTAAAAACACCCTCGGGGTAAAATACGCTGAGAAATATAGCACCAAACCCCACAATCTAGACAATGGGATAAGTTATTTGGTATTGTTCATTAGAGTTTTCTCCCCATACAGCCTTTTAAACAGTTTTTCATCTATAAACAGCCCCTGGACTCCTGTTGTGTGTTTACTTTGAGAGTGCATCCATGTTACTGAATACCAGGTTTCAAGAAACGGTGCTTCGGGCATAAACTCTGATACAGGATTGAAACAGCGGCCGTGTTAGGAGGGTTTTGCAGTTCTGCTCTGGGGGACATGAGTGGGGGCAGATTGGATGGATGGGGTAGGGGGTAGGGGTGGGGATTAGGTGAGCCAAGTTATTAAGGGAGTGAATTACACATGTAGGGCTTCATTACCAATAAACAAACGTCAAAGGCCAATGAACACACACATGAAGGAGGGCTCCTCCCTCTAGATTTAGTCCTGGCTTGCAGATTTCTAATTGTCTGCCTAATTAAAACGTTGTGGACGTTGACAAAACCTCCTGTCTCCAGCATTTCATTTGGATTTTTTTCTTTTACATGGAAGCTTGCGGAGATGCAGAAGCATTCTTTTTTGTATCCAATAGCACCACCAGCCTGGCTTGGGTTTTTCATTAAAATACCATGAGAAATAAAATCTTATTAAGACTGTATTAAGATTCATAAATGGCCGAATACTGTGTTTCATATTACAAGTTTGAGTGTTAAGCATTTAAACAATCAACAGTCCAAGAAAAACGAAAAATAAACATAAAAAGCACTTTTTCCTGCTTTTATTCAAGAATCTTGATACAAGAATGAATAATAATAATAATAATAATAATACGCCAGTGAAGCCAGTTCTACACGACTGTCGAAAAGCACAACGGATTCAGCAAACTGTATTACTGAGCTGCTGTTTAGAAAAAGATGCATGGCTCCTGTCAGCTCCAACATGGCGTTGTCATGTATCTGCTAGAGCTATTGAGCGCAAATGTGAAACAAGAGTCCCTTAGGTCTGTCTTAAGGGCACAGAATAGTAGGATGCCATTAACACAAGGTCTCAGTGCAGACTAAAGTGTGTGCAGGTGTGCTTAAGAGGAAATCTTTCTTCCCTTATTTACAAGTGCATGCAAACAATAATAATAAAAAAACAACTCAAGGACATGAACGTTTCTATTTGAGTTACTGTATGAGTTTGCATGAGACTGTTGCCATGAAGACCAAGGTCATGAAGTACCCTTAAAAGCAGTGCAAGCTTATTTAGTACATTTATTACAGTCTACCTTGGATTAAATTCTTCAAATAAGCAAAATAGCCTCACTGAATGTAAGTTTCTGACTTTTTAAATTATGAAATTAATATGATTTACTTAAACAAGTGTTCAAGCCTATCTCAGCAGACTCTTGGCGAAGAGCCATTACAGGGCTTGGAGTCTAATTCTTGTTCCTTTTCATGAAATAAGTCTAGTATTAGTGAATAGCTTAGCATGATAATGATGTACCCATTAGTGGCATATGGGATGATATCCTCATAGTAGATTATCCAATAAGAACACACAATTGCTTATATCCATTGAGTGCGGATTGAATAAAAGCCAATACCATATAAAATATCCTCTGTAATCTGTACTCTAGAACTTGCCCCTCGTGTTCTTTCACTCTAACCTTGGCAAACTATGCCTTCATGGACGCACATGGGGAATTTGATTACTACACCCGCATACAAAGACACTTGAGTACTTCTGTTTTTGTGGCATCAGTTTGGGGAAGAACTATACCTGGACGTGATGGTCAGGTGTCCATAAAATGTGGGTGTGTGATGAATTAAGCAGTTCTGGTGGAGTAATCGGAATATGCCTGTTGACCACACCACTTGAGGGACCATTACTGCACGAATTCATTATTTCCCCATAACCCTGTTATCGCCATCATCATTATTATTATTTTCATTCCACCCCCACCACTTATTGTAACAACAACTGCGTGTTTGGACTCGCGTTTGTGCCTGTAATGAAGTTGGAATTTAAATGCTCCCCAGCGAGGTGTGAATAGCATTTCAGACGAGAAGCAAATATAATAGGGAGCAGGGCTGGATCGAGGTAACCTTTTAAAATGTGTGCCTGTTTGCCTTCAGTGTTTCAACCCAATACCAGTGACCAGGTTGTTCAATTTCAGCAGTCTAGCATAAAGCTGTATGTGGTGTGTTGAGAGGATCCATGAATATATTTTAATGAAGTGGGAACTTAAATAACGCTCGTGCTTCCTGTCACCTTTCAATAAAAGGTAAAGTTATGGTGCTTTGCGTAGAAGTGAATCATTATTATTACTATAATTATTATTATTATTGCAAGAAAATTATCTTAATAATATTTTCCCAGGGCGGCATGGTGGCATATAGGTTAGCATGTCCATCTCACAGCAAGTAGGTCCTGGGTTCAATTCCTAGGCTGTGGCGTTTCGATGTGAAATTTGCCTGTTTTCCCTGTTCTTGCATGGGTTTCTTCCGGGTACTGTCGGTTTCCTCCGACAGTCCAAAGACATGTACATTTAGCTAACCTGCTGTTCCGAATCACCCCTAGGTGTGGATGTGAGTGTGAATGGTTGTGTGTTGCGGCACTCTGGCGAGCTGTTTAGGGTACCCTGCCTTGTACCAGTCTCGGCCCCACGACCTTAACAGGATTAAGCGAGTGAGTGAGTGAATATTTTTCCATGTAAAAATGTGAATTGTTACTAAAAATATTTCTTGAATATGCTTCTGCTTGTCCCTTTGAGGAAAACGTTTATATACGGAGTCAAATACAAAATGGGTCATGCTGCCGCAGCATGGCGGCTCGGTGACTAGCCCGGTCACCTCACAGTGAGAAGGTTCTGGATCCGAACGTCAGCCAAGGATCTTTCTGTGTGGAGAGGGCATATTCTCCCCACGCTTACATTAGTTTCCTCTAGGTGCTCTGGTTCCTCCCACACTTCGAACACATGAACAGTTGGTCAGCTGACTACTCTAAATAGCCTGTAGATGTGAATGTGAGTATAAATTTTGTTTTGCATCTGTTTTTGCCTGGTGATCTCTTCAGGGTGTTCTTGCCTCTCGCTGCACTGGTTCCAGCTTCCTCCACAATCCTGACCTGTAAGCAGTGTAGATAGTGGATGGATGGATAAGTTGTGCTGCTATAGGACAGCAATGACTAAGTGGTGTGATCCTGCTTGTCATGAAGTGAAGGTATCGGTTGCTGCCAAGTTCAGAACTGAATATTCCCTTAATAACCCTGCAGTTTGCCAACAGTGAAAATTATCAGACTTCGTACGCAAAACAAACCCAGGTCCTGTTTTTAATTGTAACTAATCTCATATAACTACAAGAGGGTAAACTTCATGTTACAGCTCCAAGAGCAGCTCTAGTAAGTAACCTAGATGGTTCATTACATGGTGCTATATCAGCAGTATTACATGTTATGAATCAGCATGCACAGAGAGAGTCCCTGTGTAAGATATTGCTATAGAGACGATAACATAATAGAACAAAAACATTTGCATAAACCTAGGATTTGTCTTTCACCTGCATCGCTGTCGGAACTGCTGTTGTAGAAAATCAGTCAACAGACTCCGATGAATCAGAATCCAGAAATCAACAGCGCTGAAGCATTATGGTTCTGTATACAGTCAAGTCCTATAACAGAGCGCTATTTTAAGCATGGCTTAAGCATGATGTTTTAAGCAGGTTCTGCTTGGTTCTCATAAGCCCCAAATAATAATAATAATAATAATAATAATAATAATATTAATAATGTTGATGATGATGGTGAAGATGATAATAATAATGATGATGATGATGGTGATGATAATAATAATAATAAAGATGATGGTGATGATGATGATGACGACGATGATAATATTAATAATAATAATAATTATGACGGTGATGATGATGATGATGATAATAATAATAATAATTATAAGCAGAAGAAGAAGAATAGTTGTAGTAGTATTAGTAGGAGACTGATGATATGAATGAAAGCCAGACTTTAATTCTTACCCGCTATGAGTTCACAGTTTGAACAAATTGTTTAAAACACAGTATTTGAAGCCACACTTGAAATGTGTAGCAGGATAAAAACAATATGCTATTTTTTGTCTGTGAAAGGCAGCCCTGCTGTGTCACAGTTGCTTTGTGAACGTTTTTTTGGTGGTCTTGCCTGACTACCGCTGCTGTGTTTTATAGCCGAGCGTCATAGGGTCGACTCTTTGCTGGCGTTCAGGTGGGTTTTGAAAGTCTTTGTTCTGTCACTCCCCCTCCTGAAACCCAAATCTCACATGCCGACTCATTCTCCTCCCACCCTGTTGGGTGCTAAACTCGGTGTAAATGGATTACAGTCGACCGACTCCTCACAGCTTTTCGTCAAGTCAGATATTTTACAAAACGTGCCAGTTTGAGTATGTGCGGGAGATATGGGAGTTGCAGAGGAAGGATGTGTCTGTATATGTGTTTGTGTGTAAGGAAAAGAGAGGTGGATGGTGTAAAGGAGGGAGGATGGGATTGTGGGAGGGAGTGCTGTGTTTATGTATTACCCATGTGAAAAGAGCTAAGGGGTGAAGGAAGTTAGTGCAAAATTGTGTCCCTCAGGCTCTATTTTAGTGCCTCCTCGGCCGCCTTTGCCATTTTCGACACTGAGTGCTGCATTTGTGAGCTCCCGCCTTTAATTTTTCAGCGTTTTGTTCCGTTTGCATAACCTCCTGGCGAACCCTCAGTGTTGTCAATCTGACACGGCGGATAAAAATCCACCCCGCACCTTCTGCTTCTTCTCTTTGTGCACTTGACAAAATGTCTTTGTCATGAATGTAATTATGGGTGATGGATCTGATTTCAAATGCAGCGTGGACGGTGATGTGCTTCACATCATGCCGGTTTCTATGTACGCACTCCGTCTTTGGTAGGATTATTAATTTCTAGGCTCTTTTTTTTTTTCGCAAATCACCAGTTGTGTTTGCATGCACTGCAGGTCGTGTATTTCCATTATGATAAATGCGAATGAACTTCAGCGCTCGCATAAGTACTGTTTGACTCGCTTGTGTTTGAAATAAATAGGCATTTTCATGCGTTCTGTTTAGCGAGAAAACGCAATTTGTACAAATTTGCATCCAGCGCAAAAATAAATAAATAAAGAAATAAAACAAATACACACACTGACATTCAGCGGTTGGTGCTTAAAGTAATCTGATTACAGTTCCTCATCATGTGGGCTGAGAATGTGAGAAAGAAAGAGGAAAAAAATACCATCCAACACAAACGTATAATTCAACAAAGCTCGGGAGGAAAACGAAAATATAATTGAGGTGGCGGCGGGTTTTGGCGCTTTATCAATAATCCGTTTGCAATTACTGCACATCTTTTCCTTCGTATTGTAGCGTTCACTTCTTTTTCCCCTCTGGAAGAACTTTGCACCGCTGACAGCTGTTTCAACATAATTACAGCAGAGGTGAAAGACGTTTACTGATGAAGCTAGTCTTCAAATAAAGGTAACCAAATGCAGCCAGATATGATGGAGGTGGAACAATGGAGAGAGAGAGAGAGAGAGAGAGAGCGAGAGAGAGAGAGAGAGAGAGATTCAGTGAACGTGTTTATAATATTCAGTCTGACATCTCACGTTTTCAGAGTTCGTAGGCCATTTAACCCTGCCTCCATGCCTGGTGCAATATTAATGCTCTTAAAACACAGATGAGGTGAATGAGGGCAGGAATCACATGGGATTGCTGCAGGGATCATGATTGTATGCAAGCGCATACAAACACACAGACACTCACACACACTTTAACTCACACACACATACACACACACACAGTCTTTCACATAAGCTAACGTAACTCTAGTAGAACAGAATGAGTTGCTGGTGCTTAGGGCTTTGATAGTTCTACTAGGGTCTACTAGGGTCACTTGGAGGCTGTGCCTACACTGGGAGAAGGCAGACTACTCCCTGAACAGCTTGCCAGACCATCCCAGGGCCAACACTCACAATCATTCACCCTCACATTCACACCTATTGGAAATTTGAAATAGCCGATTAGCCCGATGTACATGTTTTCAGACTGTGGGAGGAAACAGGAGTACCCAGAAAAAACCCATGCAAGCACAGAGAAAACATGCAAACTTCACCCAGAAACACCCAAGCCCAGGACTTGAACCCAGAACCTTCTTGCTGTGAGACAGACGTGCTAAATGCTATGCCACGGTGCCGCGCTTAGGCTAATTAGCTGTTCCAAATAGCTCCTGTGAATGGGCGTGTGTATGCTGCTCCTGTGATGGACTGGCAAGCTGTTCGGGGTGTACCCATCCTTCACCCAGAGTCATGACCCTAGTAGGGTTAAGTGGTTCAGCAAATGAATGAATGTTTATTCATGTTAGTTGCTTATGCATAATTTTATGTGGATTTTTGTAAAGGAATTTTAACTGGAACTTTAGACTATAGGGGCAGTGATGACTCAATTGTTAAGGCACTGGGTTACTGATCCAAAGGTCAGGGTTTCAAGCTCCAGTACCACCAATCTGTCACTGTTGGGTTCTTGAGCAATGCCCTGAACTTAAACCCTCATCAGCTCAGTTGTATAAATTAGATAAAAAATGTAAGTCGGTCAGGATAAGAGTGTCTGCCAAATTCCGTAACTGTACTATACACACATATTTTGGTGCGTTTCTGTTATATAGGTCATAAGGTTTCAACAGAAATCTAGAAGCATGTGCTTATACACAGAGTACATTTTATACATAAATTTCACCCATATGCAGTCAGTCATATTTCATCATGCAAACTAAAACAGACAGACAAAAATACTGGTTTGTAATTATCCTCTCCGTGTCGCATACAGTTACAGGCATGTGCTTTTTGAACGCAATGAAATAATACCTTGAAACTGAATCTGTCTTAAAGGAGATTAAAGGATAAAGGTGTGTTTATTTGAAATTCCCCTAGCCCCGCAGAGTGCGCTCCACTTCCCAAAATTCCCCTTAAATACCTGCGCGTGTGCCAGAGGCTCTTGGATGTGGCGTGGAATTTTGATCCATCGGGAAGCGGGAATTGGGGGAGTGGGGGTGGGGAGGTGGGGTGGAGGAGACAGGGGAGGCAGAGAGTGTGGGGAATCTGAATAATGAATAAGTAGGATTGGTGAGACAGCAAGGGTGAGAGAGAGAGAGAGAGAGAGAGAGAGAGAGGGAAAGCATTAAGTGGTGTGAGGAAGGTAAGTAAGTCGAGACACAGACGCAGACAGAGAGAGCGGCACAACGCTTAAAGCCAGCTGCATTACATAAACACTGAGCAACAGTGACTTGTACATGTCCATCAACTTCACCAACCAGTTAAAAAAAGGGACCTGGTTGTTTTGATGCACAATTACTGAGAAAAGATATGAACCAAATACTAGACTTCACCATAGACAATTTTTAGCCTGTTGGGGGTCAACCGGCATTAAACCTTAAGTGTTCTGGGCACCGCTAGAGGAATAGGTGAGAAGCAGGGAGCTACCTTGCTGTCCTGTAGGGCGTGGCTTCCATTCACAGAAAGTTTGGTTGTGTTGGAATGAACCGTGGGTTAAGCATTGGATCGATTTGACCATTATATCCATGAAGCATCCATGAGGTATGCATGGTGTGTTTCCGCTGCTCATGTTTTTGCATGTGACCACCTGCAAAATCCAACTGAATACCCAAGGAATGGCTGTAGTTCGGACAACATTCGGCTAACTCCTGAGCTTCTTGTGCCAAGGTCTCACATAGCCGGTTGATATGTGACAAACCATGGCTATGGTGGCCATTCTAGTAGATTTTGGAGGTGGGCTGTCTCAAATATGGGTGAAGGAATTTTACAAATATAGAAAAAACAAAAAATGGTGTTGATCTGGTGCCTGACCCATGGCATATTTCAACACAAGCAAACTCTCCAGGAATGGAAGCCACGCCCTCCTGGTTGTCACTTTAGTGCCACAGTCTGTCAAGTATTCCAGCGGTAGTGCCTGGAACACAAAGGATAATGCTGGTTGACCACCGGAAGGCAAAAAAAAAAAACCCTACTGTTGTTTACCATGAACTGATATCAGCTATGTAAGTCTGAGGTTTTAGATATAACTCAGCATTTGATTAATGTTCAAGGAAATAATATAAATTTTTTTGGGGGGGTGGAGAATGGCACCAACACCCAGAGACAAGATACTAACAATTAGTAGGTCTACTTATCATCAACCAATGACGTCACCAACGAGCAACCTCTGGCTTGACCCTGCTGTCAGACTGCTATATAAAATCATGAGTAGCCCTTGGTCCACTGAGACCCCTACTCACACATCCACACATGTCTAGCACATCCCAGTTCCATTATCACCTTCTGATGGCTTAGCCGTAATGGAAGCGACAAACAGACAGCTAATATTGAGCATTAATATTTCATACATGCAGAAAAATCTATGCACGTCCCACTCGTGTGTCTTCGTCTCCTGCAAGTGTCACGTTGGGCCATCGGTCACACTAATGAATACGTTTCCGGTGACAAGACACTGTGTTCCATTTTTGGAAAACGCAATCACTTTTCCACTTTGGGCCTAAGTGTAGGTGGCCATGATGTCAAATCATCTCTTCTCCTATACCACTATTCATAGACAGTGTGGCTTCAGCCTGCATAATAGGTATTTAGGATTTATGTTTCCCAGAAAGGCTAAGTGCACTGTTTTCTGTGGCCAGACGTGGGACGGGTTTGCAGTTTTTCACCAGTAATTGCACACTGACTGGAGAGATTGGTATCTTCTTCCCACTCCCTCTTGGTTCGCCTTTTACAAAATGCCAAGCTTGACAAAAAGACAGCCTGGTTCTTGAGTACAGATTCTTGAGTACAGTTGAGAGTAGGGTACTCTAAAAAGCCGGGGTAGAATCTGTCTGTTTATTTAAGATCCAGCTTTTATTTTCATTAATCATTTATTCTAGCTGGTACGACATTGTTTGCACTGGTGCGCTAACCCCTCCTGAACTCTCCACATTGGCAGGGTAAAGTGTTTGTCTCTCAAGCACTCTCGACAAGAGGAGAGAGAAGAGGAGTCATTAGGCAGAGATGGCAGGGCAAGATGGCAGCTGCCAGCCAGATGACATTGTCATACCTACAGGTGGATGGGCTCACTGAGATTCTTGCTAATCCAACCCCTGGTCACATTTCTTTACATTCCACTATGCTAGCTACAACCACTTCTTTCAGTCAGCGCTGGGCTTAAGTTGAATTAACACCGGATTGGATTTCTCAGTTATGCCACATTTAATGTCGCTGGAAAATCGTTGAGTGAGAAAAGAAGCTGTCACTCTTTTTGTTTTTTGGTGCTAACAACCAAAACACGTTATAAGATATTGTTACCATATCGCATTGTGGAGTGCAAGATGACAAAAATATGAAGCTAAGCAGCCAGCATGGTGGCATAGTAATTAGCATGTCCAACTCACAACAAGAAGGTCCTGGGTTTGAGTCCCGGGCTTAGGAGTTTCTGCGTGGAGTTTACATGTTTTCCGCGTGTTTGCGTGGGTTTCCTCTGGGAACTCTGATTTCCTCCCACAGTCCGAAAACATGCACATCAGACTAACCGGCTGTTCCAAAGGTGTGAGTGATTGTGTGTACATTGTACTGCGATTGTCTGGTGAGTTATTCAGCATGTATCCTGCCTCCCGCAGCCTCCCAGTGACCATAATAGGAGTGGCCTGGAAAATGAGTGAGAGTGAGTGAGATAATGTTAACCACTAACCTAGCACTAGAATCACTAGACATATTTCTAGTCCTTCAATATAGACGTGTTTCAGGATGGCGTTTTCTTTTAACTCTGCACCTTTGTCATAGCTGTAAAGCTTTTTTTGTCACTCTCTCCCACTCCATCTCTGAACATAGTGGTTCTCCGCGCACTTGTCGCATGTAGGCCGGGAACAGGATGTGTGGTGTTGCGATTTGTCAGCCTGTTTGAGTGGCAGCGCACTGATGAGGCTTGTGCCTGCGTGGTTTGTGTGCAGCAAAGGATATCATCACAGTGATATCAGGAGAAGAAGGCGAGGGGGGAAAAAACTATCATGAGTAATATGACCCAATTTCCTGGCATGCTTCATTAAAAAGCCAACGTAACATCTGTGTGATCACATTAATTTCCTAACAGCTTTATTTAATAAAATAGGACAAGAACTTGTACAGCTATTAGCATAATATGGAAATCCTGGTCATTACTGAGGTGTAATGTATGAACTGAAGTGAGTGCCAAATAGAGAAGCAGCAGGCAGCGCAGGAGAGGCACTGTTGATCCAATATTGAGACCTGATTATCAATAGGGAATTGGAAATCAGCCTAAGAACCAGCGTGAGGACGGAAATCAAAAGACATGGAACGCTCCCTTTGTTTGGCAAAACGCTAAAGCCGTCAGAAGCCTCCCTGGCTCCGTGATCCTGCCGTATGCGCTGTGTAAATAACTAATTAGAGCCAGTAGCAATTTCCGTGATCGGCAAATGACTGGACGTGGAAGGGAGGGGGGTGACACCCCACTACACTCCTGCTTCCTTCAGCTCTTCCTTCTACCGTTCTACTTTCATCTCCCCTCACTTATGGAGACATCTCATCTGGCTCCCTGCCTCTCTCCTGTCCCTTCTCGCACTATCGTTTTCTCGCATGCAGACTTCTCATTTCCGTACCGCTTGGTCCCTACTGAGCAGAGGAAGATTGTTGCCTACTGCGCATAAAGAAAAGGTTGGAAAATTGCAGGCAGTTGATAAAGCAGTAATGGAAAACCTTCTTCACGCGGGACCATCTTCATAGGGCGCACAAGCACCCGAGGGTTGTCAGAGCAGTGTTAGCTTTGTGACCGAGATATTGTTTTCGCTTCGTTTTTAATGAAAAATGTTTACTGCCCCAGACACTGTTTTTTATAAGATGTCACTCGCCATTGTTAGATAAGATCCCAGCTTCCTAAAAGTGAGTGAGCCTTCATTTTCAATGGACAAGCTTAAAAATTATGCCAAGTTGCCTAGTGACTTGTTTTTTCCTCAACAGGCTGTGATTTCATGCTATGCTAGTTTTGATGTTTGTGGTGAACAGCTCTCACTCTATTAACCTCAGTTGCAATACAACAGTGCCTATTTTGAAAGGGATATTTAGCTAGCTAGCCAGTGATACAGCCGTGACCTGTAATACGGAACCCCAGTGACAGAGTTTTAAGCCAAAATGTCAATATAATCTATAATCTGCCACTGATTTCCATCCAACTAGGACTGTAATGTATCAGGCCACAGTTTATGACCATAACACCACTGTAACCACCAAGATGTCACTCTAACCAACCAAGTCACAGTTTATAGCCAAATGCTATTACCCATTGAGCCATAATTTTAATTATCATGAATTGAGTCTTTGCTGATGCCACCACTGCAGTACCTAAACTGCCCCTGTAATCAGTTGGGCCAGTTTTCAGACAGAATGCTACTGTAGCCAATCAGCCCAGGGGATACTGCCAAAATGCCACTTGAACCATTTGGGCCATAGGCTCCAGCCAAAATGCCAATTCAAACAATTTGGCCATAGAGTTCAACCTGTTGAACAACAGGTTGCAGCCAGAATGATATTTCAAACATTTGGGTTATAGGCTCTTGCAAAAATGCCACAGTGACCAATCAGACCATAGAATTCAGTCAAAATGTGACTTCAACCAATCAGGACAAAGGTTCTTGTCAAGCTTATTCTGTACTCAAACCAATCCCATATTATGGTGACAGTGAACTGTAACCAAAAAAAGCCATGGCCAAAATGTCTCTATAACCAACTGCAAATTGTAACTCAGAGATTCTGCTGGGGCAACTGATTGCGGCCACTTCTTTGCAAAGATACAAACAAACAAAAAAAACCCAACTAGATTGCTTTTGAGGGGATCTGTGCTCAATCTGCATAGAGCAGGAGGTGATAGAAGTACAAAAATCATGGGGAGAATGACCAAATGAGCTGGGCAACAAAATCAAACAAGACCATTCTGATATGCTGAAATGTGTGGTATGTGTGAAGCACTGTGGAGTGGAATGAAACCGCATGACAGACATAACGTCATACAGCCCACTCCCAGTGGAATCCATGGGTGAGGGCATAAAAGGCTTAGGGCTGTATATCAGGAATATTTTTATATTTTGCTGTGCGGAACTAGACTTTAACTGGAAATGCAGTTGTACGATGCACTGTATGACCAAAGTTATCTAAACATTTATTCATATATCACTCAATTTAATCATGATGCTGTGTGATGCAAATATGAGAGCACCAAAGCCTATTGCTTTAAATTTTATCCCTGAGGAGTTATAATGATTTTACAATGCTGTAGGGACATCAAACAAAGAGCGTTGCAGTTCTTTAATTGATTTCTTTACCTAGTTTCATGTAGTACACAAAAACTCCTTCCATGGTGCGTTTGCATTAGAAGGACTAGCCAGTGATCCATTACTCTTCGTTTATGATCAATGATGAGCTCTCTTAGCGAGGAGACAGCGCTGCTGTTGGTGATTTATCGATTTTGTTGGAGCCACACCGCGTGCATGATAATGAACAATTTAATACGTCGCAAAGCCATGAACGCTGAAGTATTGTCAAATTATTATAACGCCGCATCAGTGCCTTTTTATCGACTTCTCCTTCCTATCTTTTCATGTGGTTCATGTGTTGAAAGCCACACTGGAATAAGACCCGTCTGCTTACAGGGACTAGAGTCATCAAATAAATGTTGTTAGCGGATTAGCATGGTGGTAACAGCCAGAGGAGTTTGATGGGCTGGAGTTTTTTCATACTGTGTAAAGAGGGTGTAAAGTTTGAGGGTGGGTGCTATGCTATAGAGTATGCATCTTTAGAGCTTTTTCACTGATCTGATATCGTTTAGTATTCTATAAAACTAGATGCACACTAGAGGGTGGCACAGTGGCATAGTGGTTAGCACATCTACCTGACACAAGAAGGTCCTGGGTTTGAGTCCCGGGCTCGGCAAGAGTGTCTCTGTGTGGAGCTTGCGTGTTCTTCCTTTGCTTCCATGGATGTACTCCGGTTTCCTTCCACGGACCAAAGGCATGCACATTAGGCTAACTGGCTGATCGAAATTGCCTCTAAGTGTGAGAGTCAATGTGAATAGTTGTGTATGTGTAGGTCCTGCAATGGACTGCCGAGCTGCACTCCACTTTTGCCCAGAGACAGCTTCATCGGGGTTCAGCCTCATCGCAACAATATTATGTTTAAGAGGTGAAGCACAAAGGTAGTGAATGAATAAATAGATTTGCACCATTGTCAAGTTTGGATTTTCACGAACACTCCACCTTTATTCTTCTTTATGTTAGCATTCCTACTTTCCCTACTTATTTTCAATTATATTAGTGTGTATTTGATTTGTTTTAAAGTATACTAAAATAATGTAACAATGAATTTTTTACAGGATTATTTGACTTGACTTTTTTTTTTAAATAAAATATCCATTGATTTGAAAGGACAGCTTGTTCACTGCAAGGTTCATCCCAATGAACCTTGGCACCTAAATCTAGAGGTCTTGACTGACGAACGCATATTTATAAGTTCTCCAGTAATCCTTTTTTATTGCCTGGGGGCTTACATCTCTGCTTTGTTCTTACAACAATAATATCTGTTCACATGGCTGTGGGTGCTGAATCAATAACAGTTTGACAGAATGATGTTTTCGAGGCGTATTTTATATTCCCGATGTTTTCAGATGGTCTGAATGCAGTGCTTTTTTAAAGGCGAAGACTTTCCAGCACTTACATTGTAATAACTTTTACAATGTTTGCCGAAGCCCACTTGTAATTCTGTTCGGAATGCATTCAACCCACTTTGCACTGCTTGATTAATCCCTGTTGGGCCTCAAAACGTCTCCCTCCTCCTTCTTGAGCCATGATTTTCTTTTGTCTCTTAAAGGAAAAACGTGAATGCCAGGGGAAAGGCAGGTGACAAGCTACAGACCTGAGGACTTGTACTAATTAACTTGTTTAAACAAACTCGACAAGAGGAAAGAGGAAAAAGCTTCCCATGCCTCCCTCCCCCATCAGAAAGTCATTACCAGGAAGGGGGCAGTAAGACATCAAGGGGGTGAAGCAGCTGTGTCACCATTACTGACGGACACAGAACACACACACACACACACACAAACACACACACGCGCGCGCGCTCGCTTGTACCCAGTCTTTTCTCCTTTGAGATGGAGTGCTTTGAAGACCCAGAGGTAGATTATTTGGTGTTTAGGGGTCAGGGCCTGTCAAAAACAGGGAGCTTTGTGAGCAATTCCAGACTTCTGACAAGCTGACCTTTCATCCCTAGTAAACAGAAGCTAAATTTCACTGTTTATCACTCTGAGAAGGTATGGGGAATAGAAGGAGGGAGAGCTGCCACAACAAAAGCAGTCAGGAAAAGGTGAGTTTATACCCTTAGGCCTCTACTGAAAGAGGAAAAACGGTGGGAGGGGTTCCATATGCGCTCACCTTCTAAACCACAGATCTTATACGTTCATGCTAAAATACATAAAATACTCATATACAGTCTTCAAGCAACCATCAAAGGAAAAAAATCAATGTAGAAGTTGTGGAGACAGCGAACACTAGACTTTCCATTTGGACGTTCCTGGGTGATTGGCACGGTGACGTTGTGGTTAGCACATCCACATCGCAGCAACAAGATCCTGGGTTCGAGACATCGGCGTTTCTATGTGTTCCTGTGCTTGTATGGGTTTCCTCCGGGTGCTTCGGTTTACTCCCACAGGATACAGTTAGCGATGAAGCGAGTAGAAATTTGGTGAGTGTCAACATTGCGAAATGTAAAATATTAGCATCGTGGGAGATGTATAAATCTGGTACTCACTCACTCTTACTCATTTGCTAAGCCACTTAATCCTATTAGGTTTACAGGATGGTTACAGCCTATGTAAGCCGACACTGGGTGAAGGTTGGATACACCCTGAGCGGTGCACCTGACCATCACAGAGGCAACATACACACAAATATGCACACTTACAACTAGGCAAAATTTGTGACAGCCAATTAGCCTAACGTGCACGACTTTGAACCGTGGGATGAAAACGGAGTACTCGGAGCACGGGAAGAACATGTAACTCCACACAGAATTACCCTTGTTGAGCCCGGGACTCGAATCCAGAACCTTCTTGCTATGAGGTGGACATGCTGACCACTATGCCACCATGCTGCCTCAGAAACTGTTACCCAAAGTAAAATTTGAACATCACAGTTTTCTCATTGATATTACGTACAACGGGGGGAGAATCGGGGAGAAGAGTAGTGTGGGATGGGAGAGGGGAGGGTCAATGGAGGAGGTGCATGAAAAATGATCTCATGAAAGTGTTCTTTGCTAGAGGAAATTACATTACTGTTATTGTTGACGCTGCATCAGTAAAGGCCGTCCCAGCTCCTTTGTTCCCAGTGGGGGCTTTTTTTTTGCAGCATGCTCTGCATCTTAACCTTTCCTCTGCACCCACCAAAGACCTTTTGTAAGAGACCCTGCCTTTGCGGTCGCAGCACAAAGTCTGTGTGTTAGGGTTTGCCTGTAAATTATTGCCTGTCCGTTAACTCATCCGCAGTTTGTCCAAGGTAAATTACGGCTTAATTATAGCTACTAGATACCAGGAGAATGCTGAGCCGCTGAGTCAAATGAGCACTGTGTGTTTCAGTCCTGCTATTGAAGGCTAATAGAGATGTGACAGGTTCTGACTGAAGGCGAGAGAGATAGAGAGAGAGAAGACCTTTCCGCTCTTCAAGAGGAAAGTGTTTCTGAGGATAGCAGCAGGCACAAGTGATCACATGTATTGTAATTAGAAAAAAGACCATTATCTCACAAAGATGTTTTCCTTCACAGGCCAGCGGAATATTTGCCTTGAGGATTTTCTACCGTAAGTTAATAATAGAAGTGTTCAGGTTCATTAGAGAATACACTTCCGAAGGGCTAGATCTGTAATAGGAAAAGACTTCTCCGTTCTGCACACACATACTCCAAATCATGCACTGCTTTCTTTCTTTTCCTCGCTGTCACATTCATACTTGTAATCACTTTCTTTCTACATACTTTCCTAAGACGGAGATTAAGGCCTTCTAATGAATTTAGAGTCTCTCTACAGTGAAACATCAGAGCGACTGAAGAAATTAAGTCAAGGCAAATTTATCTCCGATGATGTCGCTGTTTCTGCCTTTCGGAATTAACGCATTTATTAAACCAATGATTTGAAACGTTCCTTATTAATTGGCAAAACCGCTCCAAGGCGTTGTTGGGAAAGCACTCAGCAGAAGCTTGGAATGAAACCCAGGGCCGTTAATTAGCAAACAAAATCGCCCTCTCGGTCTAAAGCCCCATCATCACCCCTATGTGCTTGCAGATTAATAGATCGTGCTCGTAAAAAAAATAAAATAAAAATAAAGAGCTAATTTCAGATCTAGTTGTAATAGTTGCCTGAGATCCCTGCGGAGCCAATGAGGGGAGTCTGGAAAGTGCGGCATCACTGGCTTACATTGCGCTTCCCTCCAAGGCTTTTGCTTGTCAGCATGTGTCAGTTCAAAGGCAGCTGCACCAGGAGCCAAGGGGGCAATGTTTGAATCCGTTGGGCTCGGGTAGCCCTAAGTGCTGCACTAGAAGTAGGTAGGCGCTAACGAGAAGAGAAGGCCGCCAGGCTCTTGATTGAGTTGCAGCTGTCGGACATGTCAACAGCAGCCGCCCCAGGCTGGATTTTGAGCACGTGCAAACATAGCCTGGGTGGCCACATGGCTTTCATTAGTTAGGGCCACGTGCGCACTCAAGGGTCCACCGGCGGCCATGGGGTTGAGGGGGAACAAAATGATTTTCAATCGGGAACGCTTTACCAGAATCTTATGCAAATTTTTATGACGCCTGTTTAATTTCCAGGGCCATTTTCGCAAACTAGCTAATGTTTCTCAGGCTGCACTTTACCCATCCTGATTGGTCTTTTTATTAGACTCATTCCCTTCTACTGTGTTTGTTTTCTTAGCAAGTTCCCTTTAACACCACCTTCTACTCTAAATGACTCCCTTCCACTCCATTTCACCCACCACCACCACCACCACCACCACCATCACCACCTCACCCCTGCAGGCTGACCAGTCATCTAGGCTAATAGAGGCACTTACCAGCCTTCTTAAACCCCAACAGTTCTGTTTAACCCCTTATTGATGCTCACTTGTTTCTTGGCCTGTGGGCAGTTGAGGGGGAAAATAAATGACATCTGTGTGGCTGTTTTTCTCATTGTCAACCAAAGGCAATAAAGCAAAAAAAAAAAAAAAAACCCTTGTAGCAAAATGCCATTATCTACTCAGACTCGAACACAAGAAGACTTTAAACAGGGTTCAGTGTGGGGTAACGTTGTAAAGAGTTCACTCATGAAGATTAACATGAGAAATTAACTACCTGAGGAACACAGTAAGTCCATAATGACTTTCCATCATGTTACGTAAGAAGACAGGGACCCTTTTAGCTGTAAAAATAAAGAATATAAATAATAATAGACAAACAAATTAAGGCTACTACTACTAATTATAATAAAGATTAAATAATATTAATTATAATAATAATAAATTAAAATGATATTAAGAAAAAAATTAATAGTTAATAATAATAATAGTAATAATAATAATAAACACCATCTTACAGATTTATTTTAAAAACATTATTAACTATTTAAATGCTTGCACTAATATTTTATTAAACATTTAATTGTAATAAACATTTAAACTAATTAATCAAATAATTAATCAATCAATTAATTAATTAATCTGTATTGCTATGGTTTACTAGCACCACCTGGAAAAAACTTTGAAAAATTAGGGACAGGGATTTCTTACAAGGGTCCCATTGATTCTTGAAGAGGTTGAAGCCAGGCGAGAATTTTGAATGTTAATAATAATGAGCCCCTGCTGCATTTCGACTGCCTGTACATACCCAGACTAAAGAATCGATAAGCAGCGCAGCTTGTGGCGTTTGTGAACAATGAATGGCTACATTTCTCGCTGTCACAGCCCATCGACGCGTGCTAACTTACAAACTGAAACCCACAACTTAACCAATATTAACGCTTTAAGCAAGAGCCTATCGACTGGGAGCAGTTTTTTCTTTTCTATAAGAAATATGAAGCTTGAAGCATCAAAAACAGCAGTAGTTGCAACAGTTATAAGAGTCCATCTGTATTATGAATGTGGCTGGTCATCTCAATGTAATATATCTATTAAAGATAAGGTGGTGTTTACGCCATCAGGATGCAAAGAACAGCAACCTCGGCCCCTCTCGATATAAAAGGTGGACATATGGTCCATGTTAGCCAGCTATTAAATTAAAACCTATAAATCACACCAATGGAATCAGATAGAGGCGGTGGTGTTTGAGCTTAATTCAAGCCAGTTCCAGAAGCATGTTTCCTCTACAGGGAACAGGAAACTACGACGTGTCCTGAACTGCGGGAGTGAGGAGGAACTGATGTACGAGCATAAACACCCGCTTGTGTTTTGAATCGGCCACTGACCCGTAGCTTACCCCAACCTGTCACTTAAAGCATTAATAGCCTGAATTTATGACGTCGTACCACCATGCCGTCCCTAAGAGAAACATTTGAAACATAAAAATGTGAAGTTTATTTTCCAGAAGCCAGTGTTAAACTTGTTTTTCTAACCCAAAGGCCTGGCCTGTTGTGGGCTCATTAGTTTGCATTCAAACACAGTCAAAAAGCGAGCGCTCTTAAGCTGGAGTTTCCAGACAAAAGGAATAACACACTTTGATTAGGAACACGCCAGCAGTTGTGCTCATTAAGGCATTTAATTGCTTATTTTCATGGTTTGTAGTGATGGAAGTTCTTCATACCGAGTGTAAGGCTCATTTTCACAAGCAACATCACACGACAGCGAATGGATTTATACTGTCGATTTTTTTTCGTTAAAATCACAGCATTATAGGATGTGATCAAAAAAAGAATGACATAACACAACAACACTTCGGGCACCTTTACATGATGCACAGGAGTGTGCCAGTTTTAAACAATACTTTTTTTCTCTTTTTATTCGAAACAACAGAAATAAATATTTAACAACAGTTCATCTGCCGACACTTAATAACTAATTATTCATTCATTCATTGATTTTCTGACCTGCTTAAGTCTAATTAGGGTCGTGGGTAGGCTGGCGCCCATCTCAGCCAACTCTGGGAAGGGCGGGGTACACCCTGGACAGCTCACCAGGCCATTGCAGGGCTAGTTAATATTCATACTAAATATATTTTTTCGACATTATCTCCGAACAGGTACTGTGAGATAATTCATCACTGTATTGATATTATGTCAGACCACCCAGCCTTATTCTGACAGATTAATTAAAGCATGACCTGTTGATGCACTATTAAACGAAGCATTTGTCGCTAGCAAAGAAAAGCCTTCGGTAAAAATGTTACTGTTTTACTGAATTTGACAGCTTTTCCCAGAATGCCTCAAAGATATATTAAAGTAGACACTACATAGACACACTTAATAAACAGATTATTTGGTGTGTTGTAAAGGTCACGCAACACTTTATGATGACGGAGAAGCAATGGAGGCTGCACAGTGGCGTAGTACTTAGCACATCTGCCTTAGAGCAAGAGGGTCTTGAGTTCGGGGGTCTGGGCTTGGTGAGGGTGCTTCTGTTTGGAGTTTGAATGTTCTCCTTGTGTTTGTGTGGGTTTTATCTGGGCACTCCGGTTTCTTTCTACAGTTCAAAGGCATGTACAGTAGGCTAATTGGCTATTCCAAATTGCCCCTAGGTGTGAGTGTGATTGTGAGTGGTTGTGTGTGTTACCTTGCAATGGTCTGTTGGTGTCAGCTGAGATAGGCTCCAACCTCCTTCAACCGTAATAGGATTAAGAGGTGCAGCAAATGAGTGAGTGGGTGAGTGAGAGAAGCAATGGAAGCCGATGCAACCAATCAGGTGCCATTATATTCGTGATCTTGTAAATACGTTTTCCAGACATTTTTACAAAATTCAGGTATTTTTACACCTAGACTGTATTATCATTAAAAGGAGACATGGAGTAATAATAAGAAATTGTCGTCTTGGATCGACTCAAACAGTCATTCCATGTCTACTGTTCACAGACGAGAGAAAATCATAGCTTTGACTGCTTTTCTGACGATTTATTCAGGGTTCACATCACAGGCTTTCTGCTGCGATCTCACCAAGCTGAAATAAAAACCATGAAAAGGAGATTGTACGTATGGAAAAGATTCTAGTAGATCGCAAGTCCTGGTGTTATCCAATCTCCAGACTTTCTAGCTGAGGCAACAGATTGATGCATGTGTGACCAAATTACCTGCATTAGCTTTGACATCCACCATCAGCCAGGAAGCACTTGTCTTCATTTTATTGATTTTTTTTTGTTTTGTTTTTTCGTTCCTGCATTTCCAATGTAATGACCATTTGGCACATGACTTGATAAGAGCCTTATTGAATTGCCTGTCAGAAATCATATGCATAAAACCTGCTGATGAATTAAGCGAAAGAAAATGCCCAGAAAGGAGATTATAGTAGTCCACTGCAGGGAAGGGTTATTAATGGCTTTGGTAATGGCATTAATACATTTTTAATTTTCCTTTTAAGAATAAGCTTGCTTTGTACTCGAAAGAGAATATCAGTGGTGTGCTGATACACTGGTGTTCTTAAACATGCAACGGCCATTACACAACATTTGGCAACCTGCATCAAAACAAACAGATTGTTGACTTATTCATTCATTCATTATCCATCCCACTTATCCTATTAGGGTCACAGGGAAACTGTAGTCAATCCTAGCTGACGTTGGGTCTAGGTGGGGTACACCCTGAACAGCTCCCCAGTCCATTACAGGCCAACACAAACACCAACATCCATGCTCACCTTCACACCCAGGGGCAATTTGAAACAGCCACTTATCCTAATGTGTATGTTTTTAGACTGTTGAACTTGCTGTGAGGCAAGCGTGCCAACCATCGCCACCGTTCCTTTTACAACTAGAGCATTACAACAAAATAATTTATTTGGATAACATACATGTTATCACAAAGCAGTCATTCATCCATTTATTCATTTTCTAAGCCGTTTAATCGTAATTAGGGTTGGTGGGGAGCTGGTGCCTACCTCAGCCGACTCTGCGTGAGGGCAGGGTACACCCTGGACAGCTTGCCAGACCATCGAAGAGTCAACACCACTCACATACACCTAGGGGCGATTTGGAACAGCCAACTAGCCTATTGTGCATGTTTTTGGACTGTGGGAGGTAACCAGAGTACTTGGAGGAAACCCACACAAGCAGAAGGGAGAACATGCAAACTGCACCACTGCACCACCTTACACCAACGTGCTAGCCATCACAAAGCATTTGTATAGAAAAATTGGAGGTCAGAGGTGACAGTGGTGACTGAATACACTCAAAGACTCAAAAGCGAACCTCTTATAGATAGAGGAATTGGAGTATCCCATGTCAGTCACTCTGCAGCACCTTGCAATGCACGCAAGGAAGATCACACGTTGTTCTGTGGTGTTCTGCGGAAGCACTTCTGCGAAGATTCGTGGGTCAAGTTGCATCGGTGAGAAAGGGGCATAAATCATTACTCTTCCATAGCTGTATACGGTAAAATTAAATCCAGAAAGGATGTTCAGTAGAAGCAGATTCTCACCAAGTGTAGAGCTCTAATCCTGGCAGGATGGTAGATGCTTTCACACGCTCCCTTATTTACTACTTTCTCTAATCCTTCACTGAATTTTTCTTGTTTTAAAGTCCTGAGCAGCATGAAATCCATCCCACCCAGCTGCTCGGTGCCTCAGGGTCACCTTCACGGAGCCCAGCATACTCAGTTTAATGCTCATTTGGTAGCGTTTCTGTAACAATAGATGATGAAATCATAATTGCAAAGTATTGCTGCCTGAATGACAAAAAAAAAAAAAAAGAAAGAAAAGAAAAAAAAAAGACATTCCACTTTTTAAACATCTTAAGTGGCCAAGGCAGCCAGTCTCTTTACAGAAAACCAAATTTCTGTATTTTAAGATTTGATGCTTGTTATCACGTCTGATATGTGGCAGATGAAAATTGGAAAAGAGGTGTTAAATTAAAAGAGATTAAGAAAGGTTTCTGTTTCAGTGACAGCACGAGCAGCATTAAATCTTCCCACTCAGCTCCTGGGGTGACCTTCACAGGGCAGGAAATTCTCTCCTTTCGAATGATAATTTAATGTTTCAAAAATTAACCACAAGCTGATCAAAAGAAAATCAAAAGAAATTCGAGGTCATGGAAGGTTTTTACTGAATCAACCACCTTAAACCCTTCCATTCCTTTCAGAAGAAACAGTTGGATGCATTATATATCTTCAATATCCAGTCGCCTTGATAACAGACTTACGACTGCTAGACATTTGAAATGGATGAGCAAAAACAAAAAGGTTTGCTGAGATGCGCTTGAGTGCGGAAACAGATGAATGTCCTGTATGCTGATGAGAGGATGTTGGCTGGAAGCGTGGATTTGTGGGAAGCGTTGCACGGCAGATAGTGCTCAGTGCGGATAGCGGTTCCAGGAGACGGGGGGAAAGCTCGCTGACCCATGGCAAGGTTCAATTAGCATTTGCAAATTACACCTGCTCTCCATGCTGCCGCGGTGAGAGTAGAGTGCCCACGGAGCTGGTGGGCACAGCGGGGGAGGGGGCGTGAGTGGGCGGTGGGGTGAGATGTTGTCGGTGTTATTGCATGGCTCTATGAAATATTAAAGTGGCAGAGCTGGCTCTCGTTGCTCATCAAAAATGGAGTAAGGAACGAAGGGGGAAGAGTGTGTGAATATCAAGGGGAGATTGAAGCACAGGGAAAGAAAAAGCTGGGGGCGTCACCACACCACCCAAACTATAATGAGTTTAACCTTTGACCTCACCCTATCCACGTGGCAAATGACCCAAGCAGGCATTCTTGCCTTAACTCACAGGAAAGAAAGCGAGAGAGAGAGCGAGAGAGAGAGAGAGAGAGAGAGATGATGTGTTATCAGGGATCCTGCCATCTAAACTGGCATTTGTAAAGCCCACCTCTTCACTCTGTCCCTTACACTAGCCTTTCATTAGCTATAATATATTTAATGCATAATCTATTTAAATTCAATTCTTTTTATGTCCTTGGTGCATACTTTATAAATGCCAAGATCAGATAGCAGCCCCTTAATTAAGCAGAGCACGGACTTCAAAGTGGACAATTTGTTGTCTGTTTCTTCATGTGCTGCCGCTCCGGCTTGCAAGACAGGCGAACAGATGATGTCTGATGAACTGTTTGAAGTGAAGAATGTGCGGCAAAATGCCTTGAATGAACAAAACCAGCGATGTAATTATCGCTCCGTCAGCGTATCATTTGCCAGAATTGGAAGGCAAACAAATTGTTACTTGGGGTACTTCCTCATGCATGCGTGCCTGCGTGTTTGTGAATCTAAATGACACTTGAGTTGCGTGGTCTGGCTGCACACATTCAGACACTGTTCTGGGTTCAAGAAGGCATGCTGGGAAGGAAGCCTATATTTCCTCTGTAGTTCTGATGTGGCTTTTGTGGCTGTGAGCAAACGAGCTTTGTCATGCACGGCCTCTATAGATGTACAGCGGACATCCTCTTGAAGTAACCCCTTTGGGGCGTCTTTGGTAGGAGGAGAACATATGGCACAATATCCAGTATCTCTGTTTTGAATCATGCTGAATTTGCAGTACATTGTTAAGCAGAAAGGCAGATATATCTGGTGGTCTGAGAAAACTGTTCACATGGAATGAAACAAAGAACTTGGTACTTGGTTAGCACATGTAGAACTAGAGGCTTCTGATGGGGGAATCGCACCAGCCGCTACGTAGCCATTATAAACAGTTGGCGGCCATTTTGCTGACCTTGAACTTGACCTACGATGACCTTTCATAAACTCATTTTAGCCTTTGGTTCCATGTTGCTAATCTGAAAATTTGACGATGACACGTCAATACAGGCGTACGTAGCCACAAAAAACCTAAAAATAATAATGTAAAGTACAAACTGTCAGACATGAAAACAATACTAGCGACACAATCACCGCTGGTAAACATGAAGACATGAGAAACATGAAAACATACAAATATATGCAACGTGATTTACTAGCACAGAGTCATGGCAAAAATGTTGCTGCTACATAATTTTCACAATGTTATTCGTTGTAGCAACCTACAAAGTGAAATTTGGTTGTCAGAACAATATACAAAATGTCTGCGCTACATTCTGATGGCATTTCCACCAGTTTCCATAGATGTTATGACATCACACTTTATATTGCAGGTAGCATCCCAACTAAAACAAGGTCACTCATCTCACTCATTTGCCAAACCGCATAATCATATTAAGGTTAGCTGGCACAGGGACCATTACAAGACCAATACACACACACACACACACACACACACACACACACACACACACACACACACACACACACACACATAACCATTCACAACACCTACACACCTAGGGGGAGTTTGGATTGGCCACTTAGCCTAATGTGCATTTTTTTGGACTATGAGAGGAAACGGGACTGCCCAGAACCCAGGACTCTCTTGCTCTGAGGCGGAAGTGCTAACCACAATGCCACTCTGCCTCCCTAAAACAAAGTTACTGCAAGAAAATTACAAGTTGCACAGATTTTACAAAAATAGTAAATCATCACGTTTTTGCAACATAGCATTAACAGTACTATATAATGTACTGAAAACATCATGGAGTGGACATTAAAAAGACGTAATATCTTTTGATGTTGTGCTGTAATATTTTGATTTGTATGTTTAATTTTTACAGTGATGTCTCAGCCACGTTATATATAATGGATAATGGGTTATCAGGGAAGACCCTGATAACAGACTGGAGTAGCAAAAGCTAACGGGGTGTGAAATCAAAATTTAAACAAAAGTTTAAGTCATAGCAGGCAGTGCTTGCAATTTGCGCAGCATTGATTCATGCTGTGACGGGTATTTATTATTCATTCATTTTCTGAACCGCTTAATCCTAATTAGAGTCACGGGGAGGCTGGCGCCCATCTCAGCCGAGTCTGGGTGAGGGCAGAGTACACCCTGAACAGCTAGCCATGCCATCGCAGGGCAGAAACACGCTGACGGCAATCCAATGGCCTACTCTTTACGAACGACATAAATGGTTAAGTGAGAGACATGGCTGGCCTTTGGTAACCCAGTTAGCTGCACTGGGGGGATAGTAGTGACAACACGGTGATAGTGGGGCTTGAACCCCTTTGAATCACTAAGCAAGCACCTTATCACATGTCAAAAAAAACAACACATTTTTTTCATTTTCAGCACTAGAATATAACTGAATATAGAATATAAGCTTTCCCAGGCTACCACACATGTAGCTTATTAGTCTGGCCCTTTACGAAATCTCAACCTATGGTAGAGGAAGAAATAAACTTGAAGATAAATTGTGGTGACTGGCACGGTGGTGTAGTGGTTAGCATAGCATCACAGCAAAGTGGTTCTGGGTTTGAGTCCTGGGCTCTGCGAGGGCGTTTCTGTGTGGAGTTTGTGTGTTCTCCCCATGCTTGTGTGGGTTTTCTCTAGGCACTCCAGTTTCCACCCACAGTTCAAAGACATGGACGTTTAGCTAATTGGCTGTTCCAAATTGTGCCTAGGTGTGAGAGTGAGTGGGAATGGTTCTGTATGTATTTTGGTCCTGCGAGAGACTAGAAAGCTGTTCGGGGTTTAATTTGCCTTGACTGAGTTGACTGGGACTGGCTCCAGTCTAGACCCTAGCAGATATAAGTGGCAAATGAATGATTGAATGAATGATTTGTGGCCCTCTTTGTAGGAAATAAATGACATAAAGACAGTAGTGGAAGTCGTGTGCACCATGTCTCCACTATATTTATATACGCATTCCTGGTTTGCTCATTCAAGAGGTCTAAGAGTGTAAGAACAGGAGGAGCATCTGTCCTCTGAAGGACAATTTTGATTGCCAGGCAGGATGGAGTTCTTAATGGAAACCGTCACTTAAGCTCCATTTGGGATTTTAGGCCGTCGAATGGCACTTGGGCATTGGGTTATCAAGTGGCACCACACTGTCCAGCCGAGATGTCGCATTCTCACCTCCGGGCAAAGAACACTGAGGAGAGGTGACATCAGGCCACTTTGAAGGACTCCCTAACACACCCTGATGGCAAATGGATTCACTTCTCCTGATGAACTACATGTGAATATATTCCCCCGCGCCCCTCCCTTTCTATCTCAATCAGTTTTTAGGACACTCTATGTTCCTGTCTCGTGGCACAGGACTGATAAAATATGTGACCTGACTCGAAGGGAAGCAGAGGAGAATGGTTAGTAAAGACATCCCAGGGCACCGCAGCCTTTCTCCCCCCCACTTGATTAGATGTGTGGTCTTCGGCAGCCTGGAAATCTCAAAGGCCACCAGGAGACGCGTTCGGGCAAAATTGCATTTTTACTGCGTGGCCTTTTGGTACTTCGATACCACTGACCTGTTCATGTTCATATACAAGAATAGGCTTTTTCTCGGTGTCTACGTGAGCCCGTCCATTGCCGCAGCCATTCTTGGCCTCAGATGCTGGGCTGAATTACACTGTGTCACGAATGGCAAACCGTGGTGAAGATAATCACAGCACAGTAGGTCACATGCAGTATAAACACTTATAGATCCTGAAGGACTCTGTCATGCGGTGGGGGCCGTCTTCGCCGTCTTGTTCTATTGCTTTTAATACCACGTCGGTGAGGTGGTGGCTATGTGTGGGAGGACTAGGGGGAGCAAAGCCTATCGATCAGACAAATTACAATATAACAGCAACTGTAATCTTGTGCGATAGCTGTTCAGATGAAATATAGTGCCTGGACGAATGTATATTCTCTATGTTCGTGAGAGGAAATGTGATTTCATGCTTGTATGTTGTGCTAGCATAATTTTGAAACGAGGAGACCATGTGGGACCAACTGTTTCTGAACCATACATTTAATCTTCCTACTTGATTTTATTCTTTAAGGCAAGGGGTTTTCAAACCGATTGCTTTCATTGTGAAATAAATTCCACTGACTCCTTTGAAACAAAATCATTCATTCCTTCATTCATTTGCTCAAACCACTTAATCCTACTAGGGTCGCAGGGAGCCTGGAGCCTATCACAGCCAAGTCTTATAACAGCTTGCCAGACCAGCACACACACAACTATTCACACTCGCACCTTGGGGCAATTTTAATTGAGCCAATTAGCCAAATGTGCATGTCTTTGGACTGTGGAAGGAAACCGGAGTACCCAGAGGAAACCTATGCAAGCACAGAGAGAGCATGCAAACTTCACACAGAAATGCCCTTGCTGAGCCCGAGACTTGAACCCAGGACTATTGGTGTGAGTCAGACACTGCACCACCATGCCACCCTGGAATGAAATCAAATTTTCTAATATTTGTCTCATTTTTTAAATATATACAATGACATCACATTTATTCACACACCCCATTTTTTGAACCACTGCTTTAAGGCATTAAAATGAAAAGCTGATGGCTGTAGACACCAAAGGGCCTAGATGAATAGTGGACAGGGTTCCACTCCCCTACTCTCTCCATCTGCCCAGTATTCTTTTTGCGATTAGGGCTTAAAAGTTATGATAATGTTTAGCGTATTCGCCGCTAGAGCTGTTCACTGGAGCAGATAGTGCATTAATCACAGCTGTCTTGGCTGGCTGCCGCTGCCTGGTCGCATGTTTCCCGCTGCATCTTAGGCTAGCCTAGCACTTACATATCAGAATAGCCCCACTCTGCAATAATTGAAGTCCCAAAGTCCTACTGTCACCGTCTGTCCATCACAATGTGTGTGCAGTTTTCCCCGAGAATCTGCAGCAACCGAAGAGTGTTGTAGGCTTGACTCATGCAGATGAAGTCAGCATTATTTTATACAAGTGCTCAGACAGATGCCATCACACCATGCATCTCCCAGCAAGAAGGCTTTATCGGAGGAAGTACAGGCATATGTGATAGTTATCCATTCCCAGGTTCCTCGATGATTCAAGCACTGAGTGGTGAGATCGCTTTCTCACTGAGTCACATAAATATTCAGGGCTGCAAAATACCGCTGAGGTACCTCGAAACATCAGTGCACTGCAGGAAGTGCTTGAGGATATCGAGGATTGGGACTTATAGCATCGTTAAGGCCTTTGCCCCAGGACCTTGACACTTTGACTCATCTTTGCTTGATTTGTGGCATACAGATGAACCAAAGCACAATTATGAAACAGAATCTGGGACATTCTTGGTTTAGCTCGGGGGGCTTCAGACCAAAACTTACACCTTGTCGTCTTTGAAGGTTTAAGTTATGTGGAAAAGAGATAGAGAAGGAGGCAAGTACGGCTTAGTGACATCAAAAGAAAAAGTGTGAGACACAAAGTCCTCATGGGGCTTGATTCAGATTTTAACCCATTTCCATGGCAACATGGCATCTCAGGTTGCCAGATATCATGCGTCAGTTAACCTTGATTCCCATGATCAATTTTGAGATCAATATTTAATGAGCACTCATAAATCTATGATCAGTTCTCATTTTCATGGGCAGCAGTGGCTCAACAGTTAGGGTTCTATGTTACTGATCAAAAGGTGGAGGGTTCAAGCTCCAGCACCACCAAGCTGCTCTGTTTGTGCGCTTGAACAAGGCCCTTAACCCTATCTTGCTCCAGGGGCATTGATTCGTGGCTGACCCTGTACTCTGCCAGAATTCCATCTGTAGTATATGACAAATTCTTCTTTTTAAAAAATAATGCCAGAGTTGAAACAAATGTCAAGAGAGTTTTTTTTCCATTTGCAGAATAGAACTGTGTATTCCAATCTCATGGGACTGACTCTCTAATTCTGTATCTGTCTCTTTCATCTGTGTGTCTGTTCCTCTTTCTTTTTTCCCCTCTCGTTCTCTCTGAGGATACTAAAAAGAACCTGCTTCTTCAGATACGTCTTTAAACATCTCCTTTGAAAGAGGAAATAGGGTGTTGTGAAGAGCCGAACAGAAATCTTCAAGCATCCTCGACTGGTGACTGAGACGAATATTTGGACATATGGGCAGAAATGTATTTTTTTGATTAGGGGATGAGGTGCAGTATAATGAGTATCTACTGGCATTGGTGCAATAGAGCAGTAGAGAACACACTGCATGGTGTACTGTAAGTGCTTTGTTGCTTTTTTTTTTGTTTTTTTTTGGGAGGGGTAGGTGTTTTTATTCAAACATAATTGCTTCCTAGCAACTTTTTTTCTGTGCATACATTAATATTTGTAATCATTGTTTAAATATATCAACAATAATTACAAATATTAATTGATTCACACAAAAACGTTGCATACATTAATACAATTAAGCAGAAAAAAATTTACATAAATACTGAAAGTAATATTTTTTTAAATATTAAAGTAATTCAGTGCATTAATTAAACACAGATATATACATTAATATAATTATATGACAGTTGTTATTCACAAATCTTTCATTGGAATATGTTTTTAGCCATGAAATATACAGTTTGAGTAAAGTATCATTCAGCATTGCATTGCTTATAAATTACACTGATGAATTTATCTGTACTATGCACATCTTCTTTACATGATTCTCAGTTAAATGTTATATAAACTATAATACTATATAGTCACGGTAGACTAGTCTGAAAATCTCTAAATAAAATTAAATCCTTTCACAGTAACTTGCATGTTGCTGTCATTAGTCGACTTACTGAAGAATCTTCATAGAAGACAATTTGTGCTGATTGTATGTGCTGTGTATGGACGTTTGGTTAAGAAAAAAAAGTTCCTGCTGACTAAAAGGTCCGAGGGGGCAGATAGTTGGCAGGATCAGGCAGGGGTCATGGAGGCAGGGAAAAGCATCTAGAAGCGGGCTGATGCATGCTGCACATGGACGTTTGGTTTAGAAAAAAATGCATTCCCGCTTATTAGATGCTCGATCTAGGCAGGGAAAATAATGACAGGCACTAGCAGGAAAATAGCATGTAAATAACAAGTAAAAAGGGCATGGCGCATGAATAAAGGCGTGGCGCTCACGTGAAAAGGCATGGCGCTGCACCATACTAAAACAACCTAGCTGGAACACTGCGGTCAACTAAGACGTGTTTTGATGTGTTTAGCACTTGAGCAATGTTTAGGCGGCAGATTTTTTTTATTTGTTTTTGTTTGCTACATTCCATAAAAAAAATTTTATTCATATCTGTATTTACAGAACTTTTGTCCATGCCATATAATGTTTAGAGAGGGCAGATGTGTTAGTTGTAAGCAAAACGTTCTGCCATTGACTTAAAGGAGCTTTTAATAACAAACAGGCTGGAACTGCAACTGCACCATAGCTAGTTTGTGCACAAAAATTCACCTTGTTTTCTTTTGCACAGGTAACAAATCAATAAGTTATACCTGGTTCCTATTAGCTTCCTTCCGACCAAACGTCGAGTGGTGCTTCTCCATAGCTGGGTCTTATTGGTCTGAGTGTCAGTGTGTCCTCCAGTGAGCCAGTCAACCTGATGAGAATGGCCTTTCCTTTCCCACAGATACTCCTAATGAGATGGTGGTTGAAATCCCTTGCTCAGTATTTTTGTTACAGAAATGATTCTCCTAGCAGCCTGAACCTAAAGTGCAGAGGGAAAAGAGGAGGAACAAGAAAGCCACAATTGCCAACCTGATTGGCAAGAGAATCTTGGGAAGCAGTGGGTTTTGCCATGCTACCTAAATTGGTTCAATGAGCAATTTACTTTGCAGAAAAAGGAGATGGTTTTAGAAACTGAATAAAGTGGTGGTGAGTCTGGACCTCAGTGTCTTTCAGACCACTGCTGTGGCTAGACATTTACCCACTGAATGAGAGACGGGCTGACACAGTGGCGTATTTTAGAAGCAGTCTATTCCAGGAGCACTTGTCTCGAGGCAGCCACTCATGTCTGCAGGGAAATGCCTAACAAATAAGTAGGAAAGGATGCTTGAGTTTAAATACATTTGATAGACCCTTTTTGATAGCGAATGTTGACTGGTTATAGGGTGCATATAAGTCTGGAGACTTTCACTACAAATTGGACGAAGTTCTGCTTGCACCAGCTTTGTACTCTGTCTGCTGATTCAGCTCAGGTTTACAGCCAACTTTGAGATCTAGTTAAATACTTGCTTAAGTTGGGTGCTGACTGTTTTGTACTCAAGACACTGCTTGATCTCAAGACATTACACACTTTTCTACCTCAAAAGACCCTGTTCTTGCCTGGCAAAATTGATTGTATGCTGGCACCAGAATTTTTTCAGCCAGTACCATCATTCAGGACGGCGGCCAATTCAATTCAGTTCACAATCTGCAAGTTATTTGAATGACTACTTTAAAAACATGGCAGTGGAATGGAATCAATATCAGTGGTTCAGTTAACAGTCAATCAATGGTTGCTGGAAGCAGCAAATGACATCCTTAACAGATGCTATCATCATGACTAGTGCATTACTAGTGGTATGAAAATTCAGCATCAACATGTTTTAGTGTATATCAAGCATAAACAGGTGCGAACATTGATTTCTCACAACAGTGGAACAGGAGGCACATGAAAACTTTAAGTAATAAAAAAGGAATGGGAAATTCACTGAAGAGGAAAGGACATTAGACGTGAACGACATACACACATTTGTTGCTGACAGGAGTTACTTTTGCACCGTATCAGTATTTTGAGTTCCAAAACCTTGTTCTTCTGAACAAGTGGAAATCAAATGGGCGCACTGTAGTACTCTCCAAGTAATCAAGTAGTCTCTTAAAATGGAGCTGCCTGTTACTAAGTAGTGGTACCAATCGAGTTTTTTCTTGCTGCAACAAAATTGCTGTCTTTTGTTCCTGAAATATGCCACATGAGGCTACAATGAGGCTAATGCTAGGGAATCATTCACTAGGCTGCTAATTAATCGAGTGCAGTTTACTTCACTATCCATGTCCCTTCATCCATTATCAATACTGCTTATCTGTCAGGGTCAGTGGTCAGCTGGAGTCAATAAGGGTTGACTTTGGGTGAGAGGTGGGGTACACCCTGGACAGGTCACCAATCTACCGCAGGGTTAACACAGAAACGAGAAACTTTTATTCATAGCTAAAACATTGCCAGTTGACTTATCGTGCATATCTTTAGACTGTGGGGGGAAACTGGCAGGCCTGAAGAAAGCCAACGCCACACAGAAGGGCCCCAGTTGGTAACATGGTTCTATCCCAGAACCTTCTTATTATGAAGCGACCACTGCACCATCGAGCCGCCCATTATTCCATATCCTCTGATTGGCAATGCTAAATTGCCCCTAGGAGGGATTATGTGTGAGCATGGTGCTTTGTGATGGACTGGCATCCCATCAAGGCTGTATTCTTCACCTTGTGCCCAGTTTTTCCCGGAATAGACTCCGTGATTCTGACTAGGATATTGACACTGAAGATGTATACGTATAAAAAAGGTCAGAATCTACCAATGTTGTTTTATTGGTGTAATAATAGACTGTAGCAAGCTGTCTCCTCCGGCCTGATTGAGCCTGCATCTTCACACTTCAGTTTTGATATTACCATCTGGATTCCATGTAGGTTTTCTCGGGCAGCTTTGAAATTTCTTGCATAGATGAGGGGTTTGGGGGCAAAGGGGGCACATGCTACATCAGAAGAACCCTTCCTTGAGATAGCCTCATCGTTCATGTCTTATGCATGAGAGACAGTATTCTCCTGCCCTAAGAAGAGTTGGAGAAGGATAGAGAGTGAGAACAGGCAGACGAGAGAGGTCAGAGACGGACAAGAGGAGTGCCGGGACGGAAGCAGTGGCCTGGAAAGCAGCCTTTGTCCGCTGGCCACCGATGAGCTTCAGTGAGCTCTGCTTGGTGGCACTGAGTGGGTGATATGGGATTTGTTTTCCTTTACCCATTTCTCATGCCTTGCACAATTGCAGGAGCTCAAACGCAACATTAGACAACTCATATCTCTGGTCCAGGGTACAAAATAATCCCACGTTCTGAATGTGTGTTTGAATTCCTACCATGGTTCTTCCCACTCTGCCTCTTTAATGATGTGTGTGTGTGTGTGTGTGTGTATGTGTGTGTGTGTGTTCAGACTTGTGACTCAGTGTTTGTATTTACTTGTCCTTTTAAGTTTCTTGCAAAATGCAAATAGGGAGGTACAGGCAAGGCAGCATAATGATAGTGTATGGTGTTTGTGTGTATGCATGTGAATGGATCTGTTTGCAAGTATGTGTGTGTGTGTGTGTGTGTGTGTGTGTGTGTGTGTGTGTGTGTGTGTGTGTGTGTGTGTGTGTGTGTGTG
>JAOUQZ010000008.1:16387963-16403050 GCA_028564935.1 Neosilurus hyrtlii | reverse complement strand
ATATATATATATATATATATATATATATATATATATATATATATATATATATATATATATATAAACCAGATCCTGTTGCAATGCATGTGTCATCGACTCACGGCATAATTGTGACACCACCTCTGTCATGCTCATGGTTAACGAGGAAATTGACAGTCGTAATTAAAAGGGCTGGCCTGAGATTGAAAGGCGTGTGGGGGGGAGGATGATGATTGTGGTTTAGGATATAGCACCTCGTTCACCTGCTCGGGATGTTTCTGCCAACACATGAAGCACCGAACGTGGCTTAGACAGCGATCTTGTCCAAACAAGATCACTCTGAGTGATGTTGCAGCACAACATGTCAGGCAGGCTGATGCCTGCGATCAACTGATCTTATTTCTGTCTCTGAGAGCTGCAACATGAGCATGAGGTCACTTTATTAAACACAGTCACAGACGCTGAGGGAGAATTCAGGGTTCCTGACAAAATATTATGCATGATGATAAAGTGTGAAATAAATAAATAAATAAACTTTTCAGATGTCACATCTTCTCCACCTACCTGCATGAGTTTACCCTCAGCGAATCCGCTGCTGCTTCCAGCAAATAGCCCTTCCAGGGTGATGGGCCTGACCGTGGCTTTGGGGTTGAGCAGCGTGACCTTGATGAGGGCCCGGGTTGCTGCCACCTCCAGGCCCGCATGGCCCAGCGCCACCTGCAGGGCGGCCGTGAACAGCCACGGCCAGAGCCCGGCCAGGCGCTGTGCGGCGAGCCTCATTGACCCAGCTGCAGGTTCGGGCCCCAGGCACGCATAATGCACTGTTCAGAACCACTGACACACGAAGAAAGCTTCCAGTGTCCGTCTGGGACGATGGATACGGACGGACTTGAGATGGAACTCTATTTCCTTAAACTTGTGTGGGATTTCGATCAGCACGAGAAGATTGCTTTGGACCGGAGGCATGTGCATGGACAAGATAGATCCTTAAGTAGGGACAACTCAAGTAGGGAAAAGCACAGATCAGTGTTCATGTGAAATAATGAAATGTGTCAGATGGGACATCACGTGCTGGTCTTGGATGGATTTGATTCGGGTGGGTTATCCTGTGTCAGTGGCAGAATATGGATAAGAGCGCATGAAGGCACTGACTGCATGGAACGTGTGCGTGAAGCCCCTTCAGCTCAGTTCAGGGGGAGAAGAAGGCACCAGATTCCAGGCAGCCAGGAAAGCGTGGAGCCATCACGCACTCATCGATCCTTCAGATGGTGTTTCATTTCGGTGGTTTCGAGTTCAACAGGTGGCCTGATCATAAGTCGGTTATCCGAAGCCGACGGATGTCCAGAGCTGCGTCATGCACGCGGGCGGCGCGCGCACGGCGTGGAGATGAACGCGTGACTTCTCGACGCGCTTTACGCGCGCGCTTCCACCGTCGGCTCCAGGGGGGTGGTGGTGGTGGTGGGGGGGCTGCAATGAAATAATCGGACGCTGTGAATCAGTCCTGAATGGGGTCGAAACAACAAACAACAAGAGCTGAATGAATCGCAGTCCCGCAGTCAGGTGCGATTCCTATAAGACGATCCGAGCAGGCGGTCCTCCGGCCGTCATATTAAAACCTGGTCAGTTTCCACCCCGTGCAACAACTACAAAAATATTAATGATCAAGATCAAAAAGATATAGATATAATAAAATCCCCCGACTGGAAGATCTTGCGTGCAAATCCGAGATCCTTCTCCAAACTCTTGTAGCGCGCAGGAAAGTCTCCGTGAACACGCGCGCGGTCACAAAGCGGTAAAGCGCGTGGAAGGCGCGCCGACTGGGCTGCGAGCTGCAGGGAAACACGTTCCAAAAGTGCGTGAAGAAGCCAGCCGAGTCTCCCTCCCTGGGGATCTCATGCAGCAAGTCTACCTGTTGCTCAATGACTGCGGTGTGTGTGTGTGTGTGTGTGTGTGTGTGTGTGTGAGAGAGAGTGTGTGTGTGAGGGTGGAGCAGAACCCACACTCTACTCTGATGACGCGCGGCGCCCTTCAGCGGACACACCGAGTACAGCCGACTTCTGATCATCCTGAGCTGAGCATCTTGAAATTATAGACTGCGCTCACACTCGGGATCAATGATCCACATTTGCCCCGATCACACCCCGATCTTACTTCGCAGGAAGTCGGAGAACGTCGGTGTACATTGGGGAATATTGTATGTAGAGTTTCAGGGAAGATGTGTGTGTGTGTGTGTGTGTGTGTGTGTGTGTGTGTGTGTGTGTGTGTGTGTGTGTGTGTGTGTGTGTGTGTGGGAACCATCACTCCCTGATGAGCACCCATGTTCTGCCAACTTTCATCTTCTCGCCTCGGCCTTTTGATGCAGCATGCGAATTGGTCATCGTTAATTGTCTCCAGTATGTAGCCTTTCGTCTGATTTGCAAATAAGCTTTAAACTCTTGCTCTCTCATCACTGCGTGGAATATTAAACACCAAAAACGCTCTGATGCCAGTGGGCGGACCAATGCCGAGCCACTCCGCAATCAGACAGGGAATATAAATAGTTTAATTAGCCTGTTGGTTCACTAGGAGCTAAAAGCTTATTAAAAGAGTGACGCCCAAATCCACATGAAGCAGAAAGGAGCATATTGGAGCTCTTAGGAAAATACATAAATCATAAGTTGCGATATTTCATCCGAAGATGGCATGAAAGGGGGCGGACAGAGCTTGGAGTGCCAGTGAATGCGCTGGTTTGCTGCCTCATCTGGAGCAATGGTCATTAGCATCATCATAACTCCACATATGAATATTCAAACTGAAGGCCATGATACTGTGTTCTGTAATGTGATTTTCTTTTTTTGTATTGTGACATTGTGACGTGTGTTATCTGATGCAACGCTAACGCTAGTTAAAATCTATTGTACCCACACAGGAAAAGCTGTTAAAATGTGAATCATGTATTGGGAGCAAAAAAATGGGTCTACCAGGATCAGGACCAAGGTCAGGATCCTCAGATCTAAGCAATAACATTTTGCGATGATATGATGTGGCTTAGTAAGGGTTACTGCCCTGAAGTGATGTAGTGGTTAACACGACCCCCTCACAGCAAGAAGGCCCTGGGTTTGAGTCCTTGTCTTGCGCATTTTCCCTGTGCTTGTGTGGGTTTCCTCCTGGTACTCTGGTTTCCACCCACAGGCAAAAGGCCTGCTCATTAAGCTAATTGGCTGTTTCAAATTGTCCCCAGGTGTGAGTTGGTTATGTGTGCCCCCAGTGCAGCTAACTGGGTGTTAAAGGCCAGCCATGTCTCTCACTGGTGTGTAAAAGAACCATTGCATAGTCACTCAAAAAGAGTAGGCCATTGGATTTCTGTCAGCTTGTTTCTGTCCTGCGAAGATCTGGCCTGCAGGGTATACCCCACCCTCGCCCAGAGTTGGCTGAGATGGGTACCAGGCTCCCTGTGGCCCTAATTAGGATTAAGCATCTTAGGAAATGAATGAATTAATGAATAAATGAATGCTTGTGTGTGTGTGTGTGTGTGTGTGTGTGTGTGTGTGTGTGTGTGTGTGTGTGTGTGTGTGCGTGTGTGTGTGTTGAAAAACAGCTAAGCACAGAAAAACAGCTAACCAACCCTGGCGCTTTAGTGGGAAGGCTCAATGCTCCAACAGCCAATTTATTCGACAGGTATAGCTGACAGCCCTAACCCTAACCCAACTGAACTGAGTATGGTGCCCAACTGATTTAAGCAAGGTGCCATCTTATAGGGCTGTCGGACCAATGGGCTGTCGGAATATAGAGCCGTCTCACTGAAACGCTAGGGCTGGTTAGCTGGCTGGTTTTCTGTGCAAATGTTAGCATTGTGCTAAATAAATAACTAGATTGTATTTGTTTAATAAGGTAATTTCCAAAACAATCTGCATATAAAGTAGTTTTGCCCATAGTGACCTTTTATGTCTTTGTGTCGGGGTACTCGCCACCCAAAAACAACAAAAGAAAAAGAAACAGTGGCCACCGCATTCATTATCCATTTTATCATGCGTATCTCCGTCTGGTCTGTTTTTTTTCTTATTCTTTTTCTCTTTCTTATGTTCTTGATGTGCAGTAATGAGCACTAGCTCGCCTCGTCTATCGCCTCCGCGTAACAACCCAGTTGCTAGCAGAGGTGGAGTTGTATCGGAGTACCACTCTTGCCAATTAGCAGCTGGCGGCTCGATGGGCACAGTGTGAGGTCACGAGACGGCTCCTTCGATTCGCTCGGCTCGGCTCGCCGTAGGAGTGAGACTTCCCTCCCTCTCCTGTCACCCACACGCAGACCAGTGCCAGTGTAACATGTGTGACAGGTGATGAGACGACACGGGGCAGTTGGGGGGGGCAGGCTGTGAAGCAGTGGCTGGCACAATCATTAAGTCCACACATCAGTCAGGCCATGACCTCAGCGCTTGTCTTCTCAGCTGCGTTTTAAAAAGCTGCCGGGCGGAGTCGTCGGCTTTGTTTGCCAGCGAAGGCGACGCTAATGATGCTCTCATTTCACCTGCTTTTACCAAAATCCACCCACCACCACATTAAATCAAGGCATTTGCATTTGCAAAAAAAAAAATTTTGCTATTTTGTTTTCACTCGCAGTTTAAAAATTTATTTATATATTTTTAATTACATAAATGTATTTATCATATATTATTATTACAAAAAATGTTTGAAAAGTTATCTGCTTTAATGAATATATCAACTCAAAAATAAAAGTAACCAGGCGGCACGGTGGCGTAGTGGTTGGCACGTCCGCCTCACAGCACGAAGGTCCCGGATTCTCGGCCTGTGTGTTGGAGTTTGTATGTTCTCCCTGTGCTTGTGTGGGTTTCCTCTGGGTGCACTGGCTAATTGGCTGTTCCAGATTGCCCCTAGTTGTGAGTGTGAGTGTGAATGGTTGCGTATTTTGACCCTACAATGAATTGGTGAGCTGCTCAGGTCATACCCGCCTTCACCAGAATTGGCTGGGATAGGCTCACAGCTCTAGTGGGACTATACAGATCAACAAATGTATGGGCGGATAAAAGTAGCTGCTTTATTTCTCTCAGTCCCCCAAAAAGGTTTTTTTAAAAGATGGTCAAATTAAGTGCATAGATCAATGTTTGTAAATAGTTACAGCGAGGTTAATATTAAGGAATAGGAATAGACTATACTAGGACCACATGAGACTAAACAATAATTTATAAATAGTAAAGACAGCCATGAGGTGCAGCCTGGCCAGAAGTCTGTATCATTCTCTGTGTATAGAGTTTCATTGATCGCGTTGTTGATGGTGATGCACTGGCTTGGGAGCAGTGCGCTGCTCAGCAGTACATCATCAAGCCCAACTCACGAGCGGCAGACAGACAGGAGTCAGAGTGACTCGCGTGATCGAGCCGGCTTTGAGCGGATCTCTGTGTGGCAAGCTACGTTGGCGTGCGTGCACGCGGCCGTAAATTAGTCCCAGGCGGTGACACGCTGCTCGCTGGGTAATTTGGACAATGGGGCATTTGACATCCCACCCATCACATAGACTGCGCCCCAGGGAGTCACATCCCTCTCCCTTGTTTTTTTCCCTCCCCCCCTTGGCTGATGGTGCCACGCTCTAAGTAGCAGCATCATTCTCCAATCAAGCAACAAAATGGCTTTTCATCCGGGGAAGCCGAGTAGCAGTGGAGAGAGATAAAGTAGAAAGCAACAGATTTTCATATGTTTTCTCCTCTGTTGTTCATAAGCTTCCTCGCGTGCCTTTTATAGCCGAAATCGCTGCGCGTGTCTGCCACAAAGAGACGAAGCGAAGTAAAAAAACATCCTTTTGCGAGGCTTCAAAGAAGAATGCCCAGCTTTGCAATTCCATGCAACAATGCAGCTGTGATTGTACAAGAGTTGTGCTGAGGTTTATTTTGATATCATGACAACTTTGAGCTATTTTCCTCATCACAGTGTGCATTTTTTTATTGTTTGTTTCCATGACACCCCAGGAATGGATTTTTTTTCCCACAGAGAGCGATGCTTATTCCATCCATTGGTAATAAGGCAGGAATCCTCGGTCTTTTTACGATATGCTCTCGGAATGGAGACTGAAGGAATGTGATCCGTGTGGCAGTTTCTCTGTGAAGAGACACAGTGTGTATTTTCGAGCATATGGTCCCAGCAGGTCACACACTGGGTCAGAAATGAGCACTCGAACTATGGCCGGGTGGCGTCCTTGGAGTGTCCTTCTCTCTGTGTGGATGTCTATTGCTAGCTCGATTACTGCTGCCAAGCACACTGTGTCACTCTCTATCTTTCTCTCTTCCTCTCTCTCTGTTTCTCTCTCATTCACTCTCTGTCTCTTACTCTTTCTGTCTTTCATTCTCTTACTCTATCACTATCTCTTTCTCTCTCTGTTTCTCTCTCACACATACACACACACTCTCTTTCACTCTCTGTTTTTCTCTCTGTTTCTCTCTCACACACATACACACACTCTCACTCACTGCTTTTCTGTCTCTCACTCTCTCATTCTCAATCACGCTATCCCTCTTTCTCTCACCCTCTTTTTCTCTCTCACTCACCTTATCTCTCTTTCATTCTCTCTCTCTCTCTCTCTTTCTCTCTTACTGTTTTTCTCATTCTTTGTTTCTCTCTCACACACACATGCACACACACTCTCTCACTCACTGTTTCTCTCTCTCTCTCCCTCTCTCTCTCTCTCTTTCTCTCTCTCTCTCTCTTACTGTTTTTCTCATTCTTTGTTTCTCTCTCACACACACATGCGCACACACTCTCTCACTCACTGTTTCTCTCTCTCTCTCTCTCTCTCTCTCTCTCTCTCTCTTTCTCACTCACACTATATCCCTCTCTTTCTATCACTCTCTCTCTCTCTGTCTCTCTCTCTCTGTCTCTTACTCACACTATCTCTCATCACTCTCTTTTTCACTTTCTCTTTCTCTCTCATACTCTATCACTATTTCACTCACTCTCTCACTCTGTTTCTCTCACTCTCTCTCTTTCTTTCTCACACACTTTCTCCACCTCTCTCTCCCTCTCTCTTTCACAATCTCTCTCTCTTTCTCACGCTCACAACCTCGCTCACTCTCTCTCTCTCTCTCACTTTCTCACTATCTCTCTCAACCATTCTCTCTTTCTCTCTCTTTCTATGTCACAATCTCTCTCTCTCTCTCTCTCTCTATCTCTCTTTCTGTGGCTCAGTTCTAGGCCGTATGAGTCACAGCCTTTTTAAAGACGAAGTGTCAGCCTGTTTTTTTTTTAATCCCTTGATCCTAACCGAAGATGGAGCTACAATCCCGAGTCTTCCTTCACTCCATCTCTGGAGAGACGCCAGCCCAGTGATGGCTTTGCCCCTGTAAGGTCGCCACCTATCAGCGGAAAACTCCATAAGCACTCAGGTTATGCACATTTCCAGGCGAAGGTCGATCTCTTAGTATTCTCTGGGATATTTGTCACCTCTCCACCCAGACTTCAGATTCGAGCAGAACGGAGAATGGAACTGATTGTCATGGCCAGCTTTCTTTTTTTTGGTGCCCCATGGCCCAGTTGATCTAAAGAAATTGATAGAGAACAAGTGCACGCGATGCGCTCGTCTCTCATTTCTCAGGTCATACACCAGTAATGCACGGTAATCACATGGCTTAGACAACCACACACACACTCCACCCCCCCTACAAAGCAACACACGTTTATAACTTACATACTCATCTCCTGCTTCTAGGTACACAAGGTGACATTCATTCATGTGGCGAACTGCTTAATCCTACTAAGGTTGTGTGGAGGCTGCTCCAGCCAACTCCAGTTTAAGGCGCGGTACACCTGGACAGCTTGCCAGTCCATTGCAGGGCCAACACACAGACAACCACTCACACTCACCCTTACACTAACACTTGATTTGGAACAGCCAATTATATATATAATTATATAAATCATAAAGTGCATGTCTTTGGACTATAGGAGGAAACCAGAGTACCCAGAGGAAACCCTCACAAGCACAAGTATTTATTCACTCAACCATTTCCTGGATTGCTTAATCCTTCTCGGGAAGTGGGGAGGCAGAAGCCTATCTCAGCCGACTCTGGGCAAAGTTACATCCTGAACAGCTCACCATTCCATTGCAGGGCAAACCCACATGCAACCATTCACACTCACACTTACACCTAGGGGCAATTTGAAACAGCCAGTAAGCCTAATGTGCATGTCTCTGGACTATGGGAGGAAACAGGGGTACCTGGAGGAAACCCACACAATCACAGGGAGAGCATGCAATCTCCACACTGAAACACACTGCTGAGCCTGCTACTCAAACCCAGTGGTGCGAGTAGTCTTGCTGTGAGTGGGACGTGCTAACCAGTACCCCACTGTACCACCCGACGAGGTGACAGCATGTCCACAGCGTTTTCCTCCTAATTAATAAATTCCATAATTTTATCTCTGAGCTTTTTATTATAAGTGTTCCCCTGAAATGTCACTGCTTCAATTTTTGGTGAATAAATCTTGGTTGCATACAGTATAAGAGGCGTGTATACTGGAATTCTTAGAACACCCTCACCATTACCACTTTGATTGTGTACCCCGTCTGAATAATTCATACTGTTTTATTTAAGTCTGAAGGCGAATCCAAGGCCCCGTAAACACTGGCTACTGTAATGGAATGTTTCGGCAATGGATTGATCGAACCCATCTCTCACCTAATGATGCTGCCTCCTGACTCCTAACTTTCTGCCTGATGAAGGGAGTGGTGGTTGGATGGGCGTGTATGTGTGTGTGTGTGTGTGTGTGTGTGTGTGTGTGTGTGTGTGGCCTGCTTTTTGCCCAGGAAAAAAATAAAAGCATGGTGGAGGGAGTCAGCCAGATGCTAATGATGGTCGATAAACATCCGCATGAGTGGGTCTCCTCCCCGTTACTGCAAACCATCCCATAATAAATGTCTGCATTAGCGCTTGGTAGCCAGCAAAGAGGAGATTAAGATTTTAACTGGATTACTTTGCCCTTCATGCAGCCCTCGGGCTTCAGGTTGAAGGCAAGCGTATGTTTATTTATGAAACGGGTCAGGTCGCAGGGCTGAGGTCATGCGCGCGCTTCAAAACACATCATCTTTCATCATGGCTCTATACGTTATGTTCCATGAATCGTAAGTCCCTCCTTTATCTCTTCCTCCTTTCTCTATCTATCTGTCTCTCTCTCTCTCTGGGACAGGCAGGATTTATGCGAGCTCTCGTCCGCATTCACGCTCGGCTCTGCTCGGATGGCAGGGGGAAACTGCAGCCCGCTTGATACAGTGCCTTCTTGGGAACGATAAATCTGGTGATAGAACAGAGCTTATCTTTTACAATGGTGTCAGGGAGGAGCATCCTCCAGCTGCTGTCACAGCTGTCTACGGCATCGGGGAGCAAAAAAAGGAATAGATGTGCAGCTCTGGCTGCCAGGAATACAGTCTAGAGTCATGCAGCCGTTCAGGTATACATCATATGTCGATTTTTGTAGCAGATATCGACGTAGTAGCCACACACAGTGACGTACTTTATCACAATGTTGCTGAGTTCTCCATTCTGATTGGTTGAAATACTGTATATATATTATAGATTTGTTGTGTTAAGTATATGAAAGGAGTCTCCAGTTCAGCACAAGGAAAAATGTTCAGGAAAGACTTTTTAGCAATTTCTATATTATACTGCGTGACTGCATATCTCATCTGACATCGAGCAAAGCCGGGGTACGCCCTGAACAGCTCGCCAGTCTATCACAGGGCAACGGATGCTAACGGATACACCACCATGAGATAGGCTCTAGCCTCCCTGCAACCCTAGTAGGATCAGGCAATTCGGCAGAATGAGTGAATGAATGATGCTTGTGAGTCCTGGGTTTGTGTCCCTGGCTCGGCGAGGGCGTTTCTGTGTGGAGGTTGCATGGTATTCCTGTGCTTGCATGGGTTTAATACAGGTCCTTTGGTTTCTTCCAATAGTAAAAAGACATACACAATATCCTAACTGGCTGTTCCGAATAGAGTATGAGGGTTATTGTGAATACTGCCTTCACCCAGTCTTCCTGTGACCCTAGTACGATTAAATAATTCAGCCAAATGAAGAAAAGAATGAATGATTGTAGATATCTTTATCCGATATTCCTAAAGCGTTTGAACACAAATTTCTTTCGGAGTTCAATCAAACATTTAACTCTCCAGCCTCGTTCTCACCAAGCACTCTGAAAGAGCACCCAGGGGTGCAATCGAAAACCTTTCCCTCCCAAAAAAAACACAGTTATCTCAGCTCATGAAACGCTATTCTCTCTGTGATGTGCTTCAGATGTTAAGGCACCACATCAAAACCGTGCATTAGATGAGGTTCAGATATTTTATTCCAGCCTCTGGCTATGTTTTCACTCCGAGAAAATATAACGGTAGTTTGGATTCAGATCTTCTCACGTAGCCGGACGCTGCTCAGGGGAAGTCTTTCTTCAAGTGAAAAAGTAATTAAGCCCAATGACAATGAGGTTTTGTTTCTGAGGCTTTCTGCTGAACCTGAACTAAGAGGCCCCGACGCTCCCGATTTACTCCACGTGACCGCATGTTAGACAAGTACAAAGTGTATTTTAAAGATGAATATTTATGCTTTGAAGATGTTTGAAGCTCAGTGAACTACAAAAGCCCTGACAGCAGCCAATCCCCAAACAACCCTCCTCCCCACATAGACCAATCCAGTACCAACCCTCCCAAGTGTGTCATTTTATCTCAGAGGTATAGCATGGGGTTTTGTAAACTCCACACTGCCTTGATCTACATGGTGGTGCTATCAGTGCGATCATACCTTTACTCTGGGTGGTTATCGGCAGTTTCTTCACAACCGTATCTCCAGAAATGATCACATCATACACCCCTCCTATTTTCCTTAAGAGGAACAAAAAAAGACCTGTCTGTGATGTGTCACCAGTTTGGCAGTGGCTTTGTACAAGTTTCTCTGACACAAAGAAAGCAAACATTGGTCATGGTTAAAAGCCTGTGTGTGCACTTTGAAAGCGACTCTAATCGCTTCAGTTGCTGTGTCATGTACAGCTGCGTCTGGACGAGATGGACCGTAGGAGAATGTACACCTCTGTAATAGGTTTATCTTTATTGGTCTTTATATTCAAGTCAGTTTATTCCTAAAAGTATGAATCATTCATACCTCCATCCATTTGCCGAACCGCTAGTTTGAATGGTAGGCTGGGAAAGGCGGAGTAAACACTGAACATCCATTGCATGGCAACATAGAACCATTCACACTCACAATTAGGGGCAATATAGAACAGACAGTTAGCCCACTATGCATGTTTTTGGACTGTAGGAGGAAACCTGAGTGCCCAGAGGGAACCCATGCAAGCATAGGGAGAACATGCTAATTCCATGCAGGAGCGCCTGGGAGTCAAACCCAGAACCCTCTTGCTGTGTCTGCGCCCTCCAAGTCGTCTTGTTGTACTTTGTCCAGTTACCACTTAAGAGTAATAAAATACACATTTTGTCCTTTATTTCCTCGATCTGATATAGAAGAGGGAATCTCGAATGTCATAGACCTACAGTACTCCCACTCTCTAACTCTTTTTTTTTGTGCGTGTGTCTTTGGCTTGACTGTAATACAAGAAGTCATAAGGAGCCCATGTTATGGTCCTTTTGACTATCTTGGAAAACAAGATTATTTCTTCTTCTGACAGAATATACATTACGAAGTCGGAAAGTATAGACTTTGGACTATATTGTGCTTTGATGTTTTTTTATTTGTGCCAAAAAAAGGTGGGAAAAAATCTGTTCAAAGTGTCAAAGCAGCTCTACAGTTTTTTTCTTTTTTTTTTAATAAGATGAATGTATTAATATAATCTGCTTATGCAGAGGTGTGTAAACAGCAAGCACCCACATATGAGGCCGGATCGTTATTAATGACTATATTTAGCTGCAGAAAGCACCACTTTTTAGACGTGATGATATAAAATATGGAGAATAGTTGCGCATACTGTGATAATTTCTCATAAAACTCATGAAATTAGATTTTAATGCCGACATGTTAGCGAGCTGCTACGTTTACTGATTAAAGGAAAATTGCAGAATTGGATGTTGCAGGGGGAAAATAAGCTTGTGATGCAGGTTGGTTTAACAAGAGGAACTTGGGGGGGGAAATTAGAATAAAAAATAAATAAACAGAGGGAGGCATGATGGCGAAGTGGTTAGCACATCCACCCTATACCAAGAAGACTGGGTTTGAATCCTGGACTCGGTGAGGGCGTTTCTGTGTGAAGTTGGCATGTTCTCCCTGTGCTTACATGGGTTTCCTCTGGGTGCTTCCTCTGACAGTTTAAAGACATGCACATTAGGCTATATTGCTGTTCCAAATTGCCCCTAGGTGTAAGTGTGAGTATAAATGGATGTGTGTGTGCTGTTTCGCCATGTGGCGAGCTGTTTCGGGTGCACCTCGCCTTTGCTCAGTGTAGGCTGAGATAGACTCCGGTTTCCCTGCAGCTCTAATAGATTTAAAGGGTTCCGCAAATGAATGAATGACAGTTAATAAATAGATAGATACTGAAAATTTTTATAATTATAATCAAATGCTAAGGATATTGTTTTATTTTATTTTAAATAACTTTGCACTGTGCTAAAAGGCATAACTTTGCACTGTGTCTTGGCTCTGTGGCCACATTGAACCCCCACAATTCCTGCTTTCTTTATTTGTTTGGAAAGAAAGAAAGCTCACAGACCCAGTGTTAAGAGGGTGAGATGTGGTTGAGTTCCATTCTGACTGTTCCAAGATCCCTTCATGTGATAACAGGCCCCCACTCTCGAATTACCTCCCAAAGCACCCCTTCAAAGAATGGCAACCTAGCATGAAGAAACATTCATACACATGATGGCATACAGATGGTTGCACAGGGTCTGCATGCTTCTTTCTGCCATGCATCCTCCTACAATGAAGGTTGCGCACTTCAAATCTATTAGAACCAATCCTTATAGCTAGCCTCATGTGTGTGACAGGACAATATAGGGAGAGGACTACGAGATCCAGGTGAAGTGACTGCAGTGGGAACAGGCGTCAGTCTTTATCACTCCATCTCTCCTCCTCTCTGGAAAGAAATGCATGAAAGAAAAATGCAGACCTGCCAATCCCAAAGAAGAATAATCTATAGGTCTGCTGCATAGAATGGAGAGAAGGCTGTTATTTGAAGTTATTTTAGCGTTTGCTTTTCCCCAAATGTCTATCATGGAAACTTTATTTTTAATTACTTTTTAAAACGTCACTTTCTCACGCACTTATTTGCCGAACTGCTCAATCCTACTAAGGTCACAGGGAGGCTGGAGCCTATCTCAGCTGACACTGGGCGAAGGCAGGGTTCACCCTGAATAGCTCACATTGTAGGGTCAATACGCACAACCATTCACACTCACATCTCGGGCCAATTTTTTGGAACAGCCAGTTAGCTTAATGTGCATGTCTTTGGTCTGTGGGAGAAAACCGGAGTACCCGGAGGAAACCCATGCAAGCACAGGGAGAACATGCAAACTCCACACAACTTCTTGCTGTAAAACGGATGTGCTAACCATTACGTCGCAGTGCCTCCCCTTTTTCTAATCAATCATTAAAACTAAAGTGATTTGGCTTAAAACAGTTTGACGCAGAGTTAGTGGGTTAGAGTTTGTAAGTTTATTTAATCTTTTTTTTTTTTTGCGAGATATTTCAGGCTTTTTTCAGATTGGAAGAGTAGCTCACATAGCTAATGAAAATGTAAGCAGCTCTAGATAGCACATAAACAAGCTAATGACGTGGAATGTTCTCAGAGACAATTGGCTAGCTAGTGCAGGTAATGAGGGTTCAAGTAACACTAGACACTTTACAACTGTTCCAAGTTGTCTTTCAGGCTAACAGGCCCTGGTCTTGAATTACATCCCAAAGCACCCCATCAAAAGAGTTAACTAAGAGTACATTCAGTGAAGGAAATTAAATAGCTAAGTTATATTCTATCATATTTGAATGAATATTCACTTAACACAAGTCTATACACATATACGTTTTAGTCAAGTAATGTTCAAAAGAATTTAGCTAGCTAACTTTAATTAATTTAATTGACATGCTAGAAAAGATATGCTAGCTTACTTTAGCTTACCCTAACTTAACAAATGGTACAAAAAAAAAAATTCTCACTCACTCAGCAATTCGCTTAATCTTACTAGGGTTGCATGGAGGAAGAAGCCTATAATAGCCGACACTGGGCGAAGGCAGGGTACACCCTGAACAGCTCGCCAGTCCAGTACAGAGCCAACACACACTCACACAACCTTTCACACTCATATTCACACCTGGGGCAATTTGGAAAAGCCAGTTAACCTAATGTGCATGTGTTTGGATTGTGGGAGGAAATCGGAGTACCCGGTGGAAACTCAGGCAAGCATGGCGAGAATATGCAAACTCCAGCCAGAAACGGCCTTGCCGAGGACGGGACTACAACCAAGTACCTTCTTACTGTCAGGCAGACGTGTTAACCACTACACCACCATGCCACCCAATTATTTGTGATGTTTCATTTTACACTTTATTATAAGCCTATTTCCAAATGTTCATTTTAAACAGGAAAGCGCAGTTCATTAAAAACGGAGAGCTCAGAACGCCAGTGGAAGTGCCAGTCATCCCAGATTTATATGTCACTTGACTCATTTTAAGACTTTTGAGTGATAGCTCAGACCAGCGTTCTCTGATGTTAAAACGAGTGAAGGTTGACAGGTCAGAAAATATTATGATTCACCCTTTTTCTAATGGAGCGTGTTTATATCAGAATAATATTTTGGCTGCTGTGGTAGCTGGTGATTGCGAGTTCACACAGAACCTTGAAGAAATGCTAGAGCAAGGGATAGAGAGAGAAATGAGTGTGCTGGATTTTTGAAGGCAGTTTCTAGGTCAGGGTCTTGGATGTGCCTGTAAAATCTTGAATTCAGTTTATCTGAGTAATGTGGAAGAAAGACTCAGTAAGGATGCAGGAATGAAATGTTTAAATGTTAAACACTCAATAAGAACATGCAAAAAATTATATCCACACATCAAAGTTTCGAAATTTGGATAGACAGCGTATTTTAAATCTTTTATAAGGTTTTATATATATATATATATATATATATATCTGTGTGTG
>JAOUQZ010000008.1:16347973-16358903 GCA_028564935.1 Neosilurus hyrtlii | reverse complement strand
TCTCTCTCTCTCTCTCTCTCTTCTCTCTCTCTCTCTCTCTCTCTCTCTCTCTCTCTCTCTCTCTCTCTCTCTCTCTCCCTCCCTATGTGTGTATGTGAATGTGTCAGAATTGTCCCCACGATGGAGCAGAAATCATTTTTAAGGGCCAGTGTGAGCTGTTGTGCTTCAGGAAGGGCACGTTTCTTCTTTATTAAAAACAAAACGCTTACTCTTGTCATCACTGTGAGAGTTTTGTTTTGAAGCCTACCATGAGAACTGAAAAGGCGAATCAGAGACGCAGAGCTCTACATGCCGCGCATGGCACTTCGAGTGCTCTCATTCAGAAAATAAGAGTTCAGTCGTTAAAAAAAGGCTCGAGCCTCATGTTGGCTCCTTTCACGGCAAGAATGTGTCTTCAGCCTCAAAGCAGCTATTACACCTTTTATTGTTCTGCAGGTAAGATGCCAGTACTCTTCCTTTTGCCATGGCGATCCGACGTGGTGCCAAGTATTGTTTTACAGCATTGGGATCAAACTGTTTAAGAGGGGGGTTATGTGAAAAAAAATGGATGGAAATAGGCAATAATTCAGCAAACTCATGTAATTTAGCATGATAAGTAGCCAAACACATCCACTTAGAGTAATTGTCCTCATATGTGGAAGCTCGGCCTGAATTTCTGCGGCGATTTGAGGTAGTGCCACAGGAATGTATCCTCAGGCCTCTTCCTTTCCTTGCCTTTCCTTTTTTTTACTTTCCTGCTCCCAGTTTTTTGTCTCCCAGGGGATCATGTATACTTTCACATATTAAAAGCTTTTTTTCCCCTTAATATTTCTAAACATTCATCTTGTTTTGTCAACACACACACACACACACACACACACACACACACACACACACACACACACACACACACACAGGCAGGCAGGCAGGCATGCACACATCTAGAGCTAGCCAGACCTTTTCCTCATCTTCCTCACGCCGAAGTAATCATTTAGTTCCTCACGTCTCGGCTTTTAATTTCACAGCACGAAAGTAGCTTTGAGCGTAAATGTGTTATTTCGGCAGCGACGTCGCGCACACTTTTCCCTTCCTGAAGCTACATGGATAGGTCAGCTGAAGCAGTTCTCAAAATACTGTGTCTCTGTGTACTTTTAATTGCACTCAGGTTTATTATTCACCCCCATTCCTTGCTTTAAATACAATGTTTGAAAAAAAAAAGTACAGCTTGGCTGAAAGCACTGAGGCTGAAACACTTTACAATAAGCAAAATGGCCCTCTACATCATTTGGCATTAATTTGTAATGGCACAAAAACTTTATGTTGTGCCACTACATATCACCAATGGCATTGTAATGCATTTTGTCCATTAGAGTGAGTAATAAATCCAGTGGTCTTTTTTTTGCCGTTTGCTTATTTCCAATGCCCCCCTTCATTTCCTCGAACATTATTCACCGCTCATATTTCTTCAAACTGCTTGAAGTGCACAAAAATATGGACGCCGCTTGTTGGAGAACCCCAAAGTGCTTTTACATGGCAGCTATCTGGCTTCATGCCCTGCTTAACACGTCACCCTCTAGAACTCCAGCCAATGGGCTTATTGTCAGTGGAACGGGGACAGAAGGAGTGAACAAGGGGCTCTCAAAGAAGGGAAATAATTGCAGCCATCAGACAGACATCCAGCCTCCAGCCAATCAGACATTTAACCCTCTGTTAACCAAGTCCCGTTCTAATTGTGTTAAAATTATTTCCCCATGCCAAAATGTTGATTTTGGGCCAATAAAAAAAAAAAAACCCAAAACAATTCTAGGCTGTTAACCCTTTCACTTCATATAGCAGATATGCTATGCTGGTTAATAGAGGGTTAAGCAAACAACAGGTCTAAAAGGCGTGAACATTCTTCAGAAATGTTTTACCGGGATGTTTTTTATTTCTCCCTCTGTTCAAGAACTGATTCAGACTAGGCAATTAGTGCTTAAGAGATAATGCGTTAAAAAAAATCCAGCAGACAACTCACTAACTGCCTACATGCGATAAAAGCAGTGGACTAAACTTAAAAAAATAAAGACGGAAAGTTAACAGAAGCTCGCTTCACAGTTTCCTAACTTGCACGTGGAGCAACACAACCAATTAATTCCACCCACACTGGACCAAGGGAGCGTTAGAAGCCCCTGGGGAAGGGGGTGGGGTGTGCCAGCGGAAGGCCGTAATGGAATGAAAATGCTCGTAATTGGAGCGAGTTGTTTAAAGTGCCAATCCCAATGCAGTGCGGCAGTCGGCTCGCCCAGGCGCCATCGCTGCTTTAAAGTGAGACCCACTATGTGTTATTACAGTAATGGCCCTCAAAGCATACGCCACTGACAGCGGGCAAACACATTTGGGTAGATGGAGGTGTGTGTGTGTGTGTGTGTGTGTGTGTGTGTGTGTGTGTGTGTGTGTGCTCAGTGTTTGCCAGAAAGGCTGGCGCTTTGTGACAGAGAACGCCATTACAACTTAACTTGACAAATTTTAGATTGCATCATGGGATGACTCAAGGTTCAGAAACCGAGCGACGGGTCACCTGGGAAGCGTAAGGGAAAAAGATCATTGCTGACATCTCACACAAACACTGTTTTGTAAATGGAAAGCCACAAGTCATTCCTTTTTCCTTGTATATAAAAATAAATAAAAGCCAGGGTTCAGTCTCAGAGACGGGAAGCGCGCTCAGGCCTGTAGTGGTGTCACCATTGTGTCAGAGCAATTAAATCGAATAGAAAACGTGTGAGCTACTGGAGGAACAGTGACTTCTGTACACCCTGTCGCTCTTACTCACACACACACACACACACACACACACACACACACTCTTCTCTGTGTGTGTGTGTGTGTGTGTATGTGAGTGTGTGTCTGCGCGTGTGTGAGAGAGACAGGCACACCGTGGACAGACCCCTATGGGGCCACGTCATGTCGCTAGCTCGGTCTGCACAGACAGCCTGAGCAACCCGCTGTTTATCAGCGCCTACACACTTTCTCGCTGACTTTTCTCCCATTACGCAGGAAGCCAGAGGCATGGCCGCTCGATGCTAAATTAGCCTTGGGTACAAAAACCCAGTGTGTGTGTGTGTGTGTGTGTGTGTGTGTGTGTGTGTGTGTGTGTGTGTGTGTGTGTGTGTGTGTGTGTGTGTTAGTGTAACTGGTGAGCTATACGATAAAAATATTGCATCATGATGCTTCAAGGCACTTCCACAACACACCACTTGTTAATCTGACATCAATAACCATTTCTGGGGCCGGACGCTGCTTAAGGATTGCCAATTTATAGACTTTGTTGATAGATCTGGCACTTTTTAGATGCCTTTAGCAAATTTAATTTGAAAAAATTAATTAATAAAAAAGTCTAGTGACAAATTCTGAGGCTTTTTTCTTACATGGAAGTTATTTCAGTGAGCAAAGAAAAGAATTCCACCTGTGATCAATTGTAATTATTCCATTGTGTTCAGCAAAATAAAAACAGCTATTCCTAAAGCATAGAATACAACTGAAAGCTGACGATCAACTATGGGTGGCAAGGCACTGTCAAAAGATCTCAGGGATAATGTTGTTATTACAGCCACATGTCAGATTGTTGTGCAGTGGAGATAGTGATTACTTACACCTGGCTGACTTTAAAAGTATTTTTTGTAATTTTTAAAAAACCTCAGTGGTTCTGTTTTTTATTGCTACCTTATATTTTGTTTGGCTGCATTGAGTAAAAGGGTTTTTTTTTTTTCAGTACCGAAGTTATCCAAGGTTACCAAGCAAGGCTGAAGGACCATTATTCGTGCATACACTTGGGACACTCAGGACCATTACCAGTAACTCATACACTATTCTGTCAACCAGTCATGTGGCAGAAGGGCAATGTAAATAATCATGAAGATACAGGTCAAGAACTTCAGGTAGTGCTCACATAATACATCAATTGAGCAAATAGCTGCAAAGCAACACAACTGAAATGTTTTGAAGGAGGTTATTGTTTCATTACCCCCTGTACCTTGAACTGGATACAGAGTTGTATCTCTGTTATACTAGTTTTAGATGCCGGCTTGCTTGAATCTCATCATAATGCCTGACTTGTGTTTGCAACCAATCATGCATGGCCAATCAGCAGCCATCTGTTTGTCCCACCTTCTTGCTTCTGGTTCTTTTTTTTTTTCATGAGATATTACATTTTATAAGTAGTGAACTTTATTCATTTGTTTATTTTCTAAGCCACGTAGAGTATAAATGGCATCAGTTGAAGGTCCTGATCAGGATAGTAAGACGTGTGTGTGTGTGTGTGTGTGTGTGTGTGTGTGTGTGTGTGTGTGTGTGTGCGTGCGTGCGTGCTTGTCTTTTTATTCTCCAACTGACCAAGAACAGGTGATGTGCACTCCCGCAGCAAGTGCACTTCTACAACATAAAGAGGGAGTCCATCCCCCCCGCTGCGACCATGATGAGGCTACCAGTCACACTTCTTGTATTCTTCTACTTTTTATATTGGGAATATATCTCCTGCTCACTCTGGCTGCCAACCAAGTTTTTAAAAATTAAATAAATAAATGAAAAGTAGGCACATAAATCCAGATTCAGAATGAAAAAAACATTTTTAATACATCGGTTCTGTTTAACGCATTAAACACAGAATAACTGCTCTAACAGCACAATGCAGGAATCCTGCAGTGTTTAAACACAACTGTTTTTTCCCCTGAGGAGAAGGAACTGGCTACGTTTTTCCCTAGAGGACAGAAAGTCGCTTCTGATTGTGTCCTTATCAGAGCCCTTTTTCTTTGTCTTGTTGAAATAGAAAGGGAAAATGGGTGATCATATCACGTGTAAAGCAATTACTGTTATCTGTTTATTATGTATGTATATGAAAGACAGTCTGTGCACGTCTGCTATGATGGTAATGGCTCCAATTGGATAACTCCTTGATATCTTAGCATTCCAGTTGATCAGATGATCTTCCCTAAGGCTGAACTTGCATTGCAGAGTAAACTAAGTTGGGTTTTCTATAGGAAGTCGTGCTTTTGTTGCGGACCCATGCTGGTGTGAGTGCTGCCGGACTGAGCTTGGTTTATTGCAGAAAGCTAGAACTGATTAGATGCTGGCCTGCTGAGTGCGTCGGTGGGTCTGCAGCACGTTGCTAGGGATTAGTAGCAGTGAGTTACCGGCTTTATTTTTCTCCCGCTTGCTTTCATTCCCTCATCAGCTTTACACCTAAGTTCGTCCAAGGTTACTAAGCAAGGCTGAAGGACCATTATATCTGCATACTATAGGGACTTGGGACCGTTATTAGTAACTCCTACATCCTCACATTCATTCATTTATTCAGTCAGCCAATCCTGTGGCAGAAGGACAATGCAGTTAAGCATAGAGATACAGGTCAAGCACCTTAAGTAGTGTTCACATTATGCAATAATTGAGCAAAAAGCTAAGGAGACATCCCAGGTTTATTATCACTGTTTCTCAAATTGTTGGAGTTCTGAAAGAGTGAGTGTTGTTGTGTCAAAGCCCAGCAAATGACACACAGAATATAGGCTGAGTATGTTACTTATACCACCCCTGAGCTTAAAACTTATATGGTAGAGTCCATCAAAACAGGGTGTGAATAGAGTGGCTACTAAAGAATCTAGCGTTTTAAAGAATCTGACCTTCAGGTCAGCCAGTCAAGACCAAAAGCATACCCTGAGGATACCATAAATAGACTAGTGAAAGGTTGATAAAATGTTGTTTTTGTTTAAGTCTTTCATTGTTGGTCATCATTAAAAAATGCAAAGCTTACCTGAAGATCTTACTGAAATGACTACTTTTTTTCTAGAAGTGAGTCCACACCTACTTCCTGTTCCTGATACAAATATTCATTAATTCATACATTTTCAAAGCTGTTTAATCCTAGTTAGGGTCATCCAACTCTGAGCGACATCTGGGCGAAGGCAGGGTACACCCTGGACAGCTCACCAGGCCATCGCAGCGCCAACACTCATACAACCATTCCCACTCACTCTCACACCTAGTGGCGATTTGGAACAGCCAATTAGCCTAAAGTGCATGTTTTCGGACTGTAGGAGGAAACTGGAGTACCTGAAGGAAACCCACACAATCACGGGCAGAACATGCAACTCCACATAGAATCGCCCAGCCTGAGGAATCGAACCCAGGCCTTCTTGCTGTGAGGCAGATGTGCTAACCACTGTGCCGCCCAGATACATATATTTGGAGTATTTAAACAGATTCAGATAGTCACACATCCAGTAGGCCCGGAAATTCTTTCCAGTTACTTTCCAAAGAGCGGCAGATCAAAACAATTCTGGCTTTCATCTGGCACACCGAACAAGAAGAAACCTCTCAAGTTTGCGGTCCTAAACAGATTGCCATAGGCCTTTGCTTCACATGTTATTGCCTCCTCCTCACGTCCTGACATCACGCCCTCCCTACAGATCATAATATATATGTAATGAAGCCCAAAGCTAGTCGAGAGAAATTTGCTCCTCTCTGCTCGCTCTATTCTCCTGGCAGCCTCTCACCTATTTCATCAAGTGCAAGAAAGGGGTGAAGATCTATTGGATTTTTATTAGAGCGACGCAAGAAATCCTTCACTTTCCCGATAGGCTGGTGTGGTCGAGTGCAGGATGGGCAGGAGACAGTGAGATGGAGCAACAAAAAGATGAAGAAAACCCGGAGGTGTCAGCACCAGCGTCGGTCATCCATCACTGTCGGCCAGACTAATTCATATGTGAGATCAGGTTTGAGGCTTTGAGGTGACTCCAACCGCCAATCTTGTTGGCATACAGGAAGTTCAACCATTAGTAAGCCAATGGTTCACGCCAGTTTTAAAACAAACCGCCCCCGCTTTAGCACTTTGGAGCTGTGATATGCTCTGTATGATTGTTCAGGACGTTTTTACCCAAGTTCAACAAGATGCGAAAAGGCTTCAAGTCTTCTTTGTTGTCAACCTGTCATAAAAAAAGTAGACACTGTATTCACAAACATTAATCAATCATTTCTCTCCAAAGGGATTGCACTGTCCTGAATGGTTGGACAGGCAATGGTATTGTTGTTGTTGTTGTTGTTTTCAGACTTGCTGAGTCGTTCTTCTGTTGCTATCAGGGAGAAAGAGGTTGGAAGCCATTCGTCAAGCTGATCCCACTATGCTCTCAGCGATAAAGCAAATAAAAGTGTCAGCAGATAAACAGGAAGAGTAGTCCTGAGAATTATAGGCATCAGATCCGTGTGTCAAAGCAGCAATACCATAGAGCTTGGATTTCGGAAAACATAAACCGGTTCCATTTCTCGCTTAAACGTTTGCATTGAAGCGCAGTTCTTACAAAATGCTCTACCAAAACAAGTTTCCTGAAAATCTATCACTATAATGGCTGAAATCAATATGTGCTTTCCGTTTCTCTATCCTTATAACAGTGATGTTGCTTTACTGGAGCTGAAAGTCAAATATGTATCCAAGGAATTGGGAGGAAAGGGCAGGGAGGGGGTGGTTACGGAGCAGCGTGGTGCATCTTGAGTGAAAAATATCTTTATTCCAGCAGGTGTAGCTGAGTCAGGGAGGAAGCTGTGGACAGATTTATGAGCATCTGTGGGGAAAAAAGGGCACGTGGACGTAAATATTGGATCTGTCCTCACCTTTTAATGGCATCTTTCCGGAGTCTGGCATTCTTAAAGGCCTAAGCAGCGATCCTGAGTTTTACTTATTCTTTTTTTTTTATACCGCCTTCTTTACAAAGTACGGCATTGGCATTTGGCGTGCGCATTCAATTACAACCCTGATTTCCAGGGTATAAGATGCAAGTGCTCGAGAGAAGAGTGTTACATATAAATAGAAAAAGAAAATTAATTGCGTTCATGATGGGGTCAGAAAAGAGAATCTAATACATCTCTGGGAATATTTAAACAAGTTGAAATGAAATCTGCAAGAAGTGAGCATAACTGAGCGCAGAACTGAGTCAAATTGGAATCTGAGCTCTTTCAGATGATGATGTTTGTGCTGAGAGTTGGATATCATTTCATGTCTGGTTTTATCAGGCATTAAAATTAAGAATTGAAAGTCTTTGCATCTTAACCTTTAGGAAATGTATTTTTGCAACTTTTTGGGAAAATTGTCACTGTAGTACTGACAAGTTAATTAAAGTAAAAACAAAACAAAAAAAGAGTGCTTTTGTATTAGAAAATATAACAGCCAATCATGTTCCAGTATGCAAATAGAGGTCATGCAATAGGTCATGTTTAGTACGGAGGGAATTTAAAATTTGCATATTCATAGAACTTTAATCAAGGTAAAAGTGTTCTAGCTCTTCTGCCTTTCTAGAGATTTTACATTAGAGTAATTCATTATAGACATTTAGTAAAGAAATTACAGTCATAACAAGGGATGCGTTCATGAATGCGTTCATGAATCACTCACATCTGCGGTCAACGGTCAGAACAAAATCAAAAAGTTGTGGAGATGGAGCGCTTATAACTTAACAAATGCCGATAGACATGCTGTAACTATGGAACACTAATAGGAAACCATATAAAGACTTTCAAATGAAACAGTTATGTTTGACCTTGAGTGACCTTGAGAACTCAAACCACAGCTATTGATATTTTTCTACAATAGATTACTTCTGCAGTGCCCCCTTCTGTTTTTAGCTGACATAGCAATAGTGAATGTTACATAACAAAAAATGAACACTGAACAGGTTACCCTCCCTTGCTTCTAGCTAGCGCTGCTTGTTGTTTCAAATGATCTTCTTGCACTGAGTTTTATTAAGCCTCCAGATCTCTGTCATCTGTTTGAAGGAAGAAATAGGAACCATATCGGCCCGAGTCATAATACTAATTTCTGACGTGTCTATATGTTTTTATTTTTCCAGATCTTCGAAAATCCTTCGACCAGGAGCCTTTGGGGAAAGAGGTGTCTCTCGAACAGGAAGTGCTCCTCCAGTGCCGTCCACCTGAAGGAATTCCTGCTGCAGAGGTGCGTCATGTTAACCTGATTCCCTCCCGTCTCACACAACAATACAACACAGGAGCACTCTACTGATGAAGTTTATATCAAATTAGAGACTGTCTTTTGTTAGCAATACAAAAGGCAAGCTAAAGTCCATGCTAGCTGACGAGCGGATAACTAAATCACTAAGCCTAAATGTCAGACTTTGTTTAGAAACATTTGCCTCAGTGGCCACCTGTTAATCTGTATTTAGCTGCACGGGACGTATTGATCCGGACATCGATTGTACCTGCAGTGGACTGTCAGATGAACTTGGTCTAACTATACTAGAAAGTTCCAGCTAAATAGGATTAATACACAGGTCAAGCTTTCTGGTTTCTTTGAAAAGAAAAGAAAGGGGAAGGCAAGAAAAGCTCTTAAAAGGAAGGCATGCATCTTTACAATGACAAAAAAAAACGATTTAAAACCCTAAACGCAATGACGAAAGGCCACGATGAACCCCTCAAGTATAAATTTATGGAAAATCCATGAGCCACAGGCCGGCTTAACCACCCAAAAGGACAGATTTGAGAGGAAGGTTTATCGTTACATCCTCCGGCACTGGATTTTATTTATTTATTTGTCTGTTTATTTATTTATTTATATTTTTCACTGTCCTCATAATTATCTTAACACAAATCATGATTAACTTGATTCTATCCACTGTAGTGCTGCACTTCATCCCATAATGTGGGAATGCTAAATAGGAGTGGGTGTGTATTCAAAGCATTGTCACGAAGCAGGCGACGTTATGCATTACATTAGGCTTCGTTATGTACGATTTCTTTTGAAAGGTCCCTAACAGAAAAGGCTTTTATGGGGAAAAAAAAGATATATTGCCGGCTCAAGGCGCACTTTCTGCAGTGGTTTAAACGGATGGCCTGGTGCAGATAAGAAGGTCTTTCAAGCCCTGTTTCAGCTTTTGAAATGTAACTCCAGATATTTCCGACAGACTTCAAATGTTTGTGCAGAATGATGGCTCATGGTCTCCTCCATTGCAGGAAAAACTGTATTACATTAACGTGTGCATAAGTGAATTAGACCCAGTTATTGAGTTTTCATTATTTTATTAGTGATATACTGAATTCTGATAAAACATATTGTTGTGATCATGTTACTACTAAGCAATCGCTGATCCGATCCTTTTTTTTTAAGGAATAAAAAAGCAAGATGGCGGCACAGTGGTGTAGTGGTTAGCACGTTCGCCTCACACTGAGAAGGTCCTGGGTTTGATTTTGGGGCTTGGCCAGGGTGGTTCTGTGTGGGGTTTGCATGTTCTCACCGTGCTTGCGTGGGTTTCCTCCGGGTACTCCGGATTTCTCCCACAGTCCAAAGACATGCACAGGCTAACTGGCTCTTCCAAATTGCCCCTAGGTGTGAGTATGAATGGCTGTGTGTGTGTGTGTGTGTGTGTGTGTGTGTGTGTGTGTGTGTGTAGTAGTAATTTGCAATGGTCTTGTGAGTGTTTCAGGGTGTACTCCGCCTTTGCCCAGTGTTGGCTGAGAAAGCGACCCTATGACTGTAGTGTGTGTGTGTGTGTGTGTGTGTGTGTGTGTGTCTTATTTCCCTCAGCCTAAAACAAGTCTGAATATAATCAATGCAACTAAAACAGCTTCTTAAAAATGATGATCCATGTTCGTTAATGAAACGAAGCCAAGGCCATATGTGCCCTTTATGTGTTAAATAGTTAATAAATAAACCGTGTGCTTGGCTGAATGTCTGTACTGAGCGTTTTAGGAGTGGTATTAATATTACTGAGATGATGTTCGGGTCATTCTGACCTGAGATTAATGAGGTGACGAAAAGGTGTTTAAGTGAACTGCGTCGTACGCTGGAAACTAAAAGGGTTTTTTTTTGTGACATTCAGCCTTTTATTTACACTCCCACTGCACGAATACAAACACACACACACACACACACACACACACACACACACACACACACACACACACACACACACACACACACACA